>VBSM01002356.1:3258152-3310935 GCA_008086735.1 Cheirogaleus medius
AATAATGTTATTACAAAAAATATAGAGACGAGTAGAGTGTAGGCCACCCTAGAATTTAAGCTATTTACATTTTGGTTTGTGTCTTCCCGGACATTTCACATCGTACGTATAAACTGCGTGACAGACATCTCCGCGCACGCTCGAGCCCCCGCGACGGATTATTTTTCCGAGTGGGGCTCAGGCTGGAATTGCTGGGCGAGCGGCTGCGAGCGTCCCGCGGCTGCCGGTGCATGCTCCCGGGGGCCGGCGGCGCGTGGTTTTAGGCTGCGGCCCTGCTGGCAGTGCGGGATTTGTTCGTGTCTTTGTCTTTGGAGAGGAGGCTGGAGAGCCGGGACGCGGTGTTGCGCCAGCGCCCGGGAGCCCAGCTCCGGCCCTACAGCCACCCCACCGCGCCCCCAGCGGCCGGCAGCAGAGGCGCAGGAGCTGGGGGGGCCGGTTTGGTTTCAGCCCCCACCGGGTGCTCCCGAGGAGTGCGGGCGCCGAAGGAACCAGGGGGCAGAGCCCCTGAACCCGTGTGCCAGGTGCTCTGGACAGAGGACGTGCCATTTCGCCCCAGGACAGGGAGTATTTCGACTTCCTCAAACGCCACCTCACCCTGTGTGCCCCCCACCATACACAACGAAGCGCCCATTGACGCCCGCAACCCTGGTAGGTGGGTTCTGTTATTACGCCCCATTTTACAGAGGAGGACACTGAGTCCCAGAAAGCGCCTCACCCAGGGAGGGTCACAGAACCCGAAACTCTGGTCTTTATTTCTCTGGTTTTGGTTTTTGCAAGAGCCAGACTGCCTTTCCTTCACATTCCACCCGCCCCCGTGCTCGAGCCCCTTCATTTCATATAAAACATGAAAGCAGACACGCGCAGTGCCCTCTCCCAAGCGCGCCCGGCCACATGGGCAGAGGCAGGCGGGGGGCGGGAGTCCACGTTCTCCAGCCTGGGACGGGCCCTGCATACCTCGTCCTCACAGAAAACCGATATCCCGGGATGGGTGCCCGGGAAGCTGCCCACACAGCCCTGCAATTAGGGCGACAATAGCAACAGCAGTGTTTGGATATTTTCTCTTTCACAGGGAGGGCACCCCCTTCAGCGTCCCGGAGCAGCATGTGCAAACGATTAAACCGGTTTGTTTTCTCTAGAGCACTCGGAGGAAGTGACACTGACATCCCGCGGTCTGATGGCAGCGCCAGCGCCTCCGTGGGAACGGCCGGCTGTTTCTAAAGCTGGCGTTCCTGGGACTGGCCTTCCAGGCCCCGCCCCGTGTGACCCCATCTGCGGCAGCTCCCCTCCCCCCAGGCTCTTCATGGCGCCCTCCCTCTGGGTTGCAAAGTAGAACTTTTGGGATGTGCCTCCAACCAACTTAGCGCTTCTAGGGAGGGAAGAGGCTGCTCTTCCTGGCTGCCCAGGAGGCGCCGCTCTGAGCCCCCGTGGGCCGGCCTGTCGCTGGTACGAATCCCTCAGGTGGGGGAGAGGCAGGCTCTGTGCCAGGGAGGACGCTGCTCAGGCCTGGATGCCCCTTAGCTCTTGTCTAGGTGGAAGTACAGGCCAGCATCTTCCACAAGCTTCCATCAGAAAGGTCTTGCGTCCAGGGTCTCTTCCTCCTGGGCATTCCTGTGTGTCTAAGCCAAAAGCCCACCCCAAACCTTCCCTCCTCCTTCAGCCTGTCACCCAGTCACCAACCCCTGCTTTTGCTGCCTCCCAGACATCTCAGAGTGGGTGGCCCCAGTCCTCCCACTCTGTCCCTGTCATGCCACTGCCCCTCCCACCTGGACACCTGCCCCAGCTCCGAGGGGCCCCTCTGCGTCCACTCCTAGCCCACAGTCCGTCCTCCACATGGAGGCCAGGGGCTGTGTCTCCCCCAAGCACATCCCTCCATGGCTCCCCGCAGATGGGATGACGTCCTGACTTCCAGTCCCAGCCACAAGCCTGCTCCCGCCGGCTCCATTTCTCTCGCCCCGCTGGCCCAGACAGACAGCCTCTCCCTCGCCCCAGGACTGCACACACGCTGCCCTCAGCCAGAAACACTGCGCCCCCCCCTGTCTGGTGAACTCTTCATCCCGCCGGGCATGGCTCCTCAGGAAGCCTGCCCAGATGCCTCAGGCTAGCTTTGGGCCCCCTCTGGGCCCCCACACATCCCCTCGCAGCCTCAGTCGTGTGGCGTAGTAATCACTCCTTAGTGTTTTGCTTCCCTGGTAGGTGGCGCATCCTTTGCGGCCTGGGACCCCGTGTCTCTCCCAGGCCCAGGGCGGGGCCTCGGTGCACAGCAAGTGTTTGGTGATACGTCCAGTGCATGGGCAGCAAAGGAGGCCCAGAGAGCACTTACCCAAGGCAGAGGCCAGACTGAGCAAGAAAACACAACTGTGCCCACCAGCAGCCCTGCCAGGCCCCCACAGTGCCCCACTCTCCTGCTGGTCAGAGTCCTGTTGCTGCCTGGGAAGAAGCCGTCCATCCACCAAACAAGGA
Source organism: Cheirogaleus medius (assembly GCA_008086735.1). NCBI lineage: Eukaryota > Metazoa > Chordata > Mammalia > Primates > Cheirogaleidae > Cheirogaleus > Cheirogaleus medius. The sequence goes on from VBSM01002356.1 coordinate 3,260,613, forward strand.
AGTCACACGGCGACCAGGCGGTCAGCCATCCCCAGCTGCGTTTGCACATCTGAAGGGGGCAGTGCTCACCCCCAAGAACGAGGTTTCCATGGCGGATTCCAGGTGGAGTATGGGAGGATGCTCAGGCTGCGCTGGGGCGGTCCTCACGGCACTCTAGGTGCAGCCGCTGTACCTTCTAAATAAAACTGGGGTGTCCCTCATGCGGATATTCATGTGGCTGCAGCATGTCTGACACCATCTAGAAGATGCGGCCATGGCTGGCACTTCAGGGCACTCTGGGCAGGGTGGAACACAGGAAAATCAGCCACTCTCACGGACTGGACCTCATCGAGGTATGATTGTTGTGCTACCTGCCACCAACTACCCCAAGGGCTGGGGTCTCACTCCCCACTCCCGGGGGGAGGGTATCTGCGTGCTACCCCACCTCCTGGGGGCTGGACTTGGGGTTACTTTCAGCAGAAGGGCTCTGCTGACTTCCTGACTGGTGTGCCGATTAGAAGGGGTGGCGTGGGGCCAGGCAGAGGGGCTGACCTCAGGCCACACCCCCAACCCTCAGTTTTCTGCAGACCCCTCAGGAGTGGTGTCACTGCCTGGTGGCACACATATCTGCTGTCACACCCAGTTACTGTCTGTGAATGGGTGGGTTAGCAGGACTTGGGAGGTCTCCTGGTGGCCCCAGCTGTCAAGGATCACTCTGCTGAACTGTGAGCCCCCATTTTCTGGGCCATTTGCCCAGCCTTTCCAAGGTCGAATGCCTAGAGGGGTCCCAGGCCTCCTGTGTGCCCAGAAGCGAGGTATTTTGTTCCCTGCCATCTGCCCCACATGCCCTCTGGCCAGTCCAGGAACCCATGGCCACCCATCCTGCCTCCCCCAGTAGGACAGGGAGATGCTCCCTGGCCAGGGTCACACAGCGAAGCTCCTCCCAAACACCTGGGTGTGCCCCGGGCTCAAGATAGAAGGTGGGGTCCAGGGTAGGTCTCTGTCCTCCCAGCCCACTCCCCACCCCCGGGGCACTGCAGGGTGACAGAGGACTTTCTTCTGAAGACCTGTGCAGACAGGTGGGCAACAGGCCCTGGGTGGCTGCAGTTCGGAGCCAGGTCCGCAATGGTTGCGGGGCAGACAGGGGGCCCAGAAGTCCAGCCCTGTGGGGGGCTGGCTCCATCTCAACTGTCCTTACTAACCCTCCCACAACCTTTGGGGGCTTAAAAATGGTTTTATTTCTTAAAGACAAAAAGCTTTTGGGTTTTAATACACGAAGTAAATGAGGTCCTTAGCAGGCGCCTGCTCCACCGTCAGGCCCAGCCCCTCCGAGGGTCATGGGCTGCAGTCCCCAGGGGCTGTGGACAGAGGGGCTGTGCCGGGCTGGGGGTGCCTCAGCAGCCCCTCGGGCTCAAGAGTCCAGGCTGGAGACAGGGGCCAGGAGAGCCCAATCAGGAGAAAGTCACCTCCTGGGCATCTGCCCTCTTTTCTGCTGATGTCAGACCAGGGAGGTGGGCCGGTGGGCTGGCCATCAGTTCACGGTGGGCACCTGGCTGTGGTGCAGGCTGAACTCCTTGGCCTTGAGACGGAGGCTGGCGATGCTGTTGGCCATGTTGACTCCTGGGGTCGCCGGGCCTGAGCCCCCAGGGCTGTAGGGTGGCACCGTGCTAGGGGCGACAGGAGACACAAGGACATGTGGGTGTGCTGGCCTGCTGCCTGGAGCCAGCTGCTTCTGGCTGTCCATCCTTGACCCCAGCCTCTGGTCGTGCTGCCTCCCCTCCTCAGCTTGCTCTCCTGGGAAGCCTCTACCTAGGGCTGGGCCTGGTCTGGGGCTGCAGGATTCGGGGAGGAGTCAGAAGCACCCAGGGCCGGTGCTGGGACAAAGGAGCCTCGCATGGGACCAGGGCTCCAGCAGAGCCACTCACACAGACTGAGGGGCAGATGGCACCTTTGGAGTTGTGGGGTATGATGGCCCAACCCCCAGCACCTCCTAGCACTTCCTCCCTGCTGGGTCACATCAGAGCCTTTCTCCAGCTTTGAGCCAGACAAAACTGCCCCAGAACCTGGCTCTGGACCCCACTGAGGCCCAGTGGACAGGGAGGTCATTCCCAAAGGCTTCCCACCCTGTTTCTCTCCTGGGGGGTAGACACAGGGTGTTGGGGCTCCCGTGTGCCTAGGACTCCTCCTGCAGTTTTTCAGCTTCCTCGGGGTGATGCCTGTACATTGTGCCCACTCAAGACAGGCCTGTCCCCTCCCCACTCCACACCTTCATGCACACACACGCACACACATGCATGTGGACACACATGCATGCACTCACAGTCATGTGTCCACATTGGTGAGGGGACACACACACTCACACGCACATGCTTGTGAACATGCATCGTGGGCACACTCATCCAAACACCACTTGGTGGGCCCTAGATCCAAAGGGCACCTGGACACCATCCAGGCTCCTCTCAGACCCTCGGAGGAGTCTGGGCCCTAACGGACCCCATGGGATCCCTGGCTGCTGCCTCTCAACCTGAAAAAGTTCCTGCTCTCACCTGTAGGGTGACGAGGCTGTCCAGGAGAGATAATCTGGACTCAGGGCGGTGGGCCGGGGAGCCACAGGCTGCTCGATGGCGGCCTCCTGGCTGTAGGACTTGAGCAGCGAGGCGGAGCGGTTGGCCAGCAGGGCCCGCTCATTCCGGCGGAACTTGGCACGGCGGTTCTGAAACCAGACCTGGGGGCAGGAGGGCGTGGTGAGCAGGGGGCATCAGACATGGAGGAGACCCAAGTCCTTTTGGACCTAGGTGTGTGCCTCCTCTGCCACCAACCCTGGGCTGGCAGCTTCATGTCTCTGAATCTCAGTTTCCTCATCTGTAAAATGAGGACGATAGACGGTGCCGGTTGCTAGGGAAGTGTGTGTTGGAGAATGGGCACACGAAGGAATGAACAAATGGGCATAGCTCAGAGCTGGTGTGGAGTAAGTGCTCAGAACTTTAAAAGCACTTATTTATCAAAACCCTCTGTGCCAGGCACTGTTCTGAGCACTTTACAAAAGTATTAACTTTACCCTATAAAATGCACCCATGCATGGCCAGGGGCGGTGGCTCACGCCTGCAATCCCAGCTCTTTAGGAGGCAGAGGTGGGAGGATCGAGCCTGGGCGACAGAGGGAGATCTTGTCTCTCTTAAAAGAAAAAAAAGACCCAAGTGATCCTCATTTTACAGGGAGGTACCTGCGGCATAGAGGAGTTAAGTAACTTGCTCAAGGTCACACAGCCAGAAAGCAGGGGGACTTGCCCTCCCAGCCTCAGGTGCTCCTGCTTTAAAACACCCCACCCCAGCAAGCGCGCGACCCCGGGGACGGTGGCTGCCCACTCCCGGAGCCCGCTCCCAACGGTGGCCCGGGACGGAGCGCTCACCTGGACGCGCGCCTCGCTGAGGTTGACGCGCCGGGCGAGCTCCTCGCGCACGAAGGCGTCGGGGTAGTGCGTGCGCTCGAACACGCGCTCCAGCGCCTGCAGCTGGCTGCTGTTGAACGTGGTGCGGTTCCGCCGCTGCTTCTTCTTCCGCTTGGCGGTGCCGCCGCGCCCGGGGCTGGGACACTCACCTGCAGAGGGGCGGGAGGGTCAGCGCACAGTGCCTGCAGCGCCCGCAGCCCAGCCCCCCTATCCCTGCACCCCGGTGCCAACACGCTTCCGATGCAGCCACCAGCTCAGCAGTTTGCTCAGCACGCTTTACTTGTGTCTGCCTCCCTCTGCACACGATGGTCTAGACCCAGGTGCAGGAACACCTCTCTTTAATTCACTCCCTCATTCATTCCTTCGTTCACCCATCCATTCGTTCATTCTTCAAGATGTATTTGCTGAGCGCCTCCTATGTGGCAGGCACCGTGTTAGACCCTGGGGATACACTGGTGATCAAAGCAGCCAGGCCCTTGTCCTGCGGAGCCCACAGTCTGAGCAGACAAGGATGGGGCTATGGCGAGAGCCCGGGGGGACAGGCAACCACTCCATCAGGGACAACTGGCCTGGTCAGGAGGGCCCAGGAGACATCTGTATGTCCCCAGCGCCCAGCCCAGGCTCTGAGGCGTGGTAAGCTCTCCATCAACATGCGTTGTTAAACTACAGTGAAAATATATAATAAGAGCAGGAGGAGTCAAGGTTCTGAGGACCCACAGGTGCTCACGGGAACCCTAAACATGGATTCTGTGATCCTCATCACTCCTAATTTACAGAAGGGGGAGGGAAGATGCAGAGAGGCCAAGGTCTCAGCCCAGGTTCAAGGTGCCAGTGAAGTCACTGGTGGAGGATGGCTTTGAGCCCCCCAGTCTGGCACCAGACCAAACCAGGCAGCTGTTGAAAGCAGCCTTCCAGAGGGCCCCACGCTGCAAGGGGCTTCGTCCAGCATTCTCAGCATCTGTGAAGCCAGGGGCTGTGCTGGGGGTGGGGAGAGACGAATAAGGCGAATTGTTCAGCAGGGGAGGCAGCCCCTGAGTGGGACATTGAAGTGCCACAGGGCAAGGTGTGGGCCAGGGCTCCAGAGGATGCTCCACCCTGGTGGGCAACGAGTGGGGGGAGGCCCCCAGGAGAGGTGGTACTTGCACTGGGTTTGAAGGATGTGCAGGAGTTCTCCAACCAGATGGAGGGAGGGAGGGCAGGCATCCCAGGCGAGGCCCAAGAGGGTGAGGTGGAAACAGCTGGGTGGTGAATCCCAGCAGGGGACTTTGCCAAGGGTCAGTGCTGGCCTGGGTGGGGGGGCATGTCCAGCTACTCTTTCCACATTTAAATTTCATCCAGGGGCAAATCCACCAACCCTTCATCCCCCAGGGCCCAGCCACTGCCCACTCCTCCAGGGAGCCCTCCCTGAGCACCTGTGTCCCTGTGGAACCAACGCCCTTGGCTCCGCTGCACTCACCTGGCATTTAGAACCAATGCTGCCCAGTTCCGTACTCCCTTGGGTATGTAATTTTTAATTAAAAATGTGTATTTTAATAACAAAGTAATGTCCCTGTTTGTCACAGTAACAGATTCAAACAACACAGAAGGGTACAAAGTAAATACTCTCCTCTCCCGGTCCCTCCCCACAGTTTACAAGATTACAAATAGAAACTTACAACATTTGCAATCCTGAGGTCATGCTGCACACACTGGTGCTTCAACTTGCCCGGTTATTTAGTAACATTCTGGGTCCCTTTCCATCTCAGCACAACAAACATAACCCTCTCTCCTGGGGTTGTTTTCCCCAAATGTATTTTCCCTCTTGTTCCCTTCCCTCCACCTATAGGAACCATTCTTTAAATTAGTTTTTGCTTTCTCTCTCCAGCACTGTTCCTTGCAAGTATAATAAAATATGTGTCATATTTTCTCCCCCTCTTCTATCAAAAGAAAGCATAGCATGTATCATTTACCTTTCCCTCCCCCCCAGTAATCAGCATATCCCAGATTTCTCCACGTCCCTTTTCCTGGCTGCATAGTGCTCCACCCGCCACTGCTGTTTATTCAACGAGAGCCCTGCTCACGGGCACTTGGCGGGTTTCCTGTGAATAACCTCGTGCAAACATCATCTTCTACTTTTTTGCCAATGTGCGTTTGGGACAAATTCCTATAAGTGGAATTTCTGGGCCAATGAGCAAATGCTAGATGTGGCCAAATTCCCCCTAAGGCCTGTACTATTCTGCATTCCCACCAGCGATGTCTGGGCCTGTTTTGCCCACAGTTGGGCCAACAGAGCACATCATCGATCTTGTGGATTTTAGTCCATACGTTGTATTTTTGTTTCCCTGGTTACACATTCCCTTTTTACATCCTATGCACAGTGTCGGGCAATTGTTCAGTTATCTGTTATGGAGCTTCTAGAACATGCTGGGCCCAGCAGGCCCAGCAATAAATACCATTCAATCCCTGCTTTGATTTTATTTTTTAAGGTATGTATACTTGATGTACTAAATCCCTGCTTTTTCAAAGAGACATTGTCACCCAGGCTGGAGTGCAGTGGAACAATCACAGCTCACTGTAACCTTGAGCAGCTGGGCTCGAGTGATCCTCCTGCCTCAGCCTCCCCAGTAGCGGGGACTATAGCTGTGTACCACCATGCCCAGCTAACTTGTTTTTTAATTTTGTAGAGATAGCTGGGGTGTGTGTGGAGGGGTTTGTCTCACTACGTTGCCCAGACTGGTCTTGAACTCCCGGCCTCAATCGATCCTCCTGCCTCTGCCCGCCCCCTCTAGAGTGCTGGGATTAGAGGTGCAAAGCCACCATGCCCAGTCTAACCCCCTGCTTTTAAACAGCTCCCAGGTTAGCAGGGTTTACTGACTCTTAAGTAACCAACTGGTTTGATTTAAGGTTAAATGGTTCTGTGAGACTGGCAAATGATTATGCACGAGGGCGGGGATGGGGGTGTGGGTGGTTAGGCAGGAATGGGGGGGGGTGCCCAGGAAAGATGACCTTGAATCTGGATTTGGACCAGTGACTCTCAACTGAGGGCAATTTTATCCCAGAAGACATCTGACAATGTCTGGAGACCATTTTGCTTGTCAGGACGGGGCAGGGAGATGCTGCTAGGATCTGACGGTGGAGCCGGGATGGTGCCAGGTTCTCTTCGCGCAGGACGGGCCCCGTGGCAAGGAATTATCTGTCCAAAATGTCAGTGGCTCTGAGGTTGAGAAGCCTTGGTCAAGAGGGGTGACTAGGAGTTTATGTTCAGTATTTTCCCCCTCCGGGAAAAACTTGCAAACACAGGAGACAACTCGGGGTGGGGCAGGCAGGGCGGGAACTCGCCATGGCCCCCTCGAGCCGGCCCCGTGGCCTGGTCGGCTTCGCTCTTCACTCCTCACCCCTTTCCTCCTAGAAAAGGCAAAGACGGATGAGAATGCCTGGTGCCTGTGACTGTCTCTCTGTCCCCCGCCCCCCTGGTGGAGAAGAAACCTTAAACTGAAGCAGGGGCCTCGCGCTGGACACCCGGTGGTGATCGATGAGAGCAGGGATGGAAGCTTCTGGAAAGCCAGCCATCCCAGTGCTGGTTTCCACCCCGCTTCAGACAATGCCGCTTGGGCACACACCCAATGCAGGAGGCATTTCAACCAAAAAAGGAGACTTTTTCGGGAGGTTTCTGAGCAATGCAAAAGTGGGGGTGTTTAAATGAAAACCATTTTGCAGCCTTCGCCTCGCCGAGCAGGCACCGGAAGAAACAGCTCTGCTCCGGTGCCAGTTAGGCTGTGCGGTGACTTGGAGCCAAAACCCTCACACAAAGGCATGTGCCCCACCCACCCAGCCCTAGGCCCACCCCCAGCGCCCGCCGGTGTCCGCAGTGAGTCTCAATCAGCGCTCCCCGGGGGTCACGACGAGGCAGCGTGATGGGACGCACGCAGCTGGAGGGGGCTGGAGCCAGGAGCGGTGCCAAGCACACCACGCGCTTCCACCCGGTGACTCCCATGCCCACCCTAGGAGGCATCTCGCCATTTTACACGCAGGGAAACCGAGGCTCTGACAGTCTTGCCCAAGGCCATACAGCTGGGATTGGAATCTATGTCTGCTGGGAGGCTCGGCCAGCCGAGGCTGTGAACCTATCTCCACAGGGGTCTCTGCCCTCATCCGCCTCACTCCTAGGCCTGGTGACAGAGGGGGTCTGTCACACGCTCATGACCAGCTCTCTGAGCCCACAGGTGGGGTCACGGAGATGTCCTTAGGAGGGGCCTCCAGCCTCACGTCACCTCACTGGATGCCTGTCTCCACCCCAGTCCGCGGGAAGTGTGCCCCGGGTACCCCTCTGTTCTAAAGGAAGCCCTCACCACTGGGACGTTCGGGATAGCAGCTTGCTCAAGGACACACCAAGGTGCACAAGTTGCACTGAGCTGAGTTTAGCTGAGAGCCGAGAGCACAGTAATTGCTGGATAAATGGCCCCTCGCCTTAGCCTCGTTGCTTTTGTGCAACCAGCTTCGTATCTGAAGGCAGAGACCCTTCTCCCTGGTCCTTTAGTCCCCGGCAGCCCCACCTGCAGTCAAAAGATGGGTCTGCAGCCCCCACCGTGGGCTGAGACTGAGGACAGCAGCTGAGGGGAGAAGGACACAGGCAGCATCTTCCAGGGGACCAGAACTTGAACCCTCGGCTTTGACCTCAGCTGGGGGCTGCGCTGGCCTCTGCCTCCGCGCGGATGTGCCGAATATCTGTTACCCCGAGTTCCTGAATCACCTCCGGAGAAATGTGTTGGGGTGGGCGTGTGTATGCCTCCGGGGACTCCAGGCTCGGGCTCCAAGCATTTAGAAAATAAATAAATACGCTCCACGCCTCAGGCCATTGGCGCTGGGTCCCGGTCTCTGCATGGCGCCCTCGCCTCGGGCCAGCGGGCGCCGGGCCTGCGCCGTCCAAGCGAGGCTGCGCCCGAAGTTTCCTTTTGTTCAATAAAAGTTCTGCTTTTCTCTGCAATTGAAAACAAAGCATGCAACTGCCTCCGTCCGACCCGGCTGTTCAGACGCTATCGTGAGGGGCTGGGGCCAGGCAGAGAGAAACATTCGGCTGGGGGAGGCTCGTTTCAAGCTCTCACCCTTAAAACCAAAATTACATCGTTCCCGATTACATTACAATGAAAAAATGACTGGTGCACAGTTTTCTGCCATTAAATTATTTCACACATACCATTTATTTGGCTGACTGCGGGCCAAAGACATTTAAAAACCCTGCTCGCAGCCAAGTGATCAAGTGTTCCTGACGCCCCTCCCCTGTGCCCGCAGTTTTTCTTATTCTGTGTAATTTAAGGGTCTAAATAGTCTGGAGGGAATTAACTGCAAATTCTTCTTAAGACAAATAAACTCAGCCTCTTCGTTTCTGCCTTTCTCAAGCTGTTGAGAGACACTCTCTGTTTGTTTTTGCTTCAAATAGTCAGTTTACGCCTGACCCCAGGGCTGCGGCGAGCTCCAACCCAAATAAATAACTTTTATTAATTAACATTTATTCTGACCAAATAGGCAGCACCCCCCCCCCCGCCCCCCATGTGATCTCTGCCAACACGATCGCAAAAACAAACAATGGGTCCTTGGGACCTTGAGGTGGATTTAACAAATTAACACGGGGCCTTCGTCAGAGCAGCCTCGTTGCTGCAGAAATACTTGCAGCTGGGAAGGGCCGGGCAGGAAGTGGAGGTGGGCTGGGTGGGAGGGCCGGGAGGGCTGCGGCTCGCCCCACCCCAGGTCTGTTGGGAGAGATCTGGGTTCCTTTCAAGGGCCCCTGGGAGAAGGGCTCAGATGGGAACTCTGGAAACCACATCCTCAGCTGCCGCCACATCCACGAGAACACAAGTGCCCTGGAAGGGAGGACCTCTTCCGGTAAGCAATGGGAGGCCGTGCAGCCTAGTGGTTATGGAGGCGGAGGGTCCCGGGCCTGGATTTCAGATGGGTCCGGCTCATTAGCAGAGTGGCCATGGGTGAACCTGTTAATGGCTCCCGGCCTCAGGAATCTCACCTGAATAGCTGCCGCATTGAACCCCTGTAACGATCCTACATGGGCGGCTCCTGGTTGGATTTTACATACGAGGAAACTGAGGCACAGAGCATTCAGCAACATGCCAAAGCCACATGGCCAGTAAAGGCCAGAGCTTGGATTTGAACTTGGAGACCAGCACATAGTCCAGGGTCTCAACCACCTCCCCACGTGGCTGCACGAGTCACCTTGGCACAGGCAGCTGGCACCAAGAGCCTCCTGGGTCCTCATGTGGTGGGACTCTCAGGGCCTCCCCGGGGGCTTAAGGGCATATGGAGAAACTAAGAGGAGGGAGGCTGGAGGCAAGAGAAGCATTTCTGAGCTGGGGCATGCGCTGGAGTCCCCTGTGAGGGAGGGGACACGGTCAGGCCCGGCACAGAGCTGGGCTCAGCAACGTTTGAAGGAGGGAAGGGAGGAGGAAGGAAAAGAGGAAACAAGGTCCCTGGAGAAGGTGCCTGGGCTTCCAGGGCGTTCCAGCCCCACCCCAGCCTGCATTCCAAACAAGGGGCCCGAGAGCTGGTTTCCATCCCAGGCCACGCTAGCCTCAGCCCCAGACACTGGGGGACCAGGGGCAAGGCTGAAGGGCCCAGGTCCTCTGCTGAGATTTATATAGGCAGACGTCCATCATCACGTCCCTGCAGCACACTGCTGGCTGGGGTCACCCAGGCCGCCCCAGAAGGTTGAGCCAGGGCTGGTGGCCTCGAGTGGTCTCAGGGCTGCCCAGCTGCTGTCCCATGTTCACGACCTCCTTGGGATCAGTGCTCACATAGGACAGGCCACACGCTCCCACTTGTGGAGCCCTGCCTGAGCTTGCAGCCTCTCCTGAGCTGTGACTCTCTCCTCTCTCCCTCCCTAGCTCACCTTCAGGTCTCAGCAAAGATGCCACCTCCTCCAGGAAGCCATCCTGGACCCCCAGGATTAAGCTCCCAAAGACTCCCACGCTTCTCCCATTGCAGCTCTGTCACACAGTAGGGTGAGTGTGGGGCCACTGGTCCAGCAGGGACTTGAACTTACTGCGTTTTGTTACCTTGGACCCCACTGCAGGGCCTGGCACAGGTGAACGCTCCATAAATGCAGAGTGGTGAAAGAATGAATGAGTGGGGGGCATGGGCCGTGCATGGCAGGGGAGGCCTGCGGAGCCTGCCCTCCCGCCAAGGGTCTAGGTTCCTCCTTAGGAAGCCATAAAGGGCTGGCCCCTGCTGAGCCACTGCGGGAACACGTCCTCGGGGCTCAAGGAAGGGGCTGGGGGGACGAGTAGGCCGGCTACCGCCAGCCACTGCCAGCCCACTGCCCTGCCACACTTTTAAGGATGTTTCACCTCATTAATTTTGAACAAAAACCCAAAATGCCAACACATTTTTATAGCTGCTGCTGGCCGAGGGAAGGAGAAACACATCTCAGGAAGGAAGGCAAGGAGGGAGGAGGCAGTGGGGCCCTCAGGGTCAGAGAGGTCCCCTGGGGGCCCCACTGCCCATCTCATGGCCTCACCAGGCCTGGACATAGCGTGTGAGAGCCCAGAGACATGGCCCCCCCCCCCGGGCCTGGGACTGCCCTCCCCCACCCCCAGCCCAGAGGCTGGTGACCAGTGACAAGGAGGATGACCCTGGAGTTCATGGGAGGCTGGGGGAGGCTTCCCGTGTCCCCTAGAAACCTCAGTGGAGCCTCACCTGGAGGCAGCTGCTGCACATGTGGGTCTCTCTGGGGTCTGGAGCCTCTCCCCTAAATGCATGACATGCTGCACACATTTCCTTGGGGTCACCAGACCCCCCAGATACCCTAGTAGAGGGTCTGCCCCTGGCAGGCAGCACAAGCTCCTTCCCACCTACACGCTGTCCCCCTGCTGGAGCACTCCTCCCTGACCCACCGCACCTCGGCCTGGCTATCGCCCCCCAGCCTTCGTTCTCAGCCCGAAGGCACCCTGAGAGGCTTTCCAGCCCCCAGACCAGGCCGGCTGCCTTGCTTAGGCTCTAGGCCCTCTCCCTCCCCTGCACTCTGTAATTACCCAAAACAGAAAGTCCTGCGATTTGGTTTCTGCCTCACGCATGTCTACCCCATTCGACTCTAAGCTCCAAAAAGGCAGGGACTGGGTTTCCTTTGTCACTGCCGTGTCCCCAGGCCTGGGGAAGAAGTTTGGTTTCAAAAATATTTCTGAACGAATGATTATGGAAACGAAGGAATGCCTCACGCCAGGGAAGGATGGGAAGTCCCGACTTCCAAAGCCAGTTGCCTTTGTCTTCAAAGGGCCAGACGGTGGTTTCTTACGTGTAACAACAAAAGCACAAGCAACTAAAGAAAAAAAGATAAACTGGACTTCATCAAAGTTAAAAACTGTTGTGAATACTATGGAGAAGTGAAAAGAAAGCCCACAGAATGGGAGAAGTACCCGCGCACCCTGCACTGGGTGAGGGGCTGGTGTCAGGAAGGTACGAAGGACTCTTACAACTCAAGAATAAAAGGACAAATAACCCATGTTAAAAATGAGAAAAGGATCCGAGCAGACATTTCTTCAAAGAAAATACACAAATGACCAATAAGCACATGAAAAGATGCTCAGCACCATTAGCATCAGGGAAACGCAAACCCAAACCACAGTGAGATGCCACTTCGCACCCATGGGTGGCCGGGATCAAAGGCAGGTGAAGATGTGGGAAACTGGAACCTTCACGCTGCTGCTACAAATGCAAAATGGTGCAGCTGCTTTGCAAACAGCCTGGCGGTTCCTCACAAGGTCAAACACGGAGTTACCACGGGACAATTCCACCCCCGAGTACAGACCCAAGAGAAATGAAACTTGTCTGCACAGCATCTTGTACACAAATGCACATAGTGGCATTAGCAATAACAGCCAACGAGTGACAGCAGCCCAAATGCCCTTCAAGTGGTAAATAGATAAATAATAAAATGTGGTCTATCCGTACAGTGGAATATTATTGGGCAAGAAAAAGAAATGAAGTGCTTGTGCATGCTACACCGTGGATTAACTTTGAAAACATTTTGCTAAGTGAGAGCAGCCGGCCAGAGAGGGCTGCACAGTGTATGATTTCATTTATACGAAATGCCCAGAATAGGCCAGTCCACAGAGACAGAAAGTAGATTAGTGGCTGCCAGAGCTGAGGGGAGGGGGAAGGGGTTGGAGAGTGACAGCTAAAAGGTACAGGGTTTTTTGTTGGGGTGTGAAAATGTTCTAAAATCGACTGTGATGATGAACTGAATAGACTAAAACTCACCGGACTGTACACTTTAAATGGGTGAATTGTATGGTATGTGAATTACGTCTCGATAAAGGTATTTAAAAGAACACAGAGAAAAGGGGGGCACAGAGAGAAACACTGTGATGGGCAGAGAGCGGCTAGCACAGGAGACCCCCGAATAGCGCGTGCTCAAACTGCTGCGGGGATGGGGTGGCAGGGAGCGAGGGGGAAGTGGGCCAGGCACGGACCCCAGCCCAGCCGGGAGGCCCCAGGGCAGCTCTGGGTCAGGGTCTTTGGGGAAACCTCAGTAAGGGGGCAGGCAGGAGGCGTGGTTCTCAAACAGAATGTCCCCATGTGGCCCTGCCACAGCCAAAGGTGGGGACAGGCCCAAGGCCCAAGGTCCTTCTGAGGCCCAGGAGCCGAGAGAGACGGGGTATTCGGGTCCGGGGGAGCAGGGACAAGAAAGCCAGGTAGAGAACACTTGTGCCCGGTTTCAGGCACATCCGGGAGGGCGAGGCTGCTCCAGCTGACTGCCTCCAAGGCTCTGGCTCCCCTGGAGACCCCGGTGCACCAGGAGCCAGGGTTCAAAGTTCCAGGTGCCTCTGGTCACATTTGTGTTCAGCTCAGTCTCCTCTACTCCTGAGACCCCAACACCAAGCTCCAGAGAGCAGGGTATGTGCTGGAGTCGGGGTGCAGGGCTGGGTGAGAGTTGGGGGGTTGGTCTTCCAAGGGGAAGAGGAGCAGCCCACTGCTCAAAATTTGGTCTAAGAAGGGGGTAGCGCCTGTCCCGTCTGGTTTTAATCTGAAGTTGATGGCCAAATGCCAAATTTATTGTAAAGCCTACATTTTAATAAGGGGCTGGTATCTGGAGGAAAGCTGCCCTCGTTAACCACTTTCAGACCAGGGTGAAGTTTTCTGCTAAGGACCCAGTGTGGGTTTTTCTCTGCCAATTTAGAGCTCCTGGTCCCCCCAAAGCTTGCAGCCAGCTGAGAAGTCAGGGCGAGGTCTGAAGGCCGGCACAGAGACATTCCAGTTCCGTGTGGTTTGGTTTTGAAACAGACTGGCAAACAGCTCTGGGGTCTCACACCTGTCTCACACCGGCCCTCTCAAGGACTCAGAACCTCAGGGGACCTTAGAGGTCATCTGTCAAAGCCCCTTGTTTTGCAGATGGGAGAGGGGCAGTGACTTAACCATGGGCTCACAGCAAGGCAGTGGACCCCAAGTTCTGCCCACTGAGGTCTGATGCCTGAGGACACACACTTTGCCCTGTCTGCTCCCCACTTCTGTTCCTAGGCTTCCAGGGAGGATGCGGGAGAGCGTATCCTGACCCAGCAGTTGGGCTGGGGGGCAGCTAGCAGCCCCCCTAGACAGCACAGGCCTGCCTCCCCGAGCATCTGAGAATGAGAAATATTGCTCCGAGTGTCCTTAGTCAAGGGATTTCCCTTCTTGGGTCCTCAGTTTCACCATCTGTACATGGGGACAAGGGCAGCCTCTAGACCTCCCTCTCAGGTGGCTCAGCAAGGATGGGACAGCCCAGTGCTGGCCTCAGAACATGTAAACGCGATGGTGCTTCAAAGATGACCGTCATTCTCACCGTTCTCTGTCCCAAATGGAACTTGGCCCTGGCTCTTTGGTTCTTCTTGTTTCAATCACAAGCTTCTTGGGGACTTTGAGGAACTCCATGGACCCTTCCCCAGAAAAGCTCATATGTGACTTCAAATCTTGTCCACCCTAAAGAATCAGCTTGATGGAAAATCAGTTCTTTTGCCCCAGCAGAACCTGCCCCTCTGCCCCTGCCCATCTTGGGGTCCCCTGGCCAGCCCTCCACGAGAGCCGCCCAGACAGAGACAGGGCCCAGGTTCCCTCCCCCGAGGCTGGCGGGATCTGCCGAGCCCGGGCTCTGGGCGCTGCTGTCCCAGAGAGGCTGCACTGTAAAGCACCACTGGAGGTTTTTATGACCCATTTGTGAGTTCTGGGCTCGCTGGAAAATGTGAGTCTCAGCTCGCTGGGTGAAGCTCCAAGGGCGGTCTCGAGTGTTTCTGCGACGCCCCTGGCCACAGCATGGGCCTGGTGAGGCGAGCAGGACTTCCCCAGCATTTTTTTTTGGCTTCCATTTACTAACTTCAGTTATGTGCCCAGTGCTGGGTTTTGAAGCCCTGCCTTCTAAACGCAGATGCCACTGATACTAAGCCTCGTTTGCAGTTAGGGACAATGAGATTCAGGAAGGTAAAGTACCTAACCCAGGTCACCAGCCGGGCAGTGACCGGGCGGTGATTTATATCCACCCTGTCTGTCCCCAAAGTGACTGGACAAAAGCTTCCCTTGGAGAAGTTAACCATTTCCAGACCAGGGGGAAGCTGCTGCCAGGTGCCCAGTGCGGGGCTCTGCTCTCCTCCAAGGTGGGCAGGCGGCACCTGCCGGGAACGTAGGGTGAGTGCTGCTGGCCAGGTACGGAGACCGTACCGACTTCTGTGGCTCAGCTGGCCACCGCTCTCGACCTGAACAAATCTGAGACTCTGCCCACACGACCCGCCTGGCTCCCCTGCTGAGTGTCGGCAGGCAGGGTGGGTACCTGGCTGCGTCCCAGCCTCCACCGGGCACCCCGCTGACTGCTGTAGCGACCCAGGACAGCCTCACCAGCGGGGCGCACACACAGCGCCTGAGCGCAGAGCCACCTCTGACAGGTTCCCAGGTGCATCCTCGCACAACAGCCAGCCCTGACTCTAGAACAGTCAGCCTCACGGCAAGTCCTAATCCCGTTCCCTGTGAGTCCCCCAGTATGCTGGGCTTGTACTTTGAGGGGCAGCACCTAGGGACTGTCTTTCCAAAACCATCTTGCTAACATCTGAAGGCAGCATTTCCAGTACCTTCGGCCAAGACTCTGGGAGCAGCCCCGCCCCCCTTGCCACGCCAGAGGCCCCCCAGTGGAAGGGCAGATACCAGATCTTCCGAAGTTCTCAGAGGCGTGTCCATGGACAATTTGCCTGGGAATATTCCCTGGGCAGCTTATTAAAAAGGGACATTCCCGTCCTGAGGGACCAGCTGGAAATCTGGAAGATTCTTCCTCACCCACAAGTTTAGGAACCACAAGCTTGAGAGCCGCCATCTGGGAGTGACATGGCTCAAAATCAAAGGTGCTGATCTGCTGCACTGTCTGATTCGGCAGCCACTAGCTGCAAGCAGCCATCTCAGCTTGAATTTTCACTGATTAAAATGAACTAAAAAGACAAATTTCGTTCCTCAGTCCCACTAGCCACATTTCAAGGCCTCAACAGCCACATGTGGCCAGTGGCTGCCACATTGAGCACCACAGATACGGACCATTTCCATTATCACAGAAAGTTCTGTTGGATAGAGCTGCTCTAGATATTCTAATTTTTCTTCTTTTCTTTTTTTTTTTTTTTAAAGGAGGGGGGAACAATGACAACAACGAACACCAGCATTGGAGGACATTTGAAAAGAGAAAAATCTCCTATAAATCCTCCCATGCCAGCATACCTGCTTAATTTTTTGCATCCTTTCTGTCCCATGTTCACACATATCCAGCTATCACATGACTCCACCTACAGTGTGCATGAATATCATGTTCTTTTTTGGATGGGGCATGGATTAAGAGTCCAGGATTAAGATCAGACACACCCAGGGACACGGTGTATGGTTGCACAGGGTGTGCACTGCACCACTCCAGGGGCACGGACTACAGTGTGACTGCTTCCCCCTAGTTATGCAGTGGGCAATCTGCCCAACACGTCCCACTTAGCTGCACTCAAGTCCCGGCTTCACATGCCAGCTCTGTGAGCTCCGTGAACAAGGCGCCTCACCTTTTTGAGCCTCAGTTTCCTCACTATAAATGGGTCAGCAGTACCTAAAGTGCCTGGACAACACCTGGCACCCAGTTAGTGCTCAAGTAACATTAGCCGTTGTGCTGGTGACTGCTGTTACCTCACCATTGAATGGAGCAGAGTCAGTGTGACGATGCAGGTAGGGTGCTTCCCACTGCAAGTGGCTCCGAGCAGGGCGGGCATGTGGTCACCGATGGTCACTCAATGTCTACCCTAAACCTTGTGCCCTATTTCCTATCTCCTTTCTCACGATTAGTGAACAGCTACATCCCTTCACCAAGCGGGGATGCCGAAATTGCTCACCCAGTCATTCCCCTCTTATTGGACATTTAGGTTCCTTCCAATTTTCCTCTACTGTAAACACTACGGAAAATGTCCCATTCCTTTGTCCCCCTGCTGCGTTCCAAACCCTAACTGCTGCGGCAGCTCTTCCAGCAGCACTCTCCTCTCTAGCGGGAACGTTCTCGCCCCCACGTTGGTCAGAACAGCCTAGCCCGCAAAAGCATGAAGGGTGATTCACCCTGTGCAACAGTTACGCGCTGGGCTCTGGAGTGAGGTCTCCCAGGTTCCCACCCCAGCTCCACTGCCGAGAGACCCTGAGTAAGTTACAACCCCTCTGTGCTTCAGTCTTCCCACCTAGAAAATAGGGATAACGACACTATCTCCATCGTAGGGTCGTAAGAAGTAAATGAGTTAATACATGTGAAGTTCTTAAAACAGTGCCTGGGACATAGTAAGTGAAAAATCACATTGGCCATGAGTATGTTTATCTCGAGTCAGATGAGTATGCAATTGAATCCCACACTTGCCACATATTGGCTGTGCAAGCTTTGGGCAAGTTACTTAACCTCTCTAAACCTCAGTGTTTGTACTTGCTGAGGACAGACTTAGGCTGCCGAGAGGCAGAAGCAACCGAATGCCTGGACACTGAAGTCTTGCTCCTAAACAGCTGCTGTCAGTGCGTCTCTCCTCGGGACGCCTCCTCCCCACACCTGGTGCTCACACACACACAAAGTGGAGGCTGTCCCGAAGGTGCCAGAGGAAAGATCTCACCCTCCTGGATGCCTTCCGCACCAGGCAGGAAGCCCGGCCACAGCCACAGAGTGGGTCTTCTTTGTTCTGCGCTGGAACATAGTAGGTCCTCAATAAATACTTGAGAGAATATGTGAGCGAGTGAATGAATGGAATTTGAGTCCCAATGGGGAGGTAACCTCAATTCTCTGCCACCCAAACATATGAAGACGTCTATGCACTATGAACTGTTAAAAGCCCTTCTCACCTTCCAGACCCTCCTATCCACAGAAACTAGTTGACTGATTGATTTTTCTTAAATTTAGGGGCCAGAGCATGAGCCAGAGAAATCCCTCCCAAAGGGAAAGGCTTCAGCCTGGCCTTGCTGGTGCTCAAGGTCAGAGGAACAGGAGCAGCCTCCTTCCTGCAGGGGAGGAGCCCCCAGCCTGCCCTGGGAGGGAAGGCACCACCCGAACCAGAGAGGCAGGCCCTGGCTTTCCCAGTGCCCCTTCCAACGAGGCCCAACACTCTCTCTCTACTTCCTAAAGTTTAGGAACAAACCACCTTGTTTCTTGAGCATCCAAGATCTGACCCCGAGCCCAAGGCAAGGTTTGCTCTGGGGAGTCTGACAGCCTGGGTGAGAATCCCACCTCCTTCTCGCCCCAGCTCTGCCACATTCCGCCTGTGACTGCTCCTCTCTGGGCCTAGGACTCTGAGTGACATGGGCTGGAGGGATGGGATGACAACGATGTGAGGGGACCTCTGCCCCGCATGCACCTAAGGGGGTACTGCTATGGCGCAGACACTCCCCTGCCCCCAACCAGCATCCCAGCGCCCCTCTTCCAGAACAAGGAAGGCTGGCGTGGCTGGGAGGACCCGCTCTTGCCGCGTATTTTCTATGAAACACTCTTCTCCCCAGCTGAGGAAGAGCTGCAGACCGAGGGGAACTCCGCAGCCCCGAGGCGCTGGGTGAGGCGGTCTCCTCTGCAGCCAGACGGGCTGGCCTGGCTGCGCCACCGCCCTGTCCTGCGCCTCCTCTTGGCTCTCAATGTGGCCTCCGTGAAGGTGGGACCTAAGTGCCCTCTCCCCACCCAACCCCCAGGGGCTTCCTCTTAGTCTCCCCTGCGGGGAGTGGTCACCCCCAGGCCAGGGCGCTACTCACTTCGGTCTGGAAGCGCAGAGCGCCCCTAGGGATGCCTAGGAGGGGAGGGCTGACCCGCAGCCGGGGCTGAGGACCATCCTGCGGTTGCCCAGATTTGGTGCGAAGCTAGGACAGGCCTCAATGAAACCCTTGTACTTACCCCGTGGGTGAAAAGCCCCTTCCGAATCCCTGCGCTTAAAAGCCTCCAACCCCCACATTTCCTCCCCGCCACCCCCGATTTTGGCATTTCTCAGTGTGGCCCAAACGCCTCATCTTAGGGGAAGCTCTGACTCAGAACTTTGAAAAATCTTCCGCACAAACTTAGGAAAATAAACTTTGGGGGGCGGGGAAGAGTCCCCAGCGCTGATGGTGCTTGTGGTGGTGGGGCGCTAGCACGGGCGGAGCTTTCTGAGAATCCACCCTTCCCTCCCCGGGGACAGCACCAGCGGGAGAGGCGGACCCCGCCCGCGGAGTCCAGGTCCCCAGGGTTGCTTTCCCCCGGGCGGGGCGCAGTGGGCGCGGGGCGGGCGGGGGGTCCCTGTGCCACGCGCGCGGGTCTGGGGTCGGCCCGGAGTCCAGGGGGTGCCGGGCCCGGCGCGCCAGCCGCCTCCGCCCCGCCCGGCCATGTGCGCGCCAGCCCGTGCGTGCGAGCGCGCCGCGCCGGTGGCGGCCAGAGCGGCGCCGCGGCACATCTGGTTCCAGGCGAGCCCCTGGCGCCTGCCTCGCCGCAGCCCCGCGGCCCAGACACACAGACGTTAATAGATCGGCGCGCCCAGCCCCGCGTGGCCCGCGCCCGCCGCCGCCCAGCCGCTCCGCTTCCCTCCAGCGCAGACACCTCCCTCTCCACCCCCGCTCCCAGGCCCGCCAGATCCCGGGCGGGGACCCGCTCCCATCCAGCAGCGAGTCCCTGGCACTCGGGGACTCTGGCCCCCAGTGAGTAGCAGAGGCAGTTTCCACGTGCCCAGCGCCGACCCCTGCCAAGGGCTGGGCTGCGCTGGGCGCTGCATGGACTCGTCTCCACTCAGAGTAACCCTGTGAGGAGGGGACAGCTGTCATCTCCATTCCACAGCCCGGAAAACTGAGGCTGGGGAGGGATGCCAATCGCCCCCGGTCACACAGGGAGAAAGCGCAGCGCGGGGCATTCAGCTGGGCTCTCCAACCTCATGAGAACCCTGCTGCACCCGTCCTCAGCCGCCAGCGCAGCGCGCACCTGGGACCTGGGCTGCCCAAAGTTGCCCGGGGCGGATGCCCTCCCCCGCGGGCCCTTTCTCCGGACCCCCTCCGCAGCTGCAGCCCTGATCCCTTAGCGGAGGTCCTCCGACCCAAACTCCTGGGGGAAGTGAGGCTTTGTGGGGACCGTCCAGAAATTGGGGCGACTCCTTCCCTTGGCAAGGCTGCAAGGTGGCTGCTTATGCGGACTCCATCGCATAGCGAACCGGGAACGGAGGGCACACTCCCGGACCACGCTTGTTCCTGAGAGAGATTTCTGATTCGCCTTTCTATTATCATTCACCTTTCTATTATTCAAGGGTGTATGTTTGTTTTATTTTTGAAAAGGGGGCTGTGATCTTTAGATTAAATGATAATGAATCAGCCACCTAGAGTGGGTTGGTGAGTGGAGGTGGGTTCTTTCTCTCTCTGTCTTCCTCCCCCCCCATGGCCTTTAGCCCCCACCTATGGGCTAAGCATGTGCACTTGCAAATTGCAAGTAATTTGTTGGCTCCAGATTAAACTTTACCTTCCCTCCTCCTCAGAGGGGGCTTTATAAGGAAATGGCCACATCAAAGTGCCGCACTCATCCTGAGCTGCTTACATGACAGAGCAGAAGTTCTGTTGAGAACTTTCCCATTAAGACCCTCTCAATTCACTCTGGGGGAGGGGGGTCTTGTTAACGCAGGCTGTCAGAAATTCTGGATTTTAGAACAAAACCACACTTTTTAAAAGTCCCCAGCCTGAAGGTAATAAGCTCCACAGTGGCCGTGGCAAACGTGCCAAGACTCTGAACTCGGCAGGGACGGAGCCCTTTGTCCTTTCCCGCCAAGTCTCACGTTAAAGGGCCTGGCTTGTGGGGCCCTTGCCCCCCACCCCCAGGATGGGGGCCTGGAGAAGGGCAGGGGGTCCAGGAAGGGGAGGCAGTTGTCAGTCCTCCCAGGCAGGCTCTGCAGGGGGTAAACAAAACAAGGCTCTGGGGTGTGGGAAAACCAAACCAAACAAGCAAATTGGTCAAGTGGAGCGTGGAGCAAGTGACAGGGAATTTGGAGGGACGCCTGTGCTCCCAGACATCGGCCACTTCACAGCCTGTCTCTTTGAAGCCAGTTTCCTCTGGTACCACCAGCGTGTGTGGCGATTTCTGGTCACAGAACTCCGGCCCCTTCATGTTCCGTCCGCCCCGTGGCCGCCTCCCTGTTCCTCTTAGACAGACACCTCTGGAGGGGCTGCCGATTGCAGGTGACCTGTCCACACTGGGCTGGGGGTGGAGGAGGAAGTCCTAGAACTTCAGAATGACCCTGGATCTTCATGAGGCCCTGGCCAGGCCCCGTCACTTCCCTGTGGGTGCTGGGTGGGTGCCGTGGCCCTGCCCCCAGCCCTGTTTGAGCCAGTCCAAAGCACACCCCATTCCTCCTTCTATCTGGAAGCTGCAGGCAGGTGGAGGGTGGTGTGGCGGGCTGGTGAACTGCCAGGGGCTGGTGGCCTGGCCCAGCCCTGAGGCCT
Organism: Cheirogaleus medius; assembly: GCA_008086735.1. Lineage (NCBI taxonomy): Eukaryota > Metazoa > Chordata > Mammalia > Primates > Cheirogaleidae > Cheirogaleus > Cheirogaleus medius. The sequence continues at coordinate 3,281,950 of VBSM01002356.1, forward strand.
TCACTGGACCACTGGGGTTGTGTGCAGACACCAACGCAGTTACCACGACTCTGAATGGAGCCCCCTATGTGCTAGGCACTTTACACACACACACATGCACACACGACTTTAAGGAATCCTCACACCTGCAACCCTAGGAAGCAAGTATCATCAATAAGCCCTTCATACAGAGGATGAAACAGGATCTGAGAGGTCTAGGTCTCTAAGGTCACACAGCCACTTAGTGGAAGAGCTGGGACTCACCCACACCCTGATGCTCCAGACTCCAACACCCCAGCTCCTAAACACTGAGCCCACGCTGCCTCCCTGCCTAGCAGGGGTGAGTCTGCCCTCGCCTCCTCCCCAGGCAGCAGCCCACAGAGAAAGTCTCAGTCAGAAGGGGCTGTAGAGAGGGCTCAGACCAGGACTGGCTCACGGTGTCACCCCCTGCCACTTCCGACTGCCAGTGGCTGCTTGGAACACTGCATTAAGGAGGACTTTAAGGAGCTCCGGTTGATTGGCTGTACCTGCCACCAGCCCAGGAAGAGTTCTAGAAAGAGCCAGAGGGGGACATGGCCTTCACTCCCCACTGGGGGCTCATCCTACCTCACAGGACACAGCAAATCATGTCACATGTGCCACCATCTCACCACCTTTTGTCCCCCAACAGGTTCATTTTGGGAAGCTCACATAGGTCAGAGAAGTACATTTGAAGATAACTGTGTTCAGTTCCGCTCTTAAAGGAAATAAACGAACTGCGATCTGGCATTGCCAGGAAGCAAACCCTGTCCAGGGCCTCAGTGGTGGCAGGAAAAATGATCCAGCCTCTCTCGCCGTATTTACAATAGGGACAGTATTCTACCTCCTGCGCATAAATGCCATATTGCTGGGTAATTATGGCAAAGCAAGCTGCCACAAGAGAACAATTTATTCTTTTTAAAAGACTATCTACCATGAGAAAACATTTTTACAAAATTAAATTATAAACAAAGTGATTGAAAAATGGACGAAAGACCTGAGCAGGCACCTCACCAAAGAAGATATACAGACAGCAAATGAGCTATGAAAAGATGCTTCGCACATAGGTCACTAGGGAAACGCAAATTAAAACAACAGTGAGGTACCACTCACACCCATTACAATGGCCAAAATCCAGAACACTGACACCAAATCCTGGTGAGAGTGTGGGGCAACAGGATCCTTCCTTCACTGCCGGTAAGAATGCAAAATGGCACAGCCATTGGGGAAGACAGTTTGGCAGTTTCTTACAAAACTAAACATACTCTTACCATACAATTGAGCAATTGTGCTCCTTGGTATTTACCCAGAGGAGCTGAAAACTACGTACACACAAACCCTGCACACGGATGTTCATAGCGGCTTTGTTCATGATCACCAGAACTTGGGAGCAACCGAGATGTCCTTCAGTAGGTGAATGGGTAAACAAACTGTGGTACACCCAGAGAATGGAATATTATTCAGTGCTAAAAAGAAGTGAACTAACAAGTCATGAAATGACACGGAGTAACCTTAATCTGAAAAGGCTACAGACTGTGTAATTCCCACTGTCTGACGTTGGAAAAGGCAAAACTATAGACACAGTAAAAAGATCAGTGGCCGTCAGCCGTTGGGGGAGGGAGGGATGAACAGACGGGCACAGAGGATGCTCAGGGCAGTGACCCCGCTCTGCGTGGTCCCATAACGGTGGACACGTGTCATTACACGCTTGTCCAAACCCACAGAACGCTCAAGACCGAGAGTGAGCCCTGATGTGCACTGGGGACTCCGGAGAGAACGATGTGTCCATGTAGGTTCACTAACTGTGACGAAGGGACCGCTCTGGTGGGGGGTGTTGGCAGTCGGGGGCGCTATACAGGGTGGGGACAGAAGGTATATGGGACATCTCTGTACTTTCTGCTCAACTTTGCTGTGAATCTAAAACTGCTCTAAAAAAGTTTATGTAAAAAGGAAAAAGAAAATACAAAAATAAATTTCACAACTGGCTTGCGGCTGGGGGTGGGAGACCTTTAATTTACACCATTTGCTAATTCCTTGGGTATGTTTGCCACACACTGGGGCATGAGTACTTCCACTTTGGCCAATTTCAAGCTACCTCAGGGAAGGCAAAGTTGAGAGAGGCGCCCGAGCACACCAGCATATGGTCTTGCTGTCACCCGTCCAGACGCCACAGACGCAAGTAACCGCAAGAGCATAAATAATAGTAAAGTGTAAAATTATTAGAAAGGGATGAGTTTTGAGTATATATTACCTGTGTTTTAAATATAATGTGATTGCAAGTTTATGTCATTTAATTTTTAATAGCATCAGTGTTTGAGAACCAGCTTCCAAAATTCTGAAAACAATTGTCTCTCATGTGCTGGAACGAGCACGCCACTGTGGTTTACTGCCCACCTAAGGGAGGTGGTCTCCCACCCGTACCCACACGCAGACGTGTTTAGCTGGAGCTGGCGCCGTGGTGGACAGCCCACCTTGGATTTGTTACGGTGAGTCGTGTCTATTGAGGACTAGCAGCCCCCCCCCCGAACTGCGGCCCTTGGCAGGGCTCTACCAGGCCCCCAGATCCTGGGTACCTTGATCAGGGTTCGAATCCTTCCCATCAACATGATACAATGTGTGTGCCCAACTCCATCACCCACTCCGAGCAGCGAGGGCCTGTCTGAAATGAGTTGTTACCCTCAAAAGTGTGCCCAGAGGGCTGGAAAAGTCACACTGGAGAAGACTGGGGCCTGCAGCTTTTATCCCAGTTCTCAAGAAAAGAATGATGGCCACCCCCCCAAAAAAAACAGAGGATGGCGGGGGGGGGGGCTGCTAAGGTGGGAGGGATGGAGGCAGCACGGTGGAACCAGCGTCTTCGGCCCTAGCTGTGCAGTGCAGTCGCTGGATGCGGGCAGGGTGGAGCTTTTAAATTAAGATGCCAAGGCCCTCCACCCTACCCCTGAGAGTCTGACTCAACAGGTTTGGGGCAGGGCCTGGCCATCAGCATTCACTGAAAGCTCTGCGGTCTTGAGGACCACTTGATGACAACATCAAGTGCATGGTCTTCGGGCTGAGTCCCAGCCCTATGGCCATGGAACACTTACCCCAAATGAGCCTCTGTTTCTTCATCTGCAAAATGGACATCTAGCTCCAGGGTTGTTTTAGGGATAACTCAAGTAACCGAGCACAGTGCCCGGAGCGAGGTGGGAGAACGGGAGGCGATGGATTCTGCTAACTCTCGTGGAGGGACTCCCGTGTGCAGGGCACTGCGGCAAGCACAGCGTCTCACCAAAATCTGGCGCGGCCCTGGGAGTAAGCGCTGTCTTTTATTCCCCTTTGACAGATGAGGCAGCCAAGGCTCAGACAGCATGAAGGCTTGCCCGGTCATCCCGTTAGCTAGCGGCAGGGCAGGACTCAGAACCGAAGCCGGCGGGCTTCTTACTGAAGACATGGGTGCCTGTGGGCTCAGAGAAGAGCTGGTGGAGGAGGCAGGGAGGCTGAAAGAGGAGAGATCTGAGAGGAGGCAGGAGTGTGTTAAGGGGCACAGGAATGTCTCCCCTATGCCATGAAACCAGCACCCCAAAGCCATGAGCCTATCTGAAAGCAACAACATGGAACATTCTAGACTTCATTCAGACCCCAATCTGAAAAAGTTACCTACTGTGTCATTCCAATAGTAGGACAGGCACTTTCCATTCCACTCTATTACTGAGGTCACCGAGGGGAGGTTGCTGGGCCCAAAGCCACACAGCCAGAGGGTGGGGTGGAATGAACCAGTGAAAAGGGCAAACAATGGGCTCCTACTTGTTCTACAAGACCCTACTTGAAAAGCCCTCCCCTGATACCCAGAAGCCCTGGTGTATAGGCCTGCCTCAGCCCCCACACGCTGGCTTCTAGGCTTGGTCTCCTGTCTCGGGCCCTGCTAGGCTGTGAGTTCCCAGGATTCAGGCGCCTCTCTGGGACTCCTGCGTTGACGGCAGTAGGCAGAGACTGAAGGTCCTCAAAGCCCCTCCCCAGGTACCCTCAGTAACTGTGCTGGGGGTACTGTCACTGACATGCATCATGAAAGGAGAAACTGAGGCTCAGCGCATTGATGTTGCCAGCCCAGGCTTGGCCGGCTGGGGTCTGGGCCAGGCTGTCATCGGCCCCCATCTCCTAGGCTGTGCTACCCTTCTGCTCCCAAGTCTCAGGCGGGCATAGTGAGAGTGCCACCCCGACCAGGGTGACATGATCCCATGGCACAGTGACAGAAAGGGGATCAGGCTGCTGGCTCTCTGTCTTGCAAGTTGCTTTCCCATGTGTGCCTCAGTTTCCCTGTCTGTAGAGCTTGAGATGAAGGCTGGATGTCAGGAGATGGGACACACGAGCATCACTGTGTCTGACAAGCACCTACCCGAACGGGGCGGGCTGTGCAGCCAACTGCCTGCCCTGCCACAGGCCACTTTTGCCCCTTTCCTTCCATGCACCACCGACCGCCAAACGCAGCCACTTCTCCAGGCTCCAGCTGAGGAAGCAGACCTGCCCCCACTGCTCTCCCCGCCCTCCACAGGGGGCTGCCCAGAAGGTGGCTGTCCCTTGGCCTGCACCAGTCAAAGGTGGAAAAGAGCCCGTAACAGGTTTGTGCATTTGCTTAATTCTCCACTGCCCTGGGCCTGGCCCCCACCTGGGCGCCTCCGATTCCGCTGGCATCCTGCCAGAGCCCGCACCCATGACCCACGTTGTGTTTTCAGGACAGGAGGGGGCCGGGTGGAGGAGGGGCTGCCAATCTTGAAGGCAAATTCCAAAGTTCCATATGAGCAGGGAGCTCCATCGTGTTCTTCGCAGGTCCTGGCCTGGGGCAGGTGACTGAGGCACCCAGGTGCACAAGTTAAGGAGGCCCTGACTGCACCCGGGGCCGCCCCGCACCCAGGGGCCCCTGCACCGCACAGCCTTGCATTTGCACCTGGGGCGTCTTACTCCCCTCGCTGTGGTCCTGACCTTGGTTCTGAGCAAGACCTAGAGGAGAGCTAATGGGCCAAACCAGGGTTCACTTCCCGGCATCCGACCGGCCCCCTTCAGCCTCACTGGCCTGCCTCCCTGTGCTCCTCGGAGCCTTGCACTCTGTCTTGGCGCATGCTGTTCCCTCTGGCTGGGATGTTTCTTCCGCCCGTCACGAAGCCCAGCTCAGCTTTCACCGCTCTTCTTAGACACCACTTCCTGCAGGAGCCCTCCCCTCGCTGCCCTGGAAAGGCGCGGCCTGAGCCCCTCGCCCGCCACTTCCCCCCAAGGGCTGTCTGCGTGGCGGCACCTGGCACAGGCAGGTGCTCAGTAAACACAGGATGGATGAATTTGTCACATCCTAAGACCATTTAGTCCTGGGGTGCACAAGGCCTAAGGCCTGGGGGCTGTCAGAAGAGGCCCAGGAACGTGGGGGACCCGAAGAACAGGTTTTAGTCGATGCCGGAGCACAGCATAGGAGGGCGATTAACACACGGTCAATGAAGCATTGGCCACACGTGACGGCGCGTCAATCAGAAAACCAAAGTCCACTGTTGCTTCTGGCTGCGGGTCAGGTGTATCTGCTGCCGTGTTTAACGTAATGAGGGGATGCTGCCACCGGAGGGGGGTCCCTGGGCCCCAGGCCTGTGCTGGGGCCAGGTAGGGTGGTGAAGCCACCCCTCCACAGCTTCCTGTCACCACCCCTCTGGGCACCGCTCAGCCCACAGGGCTCACACTGGCCGGATGGATGCCCTCAGCCCAGGAAGAGGGCGGGTGGGGCCTCAGTGACAACTGCCTGCTCTGGTAGAGGGGACACGATGGCGGCAGGGTGGCCCGGTGCCAGCCAGCCAGGCCGCTGGGGCAGGCTTTGGTTGTTTTGAGAGTCATGGCTGTGACAGAGGCCCTGGAGTGAGTGTCCCCTACTCCATCCATAAGCTGGGTGACCTTGGAAAAGTTACTTGACCTCTCTGAGCCTTGGCTGCCTCATCTCTATGGCAGGCACAATAAAGGGTCCCTCCGTGAAGAATGGGTGAGATAGCTCACCACGGGAAGTACTTAAAGCAGGGCCCTGTGCCATCTCGGGAATTCTTCCTCTATAAACTGAGCTCACTCAGGTCCAGGAGCACCCTTGGGAGAGCAGTCCCCCTCCCGTCCTGGTCCCAAGGGATCTGGTGAGGCCCCACCCCACCCTGGCCTCGGCCAATCAGCACTCAGCTTCTGGCTGTTGCTGGGATTGGCTCAGAGGTGGGCAGGAACTCGATCATGGCACAGTGGCTTTCGCTGAAACTTCTGGTTTCTGTTGGCTCTCTGCGCACATGCGTGTGTGTCTGCATGTCTGTGTGTCTCCCCTCTGTAGGAAAGGGTGGAGCCAGAGCCGGGAACCCAGGTCCCAGCGCCACTCTTTAAGCCTGGATCCAGTCATGCCTCAAGTCCCCCCTGGATGTCTATAAGTGGTGCTATCAGCGTATCTTCATCTTGCTTGAGTCACTGGGGACCGGTCTTCTATCCATCACAGTTGACGGCACTGACTGGCACGCTGCAGGGCCCAGCCACGCCTGCACCCTTGTCCTCACTCTGGCAGAACTAGTCGTGTGCCCCCACCTGGGAACCCCTCGCCCCAAGTCTGCGGGGAGCACAGTGCCAGATGGACTTGTGGACCCGCCTTTGGAATCCTCTCTCCTCTGCTCCCAGCCCCACCCTGCCACATGGCCGGTCACGGGTCTCTCCCTACTCCCTGCGAATGGATTTGGGATGTGAATCCTTGCAGCCTGCTGGGCGGGGCTCCCGCAGGCCACAGCCTTGTGCAGTGCGGAGGGCGGGTTGGGGGGCTCTGGAGGCCGAGCCTGGGCTTGAACCCCACCTACCCCACCTCCGCCAGGTGCCTGCTGTGCAGCCTTGGGGTGGCTACTCCTGGTCTCTGAGCCCCGGAGGCAGCTCTGCAATAAAGTACCCGGGTCACTTTCAGTTAATTGTCCATGTTCTGCTCCCTGTGAGCTCCATAAGGGCTGACTGTGGATTCTGCCCAGTGCCTCCGCACAGTGGGGCTCAGGAAACACAAGCTGAATGAAGGAGCCCCCGTTTCTCATCTGCATAGACGCGGGGAAATCGTGTGTGTCATGAGCTTCGTCCGCAGTGGGGGCCTCCCCTTGGGCAGTGGCTTCAGCCAAGTAGGTCCCTTGTGCTGGTGGCTTGGCAGAACTGGCGCAGCAGGGGAGGGGAAGACGTAGACACTTGCAAGCCCTGAGGCCGGAGCCTCTCCCTGGGGCTGTCCCTGCCCCTGCCCTAGGGCCCAGGCTGTTGTTTGTCCGCGTGCCAGGCTGGGAGGGCTGAGGACCCTCGCAGTCCCGGGAGGGGGCAGAGCCACACTGAGAGAGGGTGGAGACACAGCCTGCACCCCCATCCCTCCATCCTCCCCTGAAGGACAAAGGGAATAAACAAGCCCCTGCACCCACTGTCCCGCCCCAGGGTGGGGCTGGGGGCGGAGGGATGGGGTTTTTGCCTTAATATGGAGCTAGTTTGAGTTGGGACAGTTCCCCAACCCCAAGCTGGGGAGATGCAGGTCCCTGGGGCCTTGCGGCTGCCAGGGGTGTAGCTGGGTTCTCAGCCCATCCTTGCTCAGGGGCCCACAGAGGAGTTGTTAATAATAGCGATGGCAGTAATAGTAACATTAGCAAGAACAGCCATGGCAGCTGGCCACGTGGTACCACATGCGTTGCTCCCCTCTCTTTGCAGCCTCACAGCCCACACCTCTGGGGAGGTGCTGGCATCATCCCCACTTGGCAGATGAAGAAACTGAGGCTCAGGGAGGGGAAGCCCTTGCCCCAGGGAGCCACCTAGGGTTGGTCTGACACTCTGTCCCCACGCTGGACCTCCTCTCCCTAGTGCCTCTGGCACACATGAGGTCCCCGGAGCTGCCCTCCTCCTGAGCAAGACCCTGGCCGCTGCCTCCGCCAGGACCTGCCTGTTCCCGCGGGAAGGTGGGAGAGGAGCAGCCCCACTGCTGTTGCCCCCCATTTTGAATAAAACAGCAAACATGTGTCCGCGATCCCCACAGAGCCCTGAAGTTCTTCTGCGGGGGGCTCCAGGCTGGCCTCGGGGTGCTGAAGGGGACACACCTGGGCTTTGGCCTTTCTGGAATGGAGCTTGCCCGTGTCCCCCAACCGGAGCTCCCATCCCAGCCATCTGCTCTGCCCTCAGACCCACCATTCGCTTAGATTTCCATGTGGTTCTGGTTTGGGGCGGTGGAGGGAGGGGTGGGTTTAGGGAGCAGCCTAGCGCTGGCACCCAGGGAGGTAAACCATCGCGATACCATTCACCTCCCTTGGCGCCTCCGGCTCTGTGCGTGTCCCTCCCTCTGTGATCCGCTGCCACCAACCCGCAGCTGCTTTATCATCAGGCAACCCACTTCTGACGGCCCTTCCGACACAGCGTCCTGGCAGAGAAGGACGCCATGTGAGATTGGCTTTGCCACGAGTGCCAGCACCGTGCCTAAACCACCTCTGCAGGAGCCAGGGACTGGCTGTGTGCGTGCATGTATGCGCACGTGCATGTGTGCACACATGTTCTAGGCATGCTGGAGAACCCATGTGCAATCCCAGGAGGCATATCTGAACATCTCAGCCTTCCTCCCCAGGTCATCTTATCCATAGGCCTTTCTAGAAGCTGCAATTAATCTCTAATTTGAGTTTTTAACCTCAAACTCCACATCATAAAAATAGTTGTGTTTTGTAGATGGCATTTGTCAAGAAATTATATATGGTTATAATTTGTGCCATGGAAAATAAAGCAAGATGCTCGTTCTGCACAGGAGCAGTAGTTAGGTCCAGCCAACAGCCAACCAGGCTGCAGGAAATCCACACTGTCCTTCCAGAGAGGGGACCCAGGGCCACCAGGCAGGGCTGGGTGGGGCAGAGGGGTCTGGGTCCTGTGTGGGTATTGAGGGCACAGGCTGGGTCACCTGTCTCTCTCTGGAAAGCATGGCTAGGTACCAGCAAAGCCCCTGGGGCAAGTTCCTGGGACCCAGAACTCTGCTGCTAATCTCAGCTCCTCTTCCCTGGGGCCCGGGGGAAACTCTCTCCCTGCAGCTCTTGCACCTGTGAAGGGAGTCGACCGTCCTCACCTGTGTACCGCTCTCCCCGCGAGGGTCGGGGGTAAGAGAAGGAGAGCAAATGGTGTCTACTGAACACCTTTCAGGGCCCAGGTGGGCGGAAAGCCGAGCCCCAACCTGAACAACTCCCCTGAACGGCCCAAAGCCAGGCACTATTATGATGTCCATTTTGCAGATGAGGGATTTGAGGCCCGGGGAGGTGGGCACTTGCCGAGATCACGCAGCAAGTGGGGGTGAGGTCGGGCCACTGCCTGGTGCACCCTGCCCCTGGGGGGGCCCACCGAGTGCACTGGGCCGGCTCTCCGATTCTACTGAGCTGTGTGGGGACCACAGGGCTGCCCTTGCCCTAGGACTCCCGCCCACCCGCCTGGCCAGGGGCAGCTCTGGTTTCTGCCCAGCTGCCCCTGCCCCAGCGCTGTGGGGTCTCACCCTTCCCTTCCTATACGAGCCTGGGGAGGCTGCGTGAGGTCAGAGGAGCCCAGCCCGCGAGCTCCGGGTCAGCAGGGTGGGGAGCATGCTGCAGACCAGGACCCAGGGCCTGGCACCTCACGCCCTCACCGCACCACTTGTCCGCCTGGGCCTCAGCTTGCCCGTCTGGGAGATGGGCCATGAGACAGCCCGCCCCCCGGAGTGTCGGGGAGGATTTACTGAGCTGGTCCACTCGGAGGTGTAGCACATAGGCACATAGCAGGTGCCCGATAAATGGTCCTGCCAGATCACAGTGGTGATGATGATGAAGGTGAGCACACTCACCGCCACCTCCCCCGGTCATCCGGCCTAACCGTCCGACTGCCACAAGCACCCCAAACTGCAGTCCTCGAGGGATGCAGGATTTGCAGTCAGACAGATTTGCAGGCTCCCGCTTTGATTCCGAGGTTTGCAGCCATCCACACGGTAATTCCAGCTCTGGTTAAATGTCATTTTTAATAACGCCATCTCTGGCGTGTAAACGTCTGCGCCCACGGCAAGAGGGGAGGCTGGCCTGACTCTTCCTGTTGATGAAACTCCATCCCAGCGTCTTTGTGCGTCTGGGACACACAGCCCTGGTGTTGGGCCTGCGACGTCATGAATTCGTCACCAGCAAGAGCTGCTTGGTGCCTCTCCTTCCCCGCCCCGTCCCCACCTCCTGAATGGTGCAGCCATCCTGCAGACTGCAGCGTGGGGCACGGAAACCTGCCCTGCCTCTGGCTCCCGACGGCTCCGGAGCTTCCCCTCCCTGACTCAGGGTCTGGGCTTCTCAGCAGCCTGGGCCTCACAGCGGCTGCGCCAACGCCAGACAGGGCTGGGGGCAGCCAGGGACCAGGAGGCTCAGGGCAACCCAGACACAACTGCTGCCCCCAAGTCAGCTACTCACTCCCCGGGGAACACTTGCTCACCGAGAGAGCCCTGGGGAGGGCCCGGGTGATGCAGACGCTCCCGACACCCACAGACACACAGAAAACAGTCCCACTGCTCTTAATACAAAAATCGCAAATCTTGAACACGGTCTGTTTCCGTGTTCCGCTCCTGGGCCAGCCAAGCCCTTCCCCACCTGTGAGCCTCTGCCATTCCCTCCACCTGGAGCACCCTCCCTGACCTCTTCTGATGAGGCCCGCTCATCCTTTCCGTCCCTGCTGAAGTTCGGCTTTCTCCGGGAAGCCTTCCCTGAACCTCCAGATGAGGAGGGGCCCACCGTGTGTTCTCCCAGCATCCACGATGTCCCTGGTGTAACAGGGACCCCAGAGCCCAGCCCTGAGCCTGGCACGGAGCGGGTGCTTCCCAGACATCGGTGGAGGAGGGAAGGTTCAGGGCACACAGAATCCAGCCCCTTGCAAAGACAAGGCAGCCCCCTTTGGGCTCCACCCCAGACCTGAAATCGCTGCAACAGCAACGGTTTTCCTTAAACAACAACCCGGCTTTCGGCTAGTATTAGATTCTGCTTTTTCTTCTTTCCTTCCCAGTGAAACCAGAGCAGCCCGTTTTTACTTCTTGTCTCCAGCAATTTCCCACTTGGAGCCCTGACACTCTCCTCGCCCGCCCGGGGCTGTGGCGGCGGGCGCGGCTCTGCGGGAGAGGCTGGCCTTCCAATTAGAACACGATGTCTCTAGGAAACTGGAGCTTCCCCAGGCAGGGCCCCTCCATCACCACGTGGCCCAGAGCACACCCCCTCTGCCCCCTGACCGTGCCACAGGTCAGCGTCTGCACAGGTGTGCCCCGGGAAAGCGGGCCCAGAGAAGGCTTTCCTCAGGACACTGTGGAGGTTCCCAGGTAGGAACTGGGAGATGCGGGAGAAATGGTCCCCCCACCCCAGGCCAGGGCCTGGGCTGCTTCCAGCAAGAGGACACTGCGGCTCCTTGGCCCTCTGGGGCACCGGCACGGGGTAGCCAGGGTGATACCTGGGGTCTGAGAATTGTTGCATAGTCCCTGGGTGACCCTGGGCAAGTCACTTTCCCTCTGAGCCTCAGTTTCCTCGGCTGTGAGATGGGACGATGCGTACCTCCCTCATGAGGCTGCTGGGAGGAGTTGGCAAGAGGCCGATGTGGATCCAGGCAGACGGTGACAGCCAAACAGCAGGGACACGCTGCCCCTGTTCTCCGCGCCCTGCCCTTGGGGACCAGGCTGGCCTGCCCACTGGGACTTGCCCAGCACAATGCCTCAAAACAACATACATGTGTGCTGAATGAATGAATGAATGAATGAATCTCACCCGGTTTTCTTGGAACCAAAAAGCAGGGCACACCTTGGTAGGGCGTGGGGAGGCCTGGAGTCTGACGGCCTCTCGGGGAAGGCAGTGGGCCTCTTTGCTGTGGCTTCGACAGAAGAGGAATAAAGCAGACTGCCAATTTGTCTTTCCTCCCAACTTTGGGATGTTTTCTCTGGATTTTCCTCCGTGGTCGAGGATGCAGCCCTTCCCTCTCCAGGTCTGAGGCCAGACCCTGCCACCCCGAGCTGCGGGTGCCAGGAGGGCTCCCTGGTCTCCAGGCCCCAGCCTGGAACGACCGCACCTGGAGGCCCCTCTGGCCGCCAAGCCCACGGGCTCAGTGCTGGGGGACCCCCAGCCTCAGTGAGGGGAGGGGGAGCCTGTGCTCTCTCGAGTGGGCCACCTCTGCCGTCAGCGGTAGCGGGAAGGCCTGCTAGGGCAGGGCCGTGCCAGACCCCTGACGAGTGCCCACCACACTCAGCCCTGCGTGCTCCTCACTCCACGATTCAGTGTCCTAAGAGCACAGAGGCTCTGGCTCCTAGCCTGGCTTCCCCACCCGCTGTGTGACCTTGGGCAAGTCACTTAACCTCTCTGAGCCTCGGTTTCCTCAGCTGTAATTGCGATGGCAGATACCCTTTCTGAGTACTTTGCACGTGTTCACCTGCTGAGTGATCTGCCTCCATCACGTCCCAAATCCTCAAACCCCCCAGCAAGGAGGCACGATTCTTCTCCTTGGATGACAAATGATGAGCTCAGAGAGAAACACTGGCCAAGGTCACACAGTGGGTCAGGGGCTTGGCTGGGGCTCACAGCCTGGCCTCTGATTCCCATGTTCTTGACGGTGCCACCCGGGTGCCATTGTCCTGGGCCCCATCCCCTTGTGAGCAGATCCTCAGTGAAGAGGAGGGAGAGTGACTGAGTCAGAGGGAAGAAAGGAAGAGAAGGAGGCTCCCGGGCCCGCGGGGTGCAGGAGGCAGCGGGAGCGCAGGGGTGCCAGGTCTGCACCCACCTGGGGCGGGGACGGCCAAAGCCCGAGCCCGGCGGCCCGGCTGCCCACTGGCTGGACTGGCCGCCCGCGGCCCCATCTTGAGAGCATTAGGGGCTGCTGTTAACAGCTGTTTTCTGTTACGTGTTATTTGTTAGTCTAATGAAAGGAGGTGCACTGGCTTTCAAGACCTCGGCGTTCCGGGGGTTTTATATGGGAGGCCCGGCAGAGCTCTGGCGGCGAGAGGAGGCCGAGAGGCCCCTGCCAGGCGCGCCCGCCCGTCGGCTCCCGCTTTGATTCCGAGGTTTGCAGCCATCCGCACGGTAATTCCAGCTCTGGTTAAATGTCATTTTTAATAACGCCATCCCTGGCGTGTAAACGTCTGCGCCCACGGCAAGAGGGGAGGCCAGTGCGGGGAAGACAGGCAGGGGTGGGCGCGGGTGGACAAAGTCTGGGCGGGGTGACTGCACCCCTGGGGACAGTGGATCTCCACCCCTGGGGGCCCACTGAGGGGATCCGTGGGGGGGTGCTGAGCAGGAGGAGTGAGGGTGACAGGATGCCAGGAGGGGGCTTTCCAGTGATCGGGTGACAGCCCAGGTCGGCCATGAGGCTCCCAACTGCCCTGCCCCACCCGACCCTGGACACCGCAGCAAGAGGGGGCAGGATGCGCAGAGACAGGGATCTTCCCCTATCACAGCACCCCTTCCCTCCAACCCCCGGGGCTCCCTTGGGCGGGTACACAGTAGGTGCTCAGTGAATGCTGGTGGACAGTAGGGAGCAACTGCTCTCTCCTAGATGCAGCAGGCAGTGGCTTTTATCACGAAGTCAGGTCTCTGGGGACACTGGGGCTCGGCCTCGGAGCAGCTCCCACCCTGTCGGGTACACTGGGCACTTCCAGATCCATGCCAGCCTCATGCCCAGCCTCTCCATGCCCCAAGAAGACCGTTGTCCACTCGGGTAAACTGAGGGGGGAGAGGGAAGAACAGAGGCAGCGCTGGAAGAAGGCTTCGGCAGGGTAGAAACCGCCGGGGGCCCTGTTAAATGCAGAGGCCCAGAGAGTCTGATCCCATGGGTCAGCTGGGGCTTAGGAACATGCACCAGCTCCCCGGGTGATCCCAATGCAGTGGACATAAAATATGTCCACAAACAGATGGCCCAACCCTCATTTACAAGGGGGACACTGAGGCTCAGACCAGCGACTGGGCATGTCCCGAGTTGTAGGGTTGGCCAGCCAAGGTGGGAACCCTGATGTCCTAACTCCTAGTCTGGGGCCCCGTCCCTGCCTCCTGGGCAGCAATGTCATGGGAGGTGACTTGCCCTCACCTTGTTGAATCTCTAGCAACTGAGGTGCTCATTCAGCTCTGGGATGGAGGGTCCCTCTGTGGAAGTTTCCAGACCTCGCAGCCCTTGGGCCTCCTCATTCACTGTCTTGCTCCCAAGACCTCCTCCAGAGATGAATCCTGGCAGCCCCAGCCCGGCAGGCCCAGCTCCCTGGCTGCTCTTTGACCCATGGCCCTTGCTCCCTCCTAACCCCCCACAGCTCCCTGGGCCGGAAGGTTCCAGCTGCCCATCCCACACATAGAAAAGAAGAGTTGATCACAAAGAGAGACCAAAAATAACATCTTCCAGAGCCTGCTTCATTTTTAGGACACAACAAAAGATATTACACGTAAAGGGTCCCATGGGGACCCATCCTGTCATCACAGGGGCTGCCCAGAGCCCAGCTGGGAACAAACAGCTTCCCAGATGCGGACGGGACACCAGCTCAGGGCAGCGAGTAACTGGGGACGCAGTGCTTTTTTGGCCTTTTAACGACCTTTATCCCCAGGACAGGGTGAGGCGCCGTGGCACCTGGCTCCCAGCCGGGGTGGGCTCTCCCTGCAGCGAACCGCCGCTCCCGTGGAGGCCACGGCCCCTTCCTGGGCAGCTGCAGCCAGCTCTGGCCCTCCCGGGCCGGGACACTCTGCAACTTGCCCTCTGCCCATGTCACCTCCCCGACCCACTGGACACTGTGGACAGGCACCTGGTCTCTTCCTCTGCTCAGCGTGGGAGCCAGGCGAGATGACTTCCCCACCCTCTTCTGTCTAAACAGGAAGCTCCCACAGTTCCCTCCCACTCACCACCTCGCAAAAGGCACTTGACCCCTGGCCCACGCCACGCAGGGGCGTCTGCTCGCCTGCGCACGAGCTGCCTGCGGCCCCCGGACCATCGAGAGCCTGGAGGCCGGGCCGGAGCCCTCGTGATGGGGTGTGTGCGTGGCGTAGGGCATGGGTCTGTGTGTGTCTCTGTGTCTGTGAGTCTGGGACACCCAGACCACATGTGGTTCCCAAGTGCCAGCCTATGACAGAGTTTTCACCGATCTACTGCAAAATGAGAAAAATGGGGGCCATGCGTGAGTTTTTGTTAAGCTAAATTAAGTCAGTTTTGAGAATCTTTACTTGGAGATGAAGATACTAAAAGGTTCCTTCTTGGAGGAGAGTGTAGGGGCGGCCAGGTGATAGCTGTTGTGAGTAAATGGCTTTTCCTGGCACACAGTAGGGGCTCAGAAAATGACTGAGATGAATGAATGAACGAGTACATTAGCTGGGAAGGAGGGGGAAGGGGGCCTGTCCCATTGCTGTTCCACAGCGACAGGGACCCTCCACAGCCCTCCCAGGTCCAGGTAGCTGGAGACAGGTCTGCAGAGAGGGAGGGAGGGGGAGAGCATCCCCTACTCACCTCACACCCCACCAACATCCCCACGCTGCCAGGCCTGACCCGTCTCCCACATACCTGTGACCCAGGCCAGGCTGCTGAGGACACTGAGGAGACCTCTCCCCTGGCCGCCTCGTGGCCCCCTGAACGCTGCCCACACCTGCCTGGGGGTGGACATCCCTGGATAGGCCACCCCAGCATTCTTGGGGCCCTGGGGTGGCTTCCAACAGTGGCAGAAGCAGGAGCTTTAGAACAGGAAGGCCCGGGCTGGAATCCCACAGGAATGGGAACGGTGTGATCTTGGCTTCTCTGAGCCTCAGTTTCCCTCTCCATAAAATGGGGATACTCAAAGGACCCACTTCACACGGCTGGTGGCAGGACATCTCCGGTGAGACCCACGAAGCCCCGGCCCACACGCAATAAGCACATGGCTGACGCACCTGCCAGGGCTCCTGGTCACTCTCACCGTGTCCCCTCGTGCCTCCTTTGGCCTCACCGTGGCTGTGTCCCCCAGCTCCCCGCCCAGAGCCTCCCACCCATGGCGGCATACCAGTGCCCCTTTTGTAGGATGTGTTCGGGGAAGCACTGGCTCCCCTGAGATCACCCCCAAGGCCCGTGTCCACCCTGGGTCAGCCACTCTCCTCTGGGCCAGGGAACCACAAAAGCCCCAGGTTCTGAGTCGTCCAGCCTGACCTCACGTCCTTGCCCAGGACAAGCCACCAAAAACCCGTCCTTCCTGCCCTACCCGCCCGGAAACTCCCAACACGAGCACAGGGTCCATCCCAAAGCCTCGCTCTGTGCCAGCCTTCGAGGCCCGTGCCCCCTTCAGTCCCCGAACCAACCTCAGCCAGAGTCTCCCCGACACCCACGCGGGGCTTCTCTTCCTCGCTCCTCAGCCTAAACATGAGGCTGCGCATGAGCGAGGCCTGGACTTGGGGTCCAAAAACACACCCCACCCCTCCCTTTCCAGCCGTGTGGCCTTGGGCAGGTTGCTTTGCCTCTCTGGGCTTCCAAACGCTAGGGATGGCCTTCGCTGGCCCTGCCTGGTCCACAAGGTGTTCACCAAGCACTTACTGTGTGCCAGGCATGGCGCCAAGTCCCCACATCCGCTCCGGGCTCCCCACAGCCCCCGCTCCCATTCTGCAGATAGCAACACTGAGCCTCAGGGTTCTTTGGGGGCCTCAAGGGTGGTGTGCCAGCAGGTGTCGTCACCACTGCTCCAAAGCTACTATTCTGGAGTCTTCCTGGAGGGAACAGTGATGGCTCCAGCATATTGAGCTTCTGCCCACAGGGAAAGGAAAGTCCGTCCCAGGCCCCTGCACCCGGCCCCCAGCTCCACCCAGATGATGTACTGGACACAGGAGCAAGACCACCTTGGAACCGTGAACAGTGCACTGAACGGCCAGTGCCCTCCCTGCCGACAAAGGCCAGAGCTGCAGACCTGCTCCCCACCCCAGTGTGTCGAGGCCAGCAGTTCCCAAACTGAAGGCCCCTGGGCTCTGGGCCTTTCCTCGCTCCTCCTCTCTCCCTGCGCCCCGAGCATGTGCTGAGAGGCACCGTCACCCGTCTGAGGGTTCAGGCACCAGTTCCAGCCGAGACCCAGGCTCAGAGACTCCACATGCCCAGGATACAGACCCACTAGGGGGTTTTCTAGGCCTGGGTAGAGTCACGACCACAGTCAGGAGGACACCTGTGTGCCATTCCACTGTTTGGGGAGGGGAACTGAGGCCCAGAGAAGGGATGTGACATGCCCAAGGTCACACACAGACAGGGCAGCAAAAACCAGGACGACCCCCCCCAGTGTCCCAACCCCCCGTGCAGTGGGGCTGACGGCACATGACTCTGCCCCTACCAGGACACAGGCAAGGGGAAAAAGGACGGTGGCCGGGGGAAAGGCCCTGTTCTAAAAGAACCTTCTCCTTCCTCCCCCGCAAGGTGCCCCTGTCTCGGCAGGCCGGCTCGTGCCTGCGCCCCGTTTCAGAACCAGTTACAGGGAGGCCGGTCAAACACTGAACTCAGCTGTGGACAACAGTATTATTAACACATTAAACCCAGAATTACCCTATGATCCAGCAATTCCACTTCTGGATATTTGCCCCAAAGAATTAAAGGAAGGGACTTGAACAGGTGGGTGGCTGTCCACCCAAGTTCACAGCAGAAATATGCACAACAGGTGGAAGCGGCCCAAGTGTGCATCGAGGGGTGATGGGTAAACAAGATGTGGTCCATCCACACAGCGGAATACGACTCAGCCTTAAAAAGGAAGGAGAATCTGACACAGGCCGCCACGTGGATGAACCGTAACGACCTCATGCTAAGCTGAGAGAAGTAAGCCAGGCACAGACAGGCGGACACAGCAGAGTACAGGTGTAGGAGGCGCGCAGAGTGGTCGAATCCACAGAGACAGACAGAAAAATGGTGGCTGCTGGGGCTGCGGGAGGGGCGGGGAGTTAGAGTTTATCAGGTACAGAGTTTCAGTTTGGGAAGATAAAACAGTTCTAGAGGTAGATGGTGATGGTGGTCACACAACAGTGTGGATGTCCTTGATGCCACTGGACCATACACTTACAAATGACTAGATGGTAAAGCTCATGTTAGGTATATTTTACAACAAAAAGAGTCGAAGGGATGTTTCGTTGCCAGTCTCTCAAACTCAGTGGTCCCTCCTGGCCCTGCTTGTGGCCCTGCCCGCCACCCCCACCCCTGCCCAAACCAGACCCACCCCCATTAGCAGATGCAGCCCAGCCCACCCCGGCCTCGTCCTGTGCCTTAGACTCCAAGCACCTCATCGCCCCGCATCTCTGAAAAGTGGATCCACTTGGGATTCACTCTCTCCCGTAGCACGTCCCGGGTTTTCCAAAACAGGCACCAGCCCTGCGCAGTGGCCACCAGGCCTCCCCGGCCCAGGGGCTTTGTTTGTTTTCCCAGCGTGTCCACGTCCCTGTTTCCGCCCTGCCCACAGGAGGGAATGCTTTAAAGAAAATCTCAGTTATTAATGTGGTTTCTTTTGTTGCAAGTCATTGCAAAGGCAGCAAACGAGGGTTTATTTTCCTAACGTGCTTGGCACAGCTCTGCGCCCGGCACAGCCCTCAGAGTTTGATTTGGGAGGAACCCGAGACCACGGTTGGTTCTGAGTCACCGGCGAAGCCCCAGCCCTCCTGGCCGTTTCTGGCGGGAGCCTGGGCTTAGAAAGTCATTGGCGGGAACGGGCTATACCTACTGGCGGGCTTGTGAAACAAAAGATTTTTAAATAATAAAAAAAAAGAAAACCCCTTTTTTCAGGTCAGTCCCTGAGTGCCCCACCTGACCCCACACCCAGTGTGTCTTCTGTCCCCAACCATGCCAGTGCCTGGTATTCCCAAGCCACTAACCTAGCAGGTTGAACACATATCAATTTTCTAACTCATTAGTTTCCCCATTAGCGGATATCTTTCCAATAGGTGGCACCCATCTCTCTCTGGTGCCAGTCTCTTTCTTTAGACCTAGAAATGGCTCCAGAAGCCGCAGGAAAACCCACTTCTACACATGTCTGAATCCTTGGTGAGGGGCCAGGGCTCTCGCAGGCCCAGGACTGGAGGTCAACGTCACAGTCCAAGGGCCACACCCCCTGGCCTGGGGTCCTGAGTCCTGGCACCCAAGGTTTGGCTGTTCACGTTCGAAAGGCTCCAGTGGTGCGGGCTGGGCTCTCCAGGAAGAGGGGGACAGACGTCGCTTCTCCCCACCTTGGGAACCTTCTGGCCTTGGGAATACACAGTAAGTGGCAGTGGGATGGGGCACCTGACCTTGAGGAGGAGCAGGAAACTGGCCTCTGCCCAATGCCCCTTCCCCCCCTCTGCCCGCAGACCCAGATCCAGAGGGTGAGCCGAGGGACCCTCATGGCCAGAGCCCCACCATCCCCAGGCAGAGATGGGTGGGCTTCCAAGGCAGGGGCCAGCCCCTGAGTGTCCCAGCTGACCCTACACCTAGTGTGTCCTCTGTCCCCAAGCATGCCAGTGCCTGGTATTCTCAGTGTGCCAAAGCCCCTCCTCAGGAAAAGGCCTGCCGGCCTCATGAGCTCTCAAGGAGCGTGGAAGGCCCTGGGGTGGGGTGCTGGGGAGGCCCACTGCCCACCCAGCTGCCTGGAGGCCGTCAGCGCCCTGTCCAGGGGCTCCCATGCCCGGCGGACACTGGCTGTTCCGGAATTCCCGGGGGAAGCCCTCCATCGGAGACCTGCTACTTGGTATCTGGGAAGCACGGCCTTCCGCTGTCTGTGCCCACACCAGGGCCCGGGGTGGAAACCAACATCTCCTCCCCTGGCCAGCACCCAAGTACAAGGCGCCCTGGCCTCCCCTCTCTCCTCGTCTCTCCTTTACCCTCCCTCTCTCCCTCCTTTCCCTTTCTTCTCCCTTCCTCCCTTCCTTCCCCTCACCTTCAATTTGTCCCTCCTTCTCCGTACCCCCTGGAGTCTCTCATGGGGTGAAATCAGGGCCTGTCCTCTGCCCCCAGGGGAGCATGCTCAGAGCCAACTGAGGTCCTCAAGTGACCTGGGCCAGCAGGGTGTCCCCGCCAGAGAGCACCCTGCTTTGCTGCTGGCCCACACTGGCTGTCTCCCTCCACCTTTCCATGGGGTCTAAACCCAACTCCAAGGACGGTCTGCCCACTTCATGCTCACCCCCAGGGTGAGGCTAGCTTTGTCCTCTCTGCCTGGTGGGTGAGGGGCCAGCAGCCTCACCTCCCGGCAGGCTGGCAGGGGCTGGTCGCTAGGAAGGTGCTCTGTGAAAGGCAGGGTCCACCGGATGCACAGGACCCTGGACGTGGTTTCAGACCAGGCTGCAGTCACCTGCCTGTTCCCTGCACCCCCTCTCATCTGAGAAGCCCGGGCACACAGCCAGCCTGGGCACCCCGAGACCCGGAGGCTGGTGTGGGGGGGTGTTCCCCAGGGGCGGTAGAAAGGCTGCTGGAATCAGGCGGGCAACACTTGAGAGGCCCAGAGCCCCCGGCATGCCGCCTGCGTACTCCCAGAGCCAGGGGACAGGGGCCTGGTCTCAGACCACCTGGCCCTCTTCAGGGCACGCCTGCAGGGAGAGGGGGGGAGGGACTCTGGCCCTGTGGCTGCTCCCTCCCAACTGAAACTGTCCAGGCTGGGACCTTTATTTTATTTTCACCTCCGGCTCTCTCCCCACCCCCCTTCTTACCGAGCTCAGGATCCTGCCATCCCGTGTGACTTTTTGAAAAAGGCCACTTGGGTGGGTTGTTTGTTTTTAAAGCCCCTTCCTGATGACCTTTAACCTCCGCAGGGGAAGAGAGGCCTAGCGGGCTCTCTTGAGCTGGATGTCGCCCCTCAGAGCTGCTCCCTAGGCAGACTGGAGGGAGGGGTGGGTAGGCACGGTCCCTGCCGCAGAGCCCATCCTGCCGCGGGGCAGCCCCTAGAAGCCTCGGTTTCCCCGCTGTAACGTGGCAATGATCACACCCACTTCCCAGGCTACTTCGGACGGGGCAGCGAGGGCTGCCTGCAGGGCTGGGCGCAAGGACGGCACAGCCCTGTCCTTACGCACGGCGGCTGCAGAAGGTCCCCTCCCCGAGCGGAGAGTCCTCATCAACCTCAACCCACCCCATCCCCGACACGCAGCCCGACGGCAGCCGCGCGCCCAGCGCCCTCCGTGCCCTCCGTGGCCCCGAGCTCCGCGAGGTCCGGCCGACGTCTCCGCCGGCCCATCGCCGCCCCCCGCGCCCGCCAACCCTGCGCCCCGCAGCGTTCGCCCGCCCGCCCGGCGCTCGCTCCTGCGGCCCGCGCCGCATTCCCACCTCGGCCGCCCGCACTCACCGTCCTGCGGCGCCGCCTCGCTGCCGCTGCTGCCCCCGGACGGCTCCCGCGCCGCGCCCTCCCGCGCCTCGGCCCTGGCTGCGGGGCGCGCCGCCAGCCGCCCGGCCGCTGCCACCTCCTCCAGGTCCAGGAGGTGGCTCACCGTGAAGTTCTTGCGCGCCTGGGCGCAGTCGCCGGGCCCCAGCGCGGGCGGCGGCGGCCCCGGGCCCAGCGCCGGCTTGTCCAGGGCGAAGGCGGCGGCGGCGGCGGCGGCCGCGCTGTCCATGCCGCGAGCGCGAGCGGCCGGGGCGCCGGCGGGGTCGCAGGCGCGGGTCGGAGCAGGCGCCCCCGCCGCCCCGCGCTCTGCCGGCTCCGCCGCCTCCTGGCTCGGCCGCCGCGGCCCGCCCGCGCTGACGTCGGGGAGCGAACTTTCCGCCTCCTTCTTGCCTGGCCGCTCGCTCCAAGTTGCTGAAGCTGCTCCGGCCACACGCCCCTTCTTGAAGCAAACCTCGCCCCCTCCCTCTCCTCCTCCCCTCCTCCTTCTCCTCTTCCTCGCCCCCGCCCGGCCCTCGGACTGCGGGAGGGGGTCCTCCGCGGAGTCCGCGGGGCCCGGGGCGGGAGGTGGGAGGCAGAGGGTGTCCTCCTCTCGCCCTCCCCACCCACGTTTCAGGGAGTGGGAGGTTCCGTGTTCTGTTGTTTTTAATCCCCCAACAAGTGTCTGGGAGGTGACCAAGGAGGGATTGGACGGCCTCCTCTTTCATTTACAGATGCCCCGCAGGTGGGGGCGGCGACTCTGGGACAGTTGATGGGGAAGAGCTCCCAACTCCCAGCGCCCCCTCACTCCCCACGCCGAGGATCCAGATCCACCTGGACCTGTTCGCTCCACCCGCCCCAAGGCTTTCCCCAGCGAGCAGCGCATCCTCAGGCCTCCGGAACGTGCGCCACCCTCTAAGCATTCCTCCCTCCCGTGCCCGTCCGCACTGGACACCCGGTGCGCACCCCAGGATGCCCTGGCCCTCCCCAAGGACAACCAAGCTAGGAGGAAAGAATTTCCCTCCAGAACTCCTAGCGTACACACAGGACAGACAGCCAGATTGACAGATGGGTGACAGGAAAGAGACAGACTTGGGTGTCCGCTCTTGCTTTTGTGTTTTAAGAAAGGTACAGAAAAGATGTGTGGGGCATGCGCCACAGGGCTTTGCCCAGGATAACTGCTTACTGGCTTGTCCCTCTGTCCCCTGCTATCACCACAGAGGCATAAAGTCATGTCAGCAAAAATAAGCCCACCAGAGGAGGGCCTTCGCAATGTCCTTTCTGGGCTCCCTGGCGGAAAACCCACCCTGCACACACCCCTGAAAACAGCCCAGCAGCCTCAGGTTACGCCTGTGTCATTTGGGCTTCTTTTCCCCCTAGAAAGGAATCACCCCCAAAATGAGGCTGAGTGTCCCGCGAGTGACTTGCGCCCCAGCAACCCACTGAGGCACATGCGTGGGTAGGTTGAGGGTTTGTGCTTCCTTGGAAATCTGCCCCAAGAAGTGTCCAGCGAGCAAGGCTGGCAAAGATGTGGCAGCCTCCCTCCTCCCGGGGACCCCCAGCCTGCCCGCAGTGTGTGTGGCTGAATAACTTTCCGAGGGACTAGGCAGGGTGGGGCACTACTTGGCTCTGGAAGTGTCTGGGAGGGCCCTGCCCTGCTGGAGCACCCAGCAAGCCCACAGGGTGGGTCTCACCCCAGGAACAGCACAGCCCACCGAGCGGGGCTTTCCCACAGGGTTCGGGACCGCCTTGTGTCGGAGACCAGGCTCCAGGCCCAGCTGTGCCATATACTGCCGTGTGGCCTCAAGCGTGGCGCCTTGCCACTCTGAGCCCCAGCTCCTCCTCTGTAGAAGAGCCCTAATAAAGTACCCGAACTCGGACACTGTGGGGATTCCGTGGCAGGTGCAGTCCCGGGCCCGTGGCGGTGCTGTCCACGTCGGCCTGTGGAGCTGGGAAGGGCCTGAGAGATATCTGGGTCCTACTCCCTTGGATGACAGATGGGGAAAACTGAGGCAACAAAGGCAAAAAAGCTCCTCTAGAGCTGGAGAACCACTGGGATTGTTTGGTACGAGCCCTTTTGTGTTACTGATCAATAATGTGAGGCCCAGAGCTGGGACATGCGGTATTAAGGTCTCTTGGTTTGGGACTGGCCGTCACAGTGGCTTCTTCCATCCTCTCAAACACTCATTCACCCTACACGTTGAGAGGTCATGTCCGACACTCTGCAGGACGGTGGCGCTCTGGCCAGCCTCCTGGGCTCAGACCAAACCTTGCTGTGGGCCTTGGGCAGTCTACTGGTCTCTTTCTCTTGGGTCTCTCAACGGTAAAGGGAGCTGCTCAGGGGATTAAATAAGCTGATGTATAAACAAGGGACACCTGGCACCTAGTGAACACCCAGAGGCAGGACAGTGAAGGCAAACTCGGATTCAGGCTAGGGGAGAAGGGGTCGAGTGTGTTCACTGCCATTTACTAGCTGTGTGGCCTCGAGTAATTGCTCCTCGCTGAGTCTGTCCCATCAGCTGTGAAACAGGGATAGCCAGGGAGCCGATCCAAAAGGGTGCTTGGGAATTTAGCATTACTATTGTCACTGTGACCGAGTTGTTACGGCCCTTGCCAATCCTGAGGGGGAGGGAAGGGGTGGCACAAGGATGGCAGAGTGGGCCAGAGGGCATGGGCTGCTACACCAAAGCTCAGCCTTGAGCAAGAGCTTCAGCCCCGAGCCAGCCTGAAAATGCACCCGAGGATACTCCCGTTAACCCAGGAAGGCCAGAACTCAGGGACTTGTTACCCCAAAGGGATATGGCTAAAAATAAGTAATTTCCATGATGATTTGGATAAATTCGAGATACCAACCCAGAGTGGGGGATGAAAGGCAAATATTAATAGTATCCCGGTTTGGAACCTCTCAGTTCAACCGGTGGTGATTGAACTTGGCAGTGCTCTAAGCAGTGGGGTTGGGGAAGAAGAGAGGGAAGCCGAGAATGTCCCTGCTCTCCAGAGAGGGATTCTGCAGAGAAGAAGCTGATTGTTATTTGTGGCTCTGTGGGAGGCTAGGTCTTGGGTCTGAGCTTCGGTGAAAATGCATATTTACCCCAGTCTTAAAAGCTCACATGTTTTAAAAACAAAAGTTAACTTTTCTTATTACAGAAGTAATATGCTTATTGTTGAGATTTTAGAAAGCCTAAGCAGAATTAAGAGAATGAAAATCACCTATATCTCAATCCTAAAGGGCCCTACCACACAGTACACATTCGATACATAAAAAAAAGAAAGTTTAATGAAAGGGGCTGGAGATAATCATCCTACTTATTCAATAGTGAATGGAAGGCCTTGAAAGAGCAATAAGACAAGAAAAAGGAATGAGCTAAAATAATTTTAGAGTCTATCTTTCTAGCTTATATGTCCATCTCTAGATAGATGGAGACAGGTGTTTGTATTATAAAAGTGGAAGCACGTTGTACCTACTATTTGCTAACCTGCTTTCTGTCATTAAATAGTCTGTCTACCACTATTTTTAATGAAAGCCTAGCAATACATTATTCCTCACTGCTATACACCCATATTTATTTTCTTAAGAATAAATACCTAGGAAATAGGATATCTAGGTGTGTGGGCAAGGACAGTAATGGGCTCCCCAAGATGTCCACATCATAATCCCTGGAATCTGCAAGTGCGTCAGTGTGGAGTTAGATGGAATTAAGGTTGTTCATCAGCTGATTTTATTTATTTTTTTCTTTTCTTTTTTTAGAAACCAGGGATGCTGCTAAAACAACTGACTTTAAGATAGGGAGATTGTTCTGGATATCTGGCTGAGCCCAGTGCAGTAATCACAGGGTCCCTAAACATGGACGAGAGAGGCAGGAGGGCCAGTGCCAGAGCGATGCGATGTGAGAAAGACCCCACCGGCCACGGCTGGCTTCGAAGATGGAGGAGGCAGCCCTGGGCCAAGGAACAGGGGCGGCACCTAGAAGCTGGAAAAGGCTGGAAACAAGATTCTGCCCTGGAGCCTCCGGAAAGGAAGGCAGCCCTGCCGGCACCTTGGTCTTAGTCCAGGACTTCTGACCTCCAGAACTGTAAGATAACAAATTTGTGTTGTTTAAAAACATATTTTATGATAAGTTGTTACAGCAACAAATAGAAAACTAACACACTGTGTCAAAGATTCTGCAAAAAGTTTAGACTTTTGATAATATTGCCGTACTGCCTTCAGAAAGGTTGTGTCAACGTCTGCTCCTGGCCTCTTCTCTGTCTCCTTGCTAGCATGAGCTATTATAATAACTTTCTTCAAATTTCAAAGGGCATCTCCTTGTTTGAATCTGCATATCTTGAAATCTTGCCAAAGGTAAATATCTTTGGAATTCAATGGCCACTTGCGTTTCTTATTTGTAAAATGTCTGTTTATATTTAGTACCCATTTTCCCACCGGAACAGTTTTCTTTTTATTTCTTATTGAGTTATATGAACATCATTTTTCAGGCTTCACAACCTCTGTAAGACACTTGACCATTGTCAATCACTCAGGGACTAGGCCCATTTCACAGATGGGGAAACAGAGATAAAGGACAAGTTGGGATCCCGAAGCTCTTCCAGTTCCCCTGATCAGCCCCTGCTGCCACACACGCAGGATCCTGTTCCGAAGTCAGCTGAACAGGGATGGCAGGCTAAGTCGTGCTCACTGCTGCACGTCTGGGGAATCATACACATGCAGGCCGAGGTGACTCAGATGTGACCAGGCGTGAGAGTGACAGATCACAGCATTCTGCAAATATTGTGTCAGGCCATGATCACAGACCTGCTCATCCTGCTCATCCCAGAACTTGGTCCACCCTGCGGGAAGTGGGGCTGAGCCCGGGGGCAGGATGTCTGGGTCTCTCCCTCAGCTGCCTGGAGCTTTCCTAGCCTCGGTTTCCTTCCTGAGGATCTCCTGGCTGGGATACCTGCCGAAGTGACTGGCGCTTAGCTCTTGGCGAGGTTTGCAATATTATGCCCCTTTGAGAAATGTTTCTGATATACCTGCAAATTCGAAGATAAAGATGTGTTTTATGGCAGCAGGGGCTCCCGTTTCACGAGCCTCACCGGAAGCCGGGCAATGTACTAAACCACATTATCTCAAAGCCTCCTCACAATCCTTATGCAAGGAGGGGAAACTGAGGCTCAGAGAGAGGCAGCTCTGTGTCCCAGTAAATTTGTCAGGCTCCTAACCATTGTGCCAAGAATTAAGGGCTAGGAAGTTACTCTTTTCTCTTGAAGAATTATAGGCTTTCTTTTCTCTCTTTCTTTTTTTTAGAGACAGAGTCTTGCTCTGTTGCCCAGACTGGAGTACAGTGGTGCAATCATAGCTCACTGCAGCCTCGACCTCCTGGGCTCAAGTGATCCTCCTGCCTCAGCCTCCTGAGTAGCTAGAACTACAGGTGCATACTACCACAGCTGGCTCATTTCACTATTTTAGTTTGTAGAGATGAGGTCTTGCTATGTTGCCCAGGCTGGTCTCAAACTCCTGGGCTCAAGTGATCTTCTCACCTTGGCCTTCCAGTGCTGGAATTACATGCATGAGTCAAGGTGACCAGCCTATAGTCTCTCATTTTAAAAATAAAAGAACCAAATAATGAGACCTGGGCAACCTGTTGCATTTCCCTTTTTGCCTTGGCTACCAGGAAACCCTGAGCTAATGTTAAGACATAATCACAGTAGCTCTATCTGTCCAGGTGGCAAGTCAGTGTATTAGCTTCCCTTTTCTCCTTCCACACAGTTCTTTGCTTTCCTGTTTTTGTTCTAAATCTTTTGTATGTACTGGGCACGCACTCAGCGTTACCCAGCTACCTGACATTGATTGGGTCACTTAACCTCTCTGGGTTTCAGTTTTCTCCTCTGCATGTAGTAGGTAACAATGGCCCCTACCTCACAGGGTTGTTGTGAAAATCAAGTTAAATGATCCATGTAAATAAAAAGCCTAGCACGAGCCCAATATGTGGAAAATATTCAGTACACATCACCTATGGATGTGAAAAAAGGCTTTGAGAAAGCCAGTGTAGAGAGAGGACCTGTCCTAAGAGGGAAGACCTGGCTGGGTTCAAGGCCGGCTGCACTGTGGACCGGCTGTGTGACTTTGGGCCATGTGCTTCCCTCTCTGACCCTCGACCTCCCGTCTGTAAGCTGGTTACTGTGCCCTCTTGACACTGTAGGGGTGAGCTCAGGGCCTTTGCTTATCCTTTATGCCATTTCGTCCCCAGAGCCTTATGCAGGACGAGCTGACACAGGAGAAAGGAGAAAAGCGCATAGTAGGGCTGCATCCACGGTGATCCCAACAGTGACTGTCTGGTCAGATGGCTGGTGGCCGAAATCTCCACTGCCCAGCTGGCAGGAAATGTCTGGCCAGTGTGGACTGTGCCCAGCCAATGCCAGGGTGGCGTTAAGGTGGGCCCCTGGGACAGGCCTGGGTGTGGGTGGGGTCCAAGGCACCGCTGCTGTGGAGTGAGCACTCCCTGGTCAGGGCTCCCGGTGGGTGGCACTGCGGGCCTCACAGGGAGACAGACCAGTGAAATGGTCCTGCATCACTCGATCCATGGCGATTTACTGAGCACCTACTGCGGACTGAGCATCCCAGCTGAGCGCCGGGCCAGGACCCCTGGTGAGACTTGCAAGGAAGGCCGTGGTCTGGCCGTGGAGCCTGAGCACTGTAGACTGAACTTGGGTGGGCTCGGCCACTCTGTTCCGACGAAGACGCCTTCCAGACCGGGGGCTTTGGGCTCCTGGGACAGACACACCTCCCAGGACGACCCTTGTTGGAGAACTCCCCCCGTTACAGGAGGGAAACTGAGGCTCGGAGGAGAAAGGACCAACCGCAAACCTGGGACCCACCCCACACTGCAGCTCTCCGCATTCTCTCCTGGCGAACTGCCAGCACAGCCCGCCTTCCCTTCCCGGGGAGTCAGGGGAGGACGCCTGAGGCGGGGGGCGCAGGCCGGGGCCTGGGGGAGCCCAGAGACTTCGCCAGCCTTCCGGAGCCTCGGGTGCTGCCCTCACCCTCCCGGTCCGCAACATCTTGCTGTGATTACTCTGCGGTGAAGCGCAGCTATGCGTGCTCTCCTCTGCACACGGCATGGGGGCACGCGCCAGGGCTGAGGACGGGGCGGGGCGGGGCCTGGGACAAGGCTCTCAGCTCACGGGCTTAATTGGCGATATAATAGTTATTATTATTATTTATAACTTACTCTTGAACCCTTGCCAGGAGGGTGTGTTCGCAGCCTGCGCAATCCAGGCAGGCGTTAAATAATTAAACCAAGGCCCTAATCGGCGGCAAAACTCCCCGTGGGCTGCCACTTCCTTAGTTCGCTGATTGCTGATATTTTGGGGGTGAAATATGACCATTTTTACGATCAAAGAGATCAGAGTTCCAAAGGAAAGAAACGGAAAAAAGGAGGGGGGGTGGGCCCTTCCAGTTTTCTTTTCCTCCGACTTAGTGGTCTGGTAAAGTTTCTTTAGACACGCAAAGATTTACACACCTTTCTGCAGGGAGCCTTAAATTACCCTGACCCGCGCGCGCTCCCGGGCCACGCAGGAACAGTAAGTCATTGAGGAATGAACAGGCCTCCCTGTAATCGCTCGGGCGGCCTTTGAGAAGGAGAGTGTCTAATGACTTTTTTTGAAGTCGAGGTCAAGGTTTTTTAAATAAAACGATCTGTATTAATGCAATTTCCTTTTTAGCTGTATCATTGAATTTTTTTCCTTTTTTCTTTTTTTTTTGGAAGAAG
>VBSM01002356.1:3312900-3339579 GCA_008086735.1 Cheirogaleus medius
AAAAAAAAAAAAATACAAAATACGTTCAAGTCCTAGCCCTGGTACCTGGAATGTGACCTTATTTGGAAAAAGGGTTTTTGCAGATGTGATCAAGTTAGGATGTGGTCGTACTAGATTAGGGTGGGCCCTCAATCCAATGGCTGGTGTCTTTTAGAAAGGAGAGGGCAATGTGGACAGAGGCACAGACACGGGGAAGAAGGCCGTGTGAAGGCAGAGACTGGAATGATGCCGCCCCAAGCAGAGGTACGCCTGGGGTCACCAGAGTTGGAAGGGGCAGGAGAGGAACCTTCTTTAGGGTCTTGAGCGGGTGTGGCCCTGCCCACAACTTGAATTTGACCGTCTAGGCCCCAGAACTGTGAAAGAATAAGTTTCTGTTGTTTTAAGCCATCAAGTTTGTGGTACTTTGTTAGGGTGTTGCTCCGACACTGATGAAACCAGGGCAGAACTGGGGCTCAGACCAGGTGGTCCCACCCAGCTCTGCCCTGGACCCCAAGCTAGATGCACCTCGCCCCAGTTACTGTGCGCCCTTGGGCAAGTCAGGCCTTGGTCTTCTCACCTGCGTGATGGAGCCAGCAGCCCGGATCAAACGAGAGAAGGGCTGTGAAGCCCCTGGGTCATCTGAGAGCGGCTGCACCTTTCGGGGCCTTGCACTCACTTAAGGGGGTGAGGGACATGGATCCTCAAAGCAGGAGCAGACATTTCCAACCCCCCAAGGCGATGCCTGGGCAAATCTGAGGCCCGGCCCGAGCGAGTGCTCCATCCAGATGCTCATGGTTGCCAGGTGGGAATTCAAGCCTTTCAGATTTTACAAGACAAGCTGGAAATCTCCATTTCCACGTGAGCAAAGTTCCTGATTTCACTCTAGGAGAAGAGACTTCTTTCCTGACAGGAGAACCAAGGCAGATGTGTGCTGGGAGCCACAGACCCTGTGGTCCAGAGTTGCTTCTGGGAAGCCCAAGCTGGCGCCGCTCGAAGGGCTCAAACACAGCCGCTCGCCCCTGCCCCTCCTTCCTGCTCCTTTAGGCAATGGAGGGGAAGCAAAATCCAGCATTTGGAGTGCCTGACGGGGATTTTGATAGCTTGTCATTTGATCTGCACTACAATTTTAACTCAATAATAGCAAGCAGTTATCCAGCCCTACCTGCATCTTCTACCCTGCTGGGTCCCCATGGCTGGAACTGGCAGGCTTTGGATTGGTTTTTCTTGTTAAGTCTGTGTTGTTCATGGTGGAGGGCCTTTACTCTGCCCATTTTTAAAATGTTTAGTTATAAGACACATCAGGTTATCTTGAAATGAGTCTTTATTTACTTATTTATTTATTTCCTTTTTAGAGAGAGTGTCTTGCTCTGTCACCCAGGCTGGAGTGCAGTGGCACGATCCTAACTCACTGCAGCCTCAAACTCCTGGGCTCAAGGGATCCTCCTGCCTCAGCCTCCCGAGTAGCTGGGACAACTACTACTATGCCAGGAGTTTGAGACCAGCCTGGGCAACACAGCAAGACCCATATCTACAAAACTTTAAAAAATCAGCCTTGCGTGGTAGCACACACCTGCAGTTCCAGCTGCTCGGGAGACTGAGGCAGAGGATCGCTTGAGTCCAGGAGTTCCAGGATACAGTGAGCTAGGATCGGGCCACTGCACTCTAGCCTGGGCGACAGAGTGAGACACTGTATCAATCAATCAATCAATCCAAATAAAGTTCATTGAGGCCATCAAGGCAGAAAGTGGAAAGAGCTGGCAGCCTGCCTGGCCAGACGCTCGCAGGAAAGGAGAATAAGGAACTGTCCCCATCGCCCGTGGGGAGGTGACGTGGGGGGGCCGTGGTCCTCGTCATTGCAGTCAGCGTGCCCAGGTGGTGACAGAGGTGGCCAGAGCCCCTCCTCACCCGGGAGCGCGGGGACGCGCAGAGCACCGCAGGGCTGGGGCGCGCAATGGGCGGAGCTCGGACGGCGCCCAGCGGCCGGGGGCGGGATCGCAGGGCGAAGCGGGGCCGGGCCGGACATTGGCAGGAAGGGGTGGCCCGCCCGGGTATCGGATCAGGTTTGGCCCAGGTCTACGCCCCGACTCCGCGCCCCCGGGGATCCCCTGGAAAATACTGCCCTGAGTCCGTCCCCTAGTCGCGGTCCCGGCCGCGCCGGGGTCCCCCGAGCCCGCAGGGGGCGCTGTCGCCACACGCGCACTTCCCGGGCTGGCGCGGACCGGAAGTAGTGCGAGTCACTTCCGGCGCGGAGCGGCGGCTTGGGCGGCGAACCGGGCAGGGCCCAGGGGCTGGAGCAGCAGAGCCGGGCCAGGTCCGCGGCCGTCGGAGTGCGTCCGGTTGGCGTCTCGGCCTCGGCGGAAAGCGCGGCCGCCCTGCCGCGCCCGGGGGCCGCCGCGATGCCGTTTCTGCACGGCTTCCGGAGGATCATCTTCGAGTACCAGCCGCTGGTGGATGCGATTCTGGGCTCCTTAGGGATCCAGGACCCCGAGCGGCAGGAGCCTCTGGACCGGTAACTCGCTCTCTCCTGTCGGCGGGCCCAGGCCTCTCCGACCCGGCGCTGCTTCCCGCTTTAATTGTCACTACAAGCTTGGCGGGGTGGGGTGGTTGTCTCTCCCTTTTACTGATGGGGAGACGGGCGGAAGCCGGAGTTGCGTGCTCCCTACGCGAGCTCCTTCGCGCTGACCCCTATCCTGCGCCTTGCACGGGGGAGGGTGCTCGAGACCAGCGCTGGCAAAGGGCAGGGAGGATCCAAGGGTGGGGTGTCGGCAGGGCCTGCGCCTCAGGGCCCCACCCTGTGCCCTCCCCCACGGAGTTGCAGGGCAGCAGGGTGGAATCTGTGAAGGCTTCAGTTCTTACCCTAGAGCGGTGCGGAAATGAGCTTTTTGTGGCTGGGTTCGCATTTGTAAAGACAAAAGCAGGTCCGTCCGTGACCCTGTAGGATAGGTGTTGGAAAGTCAGTATTCGCTGCCCATTTTGCTGAGCACTTGGGAGACATCAGTGGGCTAAACGTATCCCTGACCTTCATGGTGCTTATGCTCCATAGAGACTGACGCACTGAGCAGTAATCAGTACATCAGGTGTAACGGAGGAAAGGGGGAAGGGGGCTGAGCGGGGGACGTTATCAGTTGGAGTTTCAGACACTGGTGTCAGGAGTCTCTCCAGGGACTTTGATGGATGAAGAACCCAGGCATTCTTCATCACTATATCAACTCTGTTCACTTTGAGGCTTGCTCTGAAAATGCAGCGCAACATGTTTCTTTAACTGAGGCTGTGCAGGGTGAGTGAGAGTAGGGCAGCCAAGGGGGACTGCATGGCCTTTGTGGTAGCCTCAGACATGCAGGAACTGTCCCCGGTGCTTACTTTGCATCCATGGTGCTCTGGGTGCTCTCCAGGTCTAAGGTCGGTGCAGGGGGATGAGACCGAACCCTGCCCAACCAGCCAACTGAAGGGGCATAGATGGGTGAGACTAAGGGAGACGTGTGGGGAGCACCCACGGGTGGAGAAGGGAAACCTCACCAAGAGGCAGAAATGGGACCGTCATCTGCGTCCAAGGGCATGCAGCTGTGCCTGGGCCTGAGCTTTGGGGAAAGCGTCAGCAGCTCTTAGTAGTTAGTGCTGGCCAGAGAGGGCTCCAGGTGAGTCTGGGGACCAGGTGGGTTGGCGCTGGGGTGAGAGGGGCCTTTGTGCACCTGTCCTTGGAAAGGCTGGGAGCGAGGAGGCTCTGCTGGCTGCCTTGACGCCCTGCAGCTCAGGGAGAGTTGGGGTCTTTGAATGTGAAGGGCTTTCTGAGGAAGGAGCATCAGAGACTGGTTCCGGCTCCTGGCCTCAGGGGTTCCCTTTAGTCCCAACAGCCAAGCCAGAGACCAGATTCTTTGGGCAACCTGGGATAAGACTGCAGCCAGCCAGTCCTTTCTCAGCAAACCCAGGAGTCTGCTTCAGTTTAAAAGACCCAGCTTGGCCCTCTCTCCACTTTAGACTTTCTCCCAAGAGAGACTTTCTGCCCCCACAAAGCCAGGGCCCTGCCTTGGTGGGTGACTACAGCAGGGCACTAAAGGCTGCCCGCCCACAGGGTGCCTGAGTCAGCTGGTTCCTAGCCTCAACCATCTCTCTCCTGCTCCAGGCCCAGTTATGTTGCCAACGAGGAGAGCCGACTCCTTGTCCTCACTGAGCTGTTGGAGAGGAAGGCCCACTCTCCATTTTACCAGGAAGGTGTGAGCAATGCCCTGCTCAAGATGGCTGAGCTGGGGCTGACACGGGCAGCAGACATTCTTCTGCGGAATGGGGCCAATCTCAACTTTGAAGGTCAGCTGGAGCCCAGAGGACCTGGGGGTGGGCAGGCAGGCAGCTTAAGTGTGACCCTGCTCTAAGTGGGTGAACAGGCCTTCGGCCCTTGCTGTATTGTTCTCTTAGGAGTGACTTCCCCTCATTTACTTCCTGGGTGGTGGCCACCAAAGAAACCCCCATTGGGTGGTCTCCCAACCCCCTGTGGGCTTTCAGATGGCTCTTACCTCCTCTGTTCCAAGAGCCACTGTGTTGCTGTCTCTCCCATGTGATTGATTTAGCAAACTTTCCCCAGCTCCCAGATTAATCCTCACTTCCATTAATGTGAAAATGCGGCTGCTGGCACTGTGCCCAGAGCTAAGGGAAGGTAATTTTCTGCCACTTACTCCGAACCAATTTGCGTTTTTGCTCATGCCTTAGGGAGAGGAGAAAACAGATAAGCCACATTAGGCATAAATCACAGCAGGACCGTGTTGGCTGCTGGCTTTTGAGTGCCGAGGACGTGATGGAGCCGTCCTCCTTTCCTCTCTGGCTCTCACCGGTGGAGGGCAGGGCCAGTCGGGAGACGGCTGCCTTGCGACTGAAGGGGGGCCTGTGCTGACCCAGGAGACAGCCAGGCATGTCTCTCTTCCCACTGAGGATGGGCTCAGAGACTGCTGGGCTCCTGGAAGCTCAAGGAGCTGAGGGGGACCTGTCGGAATTTTGGCTGTTGGTGCCAGGCTCAAGGAGCAGAGCAGCCAGGAGCTGCCACCCAGAGTGTCCCAACAGTCCTGAGAGGAGATGCCCCATTTTATGGCCCCGTTTTACAGAAGAGGAAACCAAAGCCCAAACAGGTTGAGTAGTATGCCCTCTAGAACACCCGCAGGACCCTATAGCATCTGGTGAGGACAGCTCTGTCCCGACCCCAATGGTGACAGGAGCCTGGGCCTGCAGCTTCAGGACATTTCAGGTGAGAGCTGGGGCTGGGCCCTAAGGCCAGGCCCAGACACGTGAGAATGCCAACAGGCAGGACTGACACAAGCTGTTTGTGTGCCCTCAGACCCAGTCACCTACTACACGGCCCTGCACATCGCTGTCCTGCGGAATCAGCCGGACATGGTGGAGCTGCTGGTGCAGCACGGGGCCGACATCAATCGAAGGGACCGGGTGAGTGCCAGGTCCCGCCTGCTTTGAAGGGGGATGTGTAGGGGCTCAAGCTGCCTCACAGGCCCCACCACATCCCCCCAAGCTAACCTGGCCTGTGCTCCCTCGGCTCAGATCCATGAGAGCAGCCCCTTGGACCTGGCCAGTGAGGAGCCGGAGCGCCTGCCCTGCCTGCAGCGCCTCCTGGACCTTGGTGCTGACGTCAATGCAGCGGACAAGCACGGTGGGTGCTTGGGTGGGTGTCCTGCAGGACAGCCTGGGCCCTGGGCACCTTGTAAGGGACACCCAGCGTACTCCAGGACAGCAGCTAGGGCAGGCTGGTACTGGCCCTGTGTCTGATGGCACAGCATGGCTGGGTGCACAGGTGGATTTTGCTGAGTTCAGAGGCTTTGGAGAGGCAGTGCTTTGTCCCCAGGCTGGCCCTTGGCTGTCTATAGGAAGAAAAGGGGTATGTGTGCGCTCAGCTTCTAAGGGAACAATGGCTTCCTGCTGGGAGACCCAGCCTGGGTTTCCAGTAGCATCTCAGGGTCCAGAAAAATCCTACCTCCACTGGCCCTTCTCCAAGTTTTGTGGGGGTGGAAAGAGAATGGCCAGAAGCCTGTTACCCTCAGAGCTCACTCTGAGAGCTCAGTCCTTTTGAAGTTCATTTTCTGACTCTGAGTGTCTGCTTTCCACCCGATCTCTGGGTTGCCCTGACCTGGCTCCCGCTCCTCATTCTCCATCCCCCGCTCCCTAGGAAAGACTGCTCTACTGCACGCTCTGGCCAGCAGCGACGGCGTGCAGATCCACAATACTGAGAACATCCGGCTCCTGCTGGAAGGAGGTGAGGCTTGTCCTGTGTCCCCCAGCCTTGCCCTTTCTCACCACTTCACTCTCTGCAGGCTCCCCCGCCAGCTCCCTTAACCGTGTAGTGTTGCTGTGCAAGGCCGAAGGCCTTCTCCCACCTTCTGTTGTTCTAATGGCTCCTCTAGGGGCAGATGTCAAGGCTACCACCAAAGATGGGGACACTGTGTTCACCTGCATCATCTTCCTGCTTGGTGAGACTGTGGGAGGGGACAAAGAGGAGGCCGAGATGATAAACCGCTTCTGCTTCCAAGTAACACAATTGCTGCTGGCTCATGGGGCAGACCCCAGCGAATGCCCAGCCCACGAATCCCTCACCCATATTTGCCTCAAGAGTTTTAAACTGCATTTCCCTCTCCTGCGCTTCCTGCTGGAGTCTGGCGCTGCCTACAACTGTTCCCTCCATGGTGCATCCTGCTGGTCTGGCTTTCACATCATCTTTGAGAGGCTCTGTTCCCACCCAGGCTGCGCCGAAGATGAGAGCCACGTGGACCTCCTGCGCAAAGCCGAGACTGTCCTGGACCTCATGGTGACTAACTCCCAGAAACTCCAACTGCCTGAAAACTTCAATATCCACCCGGTAGGCAGCCTGGCAGAAAAGATCCAGGCCCTCCACTTCTCCTTGCGGCAGCTGGAGAGCTATCCTCCACCCCTCAAGCACCTGTGTCGTGTGTATATCCGGCTCTACCTTCAGCCGTGGCCTGTGGATGTGAAGGTCAAAGCCCTGCCTCTTCCTGACCAACTGAAGTGGTACCTTCTCAGCGAGCACAGCGGCGCCCTTGAAGATGACATCTGACAGGGCCGGACTAAAGGGAACGGGGTCTGGGCAGCTTAAGTCAACCTGTGATGGATTGGAGTACCTGTGACAGCCCTGGGGTGGGGTCTTTTGATCTGGGAGATGAGATGCACCCTTCATGAGTACAGAGCCAGCCAGATAGAAGCCACAGCTATAATCGTCCCAGTGGTAGAAGGTATGGCTCTATGTCTTCAGGAAAATTATCCCCCTTCCCCAAGTCTCAGCCTACAGTGGAAATGTGGGACAGGGTAGATTTCGGACCAGTACCCTCTAAATTTGAAGCAGTGCCAAGTTTAAGCATCCCCAAGAGCTGCAGGAATCTGGTTTGTCCTGCATGGAGGTGCAGCTGGAGTCAGAAGGAAGCCAGGGGTGTGCCCTGTGGGTGCCATCCGGCGAGGCCCCCTCCTGCCTCTTTTTACTCCAGATTCCGACACTCACAGAAGTGCTTTTGGTAAACTGGGGGAGAAGGTGCTGTGGGCCACCACAGGCCCATCTTCCTGGTGTTGAAAGCGGAGCTGACCCTGCCACCACCTACAGCTCTGGGGCTGGGTCACCTGTGGCCCCGCCTACCAGGGCTGTGCCCTACTGGCAGCTCTGCTCAGGACAAACCCAGGGCCTCGGGGACCATTCTTTCTGCTAAAAAGCAATCATGAATGCATAACCAGGGACAGCCCTTTCACAAGTATCTCGTTTTGTGAGGGGCTCACCTGACAGCAAAGCCACCAAGACAGAGCTGACTGCACCGCCCAGTGTGGAGGCCTCACAAGCTAGTGTCCAAGTCGCATTGGTCGTCGTGGATTTTGTAAATGCCTTTGGGAGTAAGCTAAGGTAACTAAATGATATATTTATATTATAAAATTAAACTGATTCTCTTGGCCTTAAAGGTCCTTGTATGACATTTCTGCCCCCCAACCCCCCCAGTTTAGAGTAAAGGATCCCATGGTAGGCAGGAGCAGATGCAGCATTTGGGGGCATGCATGACACTGTCCCTGTAAAGAAGCATCACTCCAGACAGGCTGGGGCCTTCACAGTACGAGGGCTCACCCCTTTTATTTCTGACTGAAAATGCCCGCCAAGGAGCCCCAAGCCCAGTGAAGAGTAAGGCCACAGACCTCTCCCCTTGTTGCAGGCTGTTGTGACCATCACTTTAAGGCTACCAGGACCCCATCACTGAACAGGGCTTGGCACGTGAACACTCCCACAAGCAGCAATTGGACAGATGCCCAAGAGTCCCACCAGCCCAGCTCTGTTCCTCCCCCTAAGTAAAGACCACAGTCCAAGTCCTCCACCACCAAGTTAAGGCTCATTCCCTTCCTGTTTCGGCAGCCAGGCCTTTGGCTGCAAGGAAGACTGGAGACCCAGGGAACCAGCTCCTGGTGCGATCACTGTATTCCCACTTAGGGAGCATCTGGAGTCCCCTGGGCTGCACCCCCAGCCCTTACCGCCCAGTCCCCACCTCAGCGCAGTGGGGCCAGGCTCTCGCCTCACTGTGGACTCAGTAGCACCCCTCCCAATGGGCCCCACATTGCCTTTTTAAGAAGAGTCTGTATAGTGAGTGGACGGCAGACAGGTATATTTAGTGGCCTCTCAACATTCTGAACTATCAACGTGGAGCCTGGATCTCACCCAACTGCCAGCAACCCCCATCTGGGCTGCGGTTCCTCAGTTTCTCCTGCCAGCCCAGGCTTATCTCAGGGCAAAGCTGTAGACGTGGTAGATCTCATCCGGGAGGTTCTCCTGCCTCTCCTCGGCCAGGAGGCTGAGGCCTGCGCTGCGGATGATCCTGCGGACCACCTCAAGGTCCCGGCACACGCTGCTGTCCACATCATCTAGGATGACGCCCTCCTGGGCCATGTTGTCTTTGATGACGATGATGCCATTGCGGCGGAGGCCCCCTTTGCAGCGCCGTAGGAACTCAGCCAGGTGCTGATCGGTTAGGTGGCCTGGGGAGGACAGAGGCGAGGTTACCAGGGGAAAGATGCAAATGTAAACAGGCCATGGGATGGGATGCATTTTCTAGCCACTGCTCACTGAGTCCTTCATCTGTGCCCCGCATTTGGTGCACACACATGGCCTCCCTGGCTCCCGACAGTCCTGAAGGGTTTACTAAACTGGCTTTCAAGTCACCAACCAAAAGGCACACTAAGTACGAAGCTGACCTTGCCCAATACCTACACACTAAGCCACCCACCTCTCCTAGGCCTGGATCAGGGGAGCATATGTGGGCTATGGTTGTGGCACTGCCGGAGCTCCTAAAGCAGGTTTCCTTCCCGACATTAACAGTCCACACACAGGCTTCGTAGGGCCAGACCCAGAATGTCCACAGCAGAGCTGTGCTGCCCGCCTTGGAGGTGGCAGCTGACTAGTGCAGTGGGCTGCCACCAGGGCACAGCATTCTAGGTGTGCTACTAGGCTAAGTAGACACAGGACGAGGTATCAAAGCAGGGACTGCCCGCTGCAAACAGCAGGGGCAGCCATGGCTTACATTTTTCATTAAAAAAAATTCTGCATACAACTTGTTTTCTTCTTTGAATGCGGTAAGTTATTGGCCATTTAAAATGTTTCAACAGAAAACTGCCCCCAAATGGATGGTAGCAGGTATTCAGTTGAAACAAAACCTAGGAGGAGGAGATCCACCTGTCAGGCAGAGTCTCCCTCAGAGTCCTGAAAAGCACAGGGGGGATCAGGGGATCCCTGTGGCCCGCCTGCTGCAGGAGCATAAAGCCCTGCTCCCAAGGCCGTGTGGGGAACCAAGTGGCAGGAGATGTGCAGGTGGGTGGGGAAGGGCAGCAGAACCCTCACCTATCACCCACTGGATCCAGATCACGTCATAAGAGTCCGGCTCTGGGCTGAAGTCCTGGAGACCACAACAGAAGTAGTTCCTCACCCTCTTGCCTTCCTCCCCCAGGTAGGTCTTGGCTTTAGCCAGAAAGTCCTCTGTCAGGTCAACCATATCCACCTCCCTGAACAGTGGCAAGAGTAGCCGCTTGGTGATCCTTCCAATGCCAGCGCCGCAGTCCAGGGCACAGGAAGTTCCTGTCTTGTTCGGGCCTTCCTAAAAGGTAGAGAAGGCATATGACCTATCAAAGGGACCCCTTCCTCATGAGCCCTGGGAAATCAGGCCTCAGTACAAGCTGGCGGCCAGCACTGCCGGGGAGGGGCGTGGTGAGCATGGGACATTCTTTTTCTGGGCCACAGGTTTCTAAAATGAAAGCCACTTCTATCTACTTCAAGGCGATAACTTCAACAGGTGCATTAATCTCTCCTGAGACCCCAGGAAAACAACAGCACAGAGAATTCCGACAGAAGAATGGAAGAGGGGCCAGTTGGTGAACAAGGCTGGGGAGATGGAAAGCAGATGGAGGGGTGATGCCAGATAGAGGACAAGCAACAGCCGCCAGTGCTGGCCAAGGGAGACACGAGAAAGGGGCAGGCCCGGGGACCCCAGCCTGGTACAGAGGTGGGTGAGGGGTGGGAGAGGTGAGGCAGAACCCACGGTGAATAACTAGGAGTCTGAGTCCAGCAGAACAGCCAAAGCCCAAACAATCAAGGACATGTCAGGAGAGCAAGGGTTTTGTCCCTGGTGAAACAGAACAGTTTGAGAGGAGTCTGCCCAATTCTGACACCTCAATTCTGCCAAAACAGCCAGCTGCTGTCTGGTAACCTTGAAGCTAAGTCCACAGTCCAGAAGTCACCCCACCACCCCAGCTCAAGGCCCTGGGGTAGGTACCAACAGATAACCAAAGACCCCTGCAGCAGTGTTCCATGTAAAAGGTGGCACCTCACACAGACCCGGCAGTGCCACCAGAGCCACAGCCTCTCCTGGAGAGCACACCAGACCTGCCTACCCTCAAAAACCTCTGCAGGAACTTCCGGGAGCTGTTGATGTCGATGCTGGAGATGTGGCCATACCCCCCAAGCATGCCGTCCACGGTGGGTGGGATCTGTTTCCAGTACGTCTTGGCCTTCAAGTAGAATTGTTTCTCATCTTCAATCACCTCACTCGTCATGCTGTCACCAAACAAGGCTCTGCTAAAGCACCACAATCAGCAATGGCACCTCTCCTGCATAAGGAAAAGAAGATCAGTAAGTCAGCCCAGCCAGGGAGCTGGCAGGAAGGCCCTGCAGGCAGAGGGCCAGTCTCACACCAAGCTTCAAAAGTCACACAGTCCTGTCCAGCACAAAGGAATGTCCAGTATCCCCAAATCTGCTTCCCCCATTGGGATGACAGCACCTGCTGTCTTTCGTGCTCAAAGCATGAGCCCCAGCATCCTGGCTTTGAGTTCCTGACATGCTCTACATGACACCTGACTCTGGCTTCTGGCCCAGGGGACAGAGAACCCAGATCTACAATAAAGAGAAAGGACCACAGAGCAGGGTGTGAAAGCAGACCCCAGGAGGGCCTGAGGAGTTCCCACACCCCCTTCCTCCCACTCAGCACAGAAACAACTCACTGTGTGGTCCACTCCTTCCGTAACGGGAAGCAGGGACTCTGCCAGGCACCATGCTGTGAGCTGGGGGCATGGCCAGGCCAGAAAACAACTACACAGACACACACGGCCACAACCGCAGTGAGGGCTGCGCAGTGTGAGATGCTAGAAAGGCACCCGCTGCAGGGAGCTGACTCGGTGAGGGGTTAAGGAAGGCATCCCCAAAGAAATGACACAGAGCTGAAACTGACGAAGGGCGAGAATACTGCCCCTGGAAGAAAAGGATGTGCACAACCCTTGCAACTGGAAACTCAAGGTTTTATGGGTCAACTTCAAGAGCAAGAACTTGAACCACACTAAGGCTAAGCTGGGAGTGGCATGAGAAGATCTGTGTTTCTGAAGACTGTTGGCAGCTGTGTAGACTGTAGGGGCCAAGGGCGAAAGCACACAGCGACAAGGAGACTGTTGCCAGGATGGACAGAGAGGAAACGACAAAGCATGATGGACCCAGGAGCAGAGCTAGGGTCTGCCACGCCCTTTGGGAGGATGACAACTTGGTGGCCCTACACTCCACACAGAGCCAGCCTGGCCATATCGTGTCAGGGAGGGACAGAGGATCACATCCCTTCCCTGAGGAACTGGCACTTATCAACCAGGACTTACCATGCACAGGCACTGTCCTAGATGTTGTGAGGCTTCCCAATAAAGCCCTGACCCCCAGAAAGCTCATGGTCCACTACGAGACAGGAAAGAAAATGGCACCAACTAAAATACTCAGCAGAAAAATGAGGACTGTGAGTGATAAAGTGGTGGGTAAACTCAAAGGGTAGAGGAATCCTTTTTAAAACACAGACAAGGGCAGCAGCCCAGAGGTGACAGTCCCTGGCTGGGCCCGGAAGGACAAGGAATGCTCTGCATGGGACAAGGAATGCTGGATGGGGAGTACAGGCAGAGGTAGAGGTGGTGTGACAGTGTGCCATCAGAGGATGAAAAAGGGACAGGGGAAGAGGACACTGCGGAAGATGAGCCTGGATTATGGTGGGCCCTGAGTGCAAGGCGCCACGGGTCTAGTCTGTCCGTAAGGGCAAACTAGTCCACTGAGAATTTCTGAAGGGCAAGTGGGTGTGCTGGGCCCTAACCTGAGGGAGGCAGAGTGGGAATGGCAGTGGCCAGCCAGTGGACATACGACAAGTAGCAGCAGTAGTGAGAACAACGATGATAGCAGCTGCTCCGTGTAAGTTGGAAACACTGTAAATCGCAAACACGTGGCTGACTGGGAGCCGTGGCTCGTTGCTGCCGTCCAGCATCAGGACGTCCGCATGTTGCTCCCGCATGCTGTGAAGTTGAAATCTTAGAAGTCCAGGACTGTGCACTTCACTGGGCTGTAGTAAGTCACTGATCCCCATGAGGACCTCTGGTATAGTCCTTAAAAACAACTAAAAGTTTAAAAACCCTAAGACCAAGGGCCAACTCCCGGGCCACAGCCCGTTAGGAAACAGGCCACACATCACCTCCTATGCTTCGCACCACCTCCCTGCATGACACCCCACTCCCCGACCCTTGGTCCGTGGAAAAACCGTCTTCCATGAAACTGGTCCCTGGTGCCAAAAGGTTGGGGACCGCTGGCTTCAAGAGTAGTCAGAGAGAAAACAGAAAAGTACCCGAGGAGCAGCACAAGGCCATGGAAATGTGACTGACTATACAGAGAGAAGGAAGGGAATAAAACATGAGAAATCTGAAGAATTTTCATTGGTCACATTTGTGAGCCCCCAGCGCACAACTGTACTCCAAACTTGTCCTGAGAAGGAACCTTCCAGAAACAGCAGGCCCAGCCCAGCACCTCAAGAATGCTAACTGATGCGATTCTGCTTCTGTCACTGGTCAGCCTTTTCCAGATACCCTGCCAGCCAGTGGGGCACAAGGGAAGGGCCCACCGCGGCTGCTGACAGCAGATGGGACGGGCCCCTCCTCTCCACTCCCAGACCTGGCTCCTTCAGCACCTTCGGGCATTCTTCACAGACAGTCACACACTGGCGTTCTGAGGGACCAGAAGAGAGCTGATGACATCCATGTGCCCACCAGCAGGCTCCTCTCTGAGCACAGTGCTCAGAGCTGATAGGAAAGGGGCCACTAGCCTGAATGTCACCATGTAGCTGGGTCTGGGGGCTACTTATGTCATGGGGTCAAAAGGGTTAAGGACCCAAGCCAAGTGGGCTGCCTACCCTCTGCTCACAGGCACCATGGCTACCATGCCACAGCTCCTCCATCCATCAAGCAGAGGACAGCATCAAAACCAACTCTTCCACACCACACCAGCAGAACTCCCAGTCGAGCTCAACCCTCCCTCTCTTACCGCCCACCAGTCTTGGCAAAGTGAAGGTTTTATATTCAAATCTATCTCCCCACAGGACTGGGAGC
The DNA here is from genome assembly GCA_008086735.1 of Cheirogaleus medius. NCBI lineage: Eukaryota > Metazoa > Chordata > Mammalia > Primates > Cheirogaleidae > Cheirogaleus > Cheirogaleus medius. The sequence continues at coordinate 3,326,791 of VBSM01002356.1, forward strand.
TCCTTAGAGAGCAATGGCAACATCCAAGATTTATCACTGTATTTTTCTTGCACCCCATGTAGCACATAGGTATTCAACAAAAAGTTCACTTCTAACCAAATGAATAGAGTAAATTTGGGGTCCAGCACTTACCGGGCTGTACTCTTCTCTGCCTGTCTGCCTCCCCTCCCAAGATGCAAGCTTCCCAGGGGCAGGGACATTACTTTGTACACCATTAGCCCACCGCCTGATACAAGGTGGGCATTTACTAATTGATTGTCGAATGAAAGAAAGAATGGACTTTGTGCAGCTATAGCCATTTTCCACTTTTAAGAAAATCCTACAAAGTCCAACCATTCAAAACTGATAACACTGAAGGCTGTTACCGACAACATAGTTTTTTGCTTTACCAAAAGCCTTACAGCATGATTCCTTTAAATGTCAAGGTCCCCTGAATAATCCAATTTACAAGAATTCCACTTACACACAGATTCTAGGAACAAGCCAGGGGAGGCACAGCTAGGTCAGGAAACAGCAAGTATAGCTGACATTTGCTCTAACAGCTGATTCATTAATAAACGTGATTCCTGGGGTCCTATCTATGCTTTGCCTCTGGGTGTCCAGATTGGAGAGGGGCAGGAGGTTGCTAGGAGTCAGAAGGAACAGCAAGGTCGGTCAACCACACAGCAGGATGTGCTCCTCCATCCTGCTCCAGAGCACAGTGAGGAGCTACCTGGCTACAGGGCCTGGGAAGGGGCCAGGGGCACAGCCTGGCTTTGTGTGCACACTAGGCTAGCTCAGAGACAAAACAGTCTGCTCATAGTAAACGTCTGCTCAGCCAGTAGAACGTGATCCTGCATCCTTCACAGTCACCTGGCCTCTTCCTCCTCCCCCTCCAAGCTGTTTAGGGCAACACCCAGGCAGCTGCCCCAGCCACTGCTCCCCTTCCCCAGGATCCACAGGAGAGGATGGTGCTTGAACTCACTGGCTGACATTTGCACAGTCATGTCATCCTCTTCATCTAAGTCTCTAAGAAAAAGCCTAAAAGCAACAGGAGGCAAAAGCCTCCCTAAAGTTACCTCCTCCCTCTTGCAGCCCGCCTTTTCTCCCTGAATCCGTGTGGACAGCAGCTGAACATATGAGAATGGCAGAGTGCTCTATGAAAAAGAAGTGGAGGAAGAGAGGGAGATAGACCAAAAAAAAAAAAAAAAAAATGTAGGGAAAAATTTAAAAACTAACAGACTCTGATGGAGTCAGATGAACCAGGTGTGAATCTCAGCTCTGCTCAACAGCCATGTAGGCTCAGACAAGACCACCTCAGCATTCTCAGTTTATCTACACAACAGGAACAGTAACACTGGCTGTATGTAAAGGCTGTGATGATTAAATGTGCATATGAAAAGCTTACAGTGCCCAACACAGTGCCAAGCAGATTGTCTCTTGAGCTTTAGAAACTTCTGTCAAAGGAGATTCTTGTCAACTTTGCTGACTGTGAAGATCAAGTGAGAAAAATGCATTGAAATGCCATATGAACTGCAGCGTGTGAGACACACCCAAGGGATCATTAACTGGTATCCAGCAGACTCAAACAGCCCTGGGAGTGAGCTTCCCCTCCAGGTAAGCACTCAACCACTGCAGAGATTTCTAAAATTCTCTCCTTGTTATCCTACAGCTGTGACCTCCACCAAAACGTTCCACCTGTATCTCCAACCCTCCCCTAGTCTACAGACAGAAAAAGAACACACCAAAGGAAGTATATGAAAACATACACAGGAAACCAGGAACAGAATTCAAGAGGGAATCCAGGCTCCTTGTCCCTCCCAGGGGCTCATCCCATCTCCCTGGGCAATCATTCTACACATCACAACCATCTGCTACACTGTCCCACCCCACCTTCAGGGCCTCTGATACCACCTATTTCAACTTCTTCTTGTACAAATGAAGACCCAAGGTCGAGAGAGAGAAAAGACCACACAGCTGGTGGGCAGAAAAGCCTGCGCTTTTCGATACGGCAGCCTCCCTGCAAACAGGCTGACCTTGGCCCCAAGGGCTCCTAAGCGGCACCTGTGTCAGGCCAGAGCTGGGGCGAGGCCCACGGGTGAATACGATACCAACTGCTATGCCACGGACACTTAACTGTGCCAGGCTCCGAGCTGTGCCTTCTACTGATTCCTCACACCCACCCTCCGAGTGGGTGCTCTCCTTATTCCCGTTTCTCAGGAGGGAAACTGAGGCTCAGGGAAAGAAAGGGACTTGCTGTGGCCTGGAAACCGGCGTGGGGGAGTGCCGCACTCAGGCTTTGGGTGCCTTGGCTTTCCTCCTCTACCTCAACTAGTGGACCCCCGATGTCTCTACCCAGGTCCGGCCCATGGACCTCCTGGGGACGCGCACGTGGGACCCCGGCCGGCAAGCGCTCACGCGCCTGGGTCACGTGACAAGCCGGGGCCTGCGGGCGCCGAGGCAGTTGGGGGTCGCGGCCTCCCCTCTCCCGGGGCTGCCTCCCCTCCGCGCCGCCTCGCGCTACTCACCCCGGGCAGGGGCTCCCGGGACCCAGGAGAAGAGGACGGGGAAGAGGAAGGGAGAGTGCCGGCAGCGGCGGCGACCCCACAAGCCACGGCAACTACGCCAAACCGCGACCAGACGCCACGGCTCGCGGCGCGCGCTGCCTTTGTGCGCTCACGTCACTTCCGGGCGCCTGGGGGCGGGGCCGTGTCTGGCTCCGCCCCTCCTCCGGCTCGCCCCGCCCCGCCCCGCGAGCTCCCGCCCCACTTTGACTTTTGCGTCTCCGAAAGGGATCTCCCCGACTGAAAGAGCAGCCCGGGGCGCCCCCTCCCCGCCGCCAGCACGTGCACCAGTTCATTCGGAGGCTGCAAGGCTGGACTTCTAGAGACAAGTGTTGAGCGAGCTTTCCACTGGGTTAAAAATGAAAAAAGCCATTTGTCCTTAAACCCACCCATCTCCATTAGCATCTTAAAATAACATGCCGACCCAAAAAAATAAAGAAAAGAAAAAGAAATACCCTTGGCAGTGCCAGGGCATTGCCATCCCAAACAGGCAGAACAAGTCCATGAAGTTTCCATTCCAAAACGGTTGCCTTTCCCTGGGCTCCTCACATACATAGAAAGTCTGGAGCAGTCTCCGGAGCGGCTGTGGTGGAAACGCAAGCTTGCAGGTAGATAGACCCTGTCAACCTCTCGGAGCTTCATTCTCCTCTTCTGCCAGACGGATGTAATAATTACTCAGCTTCCGACGCTCAGAGGGTTAAATTTGTGGGATATTGCACGTCAAGCCTTAAGCCCGGTGCTTGCAGTGGATTCTCAGGAAATGGAAGCTGTTATAATGAAAATATTAGTCTTAAGTAGGTTCATTTTTCCTAAATTAACATCCTGGTATTAGATTTACAATGCCTTCCTCTGGGCGATGCACACAGGAGGTGCTTAAAATGTGTTTGCTGTAATATAATGAAAGCTATAGGGGAAGGGGGTGCTGAAAAGCCCCCTTTGCAGTTGAGTCCCCAAAATCTGTTTATGTACATGCTATTTGGCATTCTATCTAGACTATTCTAGGTCATACTTGCCTCCCCTGGTCTGGACTCCTCTCTCAAGCTTCATTTTCCATGTCTGTAAGTTCAATTGCTGGGGGTGTCTATAATACTCTTTTGGGGGACAGCTCTGATCCAAGCTCTCACATGCCTAAAAGTCCACCCCTATCTTATTTCCTGTCAATGAAAGAGAAAGCCCCTTCCCCCATACCCAGGCTCCAAGGCCTTTACAGGGTCTGGACAGCCCCCTGATCTCAACGCTTCTCACATCTATAAATGCCCAAGCCTAGTACACAGTATTAGGTTATTTAAGTATGGAATGTCCAATTTCCTTAAGTACTAAGTTTGACGGTTGATATCTCTGATATTTTACTTTGACATTTCCCGTTTTATTTTTATTGAGAAGGTACATCCTTAGTCTTTCAAATGCACATTTTGGCTTGTGATTATCTTTCAAATTTTTTAGAACAATTTTTGTGAAACCATGGATAAGTCAAAAATGTGTGTTATTTTTTAATGTGAATTCTGTCATGGAACGAATGCACCTCAGACAGCTTGAAATATCAACGAAGTGTTTGGGAAGGTTGTGGCTAATGAACAGTACCTCGATGGTTTGAGAAATTCCATTCTGGTGATTTTAATCTTGAAAATGAGCCACTTGGGTGACCTGAGACTAACGTAGACAATGATGAGCTGAAAGCTGTAGTGGAAGCATGAATTAGCAGCAAGGTTTGACATTACTATTCCAACAATATTGGGCCATTGGAAACAAATCAGCAAGGTAAAGAAGCTGGATAGATGGGTTATGCATTAATTAACATATTGACTGCCACACTAGAAAAGAAATTTTTTTCCTTGGGGCCACAGTGTTTTATTATGAAAATAGAATAAAAACTTCAAAAACAAAATGTTCCTTCCTAAATTAATGAAAAATTTGTTATTTCTTTATTGTTTTCTGTGCATGAGTTATATGCAACTTGAAAAATAGTTCTCCTGGCTCCCAAGATGAAGAGACGTGTGAGTTGCATATGCTATTTGAGGCCCCGGGCTCAAATACAGCTTACGTGGCAGTTTACATGTTAAACAAGTGTCAGAAATCGTTTCGAAGCTTGCCTTTCATTGCTGTCACGACATAAAAGCGAACGATTTCTACACCATACTGTTACGTGTGATGAAAAATGGATTCCTTTTGACAATGGCAAACGTTCGGCACAATGGTTGGATAAAGATGAAGTGCCAAAACACAGTCCAAAACCAAATATTCATCAAAAAAAGCTAATGGTGTCTGTTTGGTGGTCCAACGCTAATATTATCCACTACAGCTTCATGAAACCTGGTCAATCGATTACAGCGGATGTCAACTGCAATCGGTTGGACAAAATGATGAGGAGCTTGTGATGAAGCAGCCGAAATTGGTTAATAGTGACAGGCCAATGCTCTTGTAAGACAATGCTCTACCACGTCTTACAAACAATGCTGCTCAAACTACAGAAGCTGGACTTGGAAACTCTGTCACCCACTGTGTTCATCAGACCTTGCACCAACTGACCACCACTTCTTCCAGGCTTTGGACCACTTCTTGCAAGGAAAACTATTCGATACTGAACAAGCTGTGGGAAACACCTTTCACAATTTCATCACCACTGGCTCTCCAGGCTTCTTCGCTGCTGGCATAAACAAGCTACCGTTAAGATGGAAAAATTGTGTCAATAGTTTAGGCGCATACTTTCATTAATTGTACTGCTTCTTGTTTGCGATATAATAAACTACACTTTTGATTCAAAATCAGACATTTCATATTTTATGACCTAATACTTGCTCAGTTAATGTTTGCAGTGTGCAAGGGCCGGAGAGCTCCTTAGAAACCATCTGGTATTACTCAACCATTTTTTAAAACTCACATACCCTTTAAATAAATACAAAAATTTCCACCTCCCCCACTCAGTTTTCTAAATTCCCAAGGATGTATGCTCCTCAACCAGGGATGGTGATACCTCTTCCAGTGGTACACTGTGTAATTTGAATTACAAAGTCATTTTTTCATTTTCAATTTATAAGATTATACCATGCCTGTGAAATACTCGTCTAAACTATCTTTGTTCTCCACATGAGTTTCACAATACTATAAGCTTCCTCCTGGCCCCCTCCCAGCCAAGAGTCACAGATCAGGGCCATCAGTCCATTTTACCATGGAGCCCTGAGAAGGAAGGCACTTGTTCAGCATCACACAGCAAAGAGAAGTAGACAATGGATTTGAAATTGGGTCTCTTAGTTTCCAATATTTTTGCTGCCCAGTTTAGGGGCAGAAATTCTACTTCCCGGAGTCACAGAACCAATCATGACCCACCTGAGCCTCCTGGATCTGGAAGAGGTGGAGCATTCTGGGCCTTCCCTCCCGGGCTTAGGCCTGGCTGCCCTGGTCAGGAGTCCCAGTGCCCCTGATAGCTGTATAGCCTTGGCATCCAGGGCACAAGAGCCCCACCCTTGGCCCGCAGCTGCTCAGGTGGCCGTGGGTGAGGGACGGATCACAATGACCCTGAAGAGGCCCTGGACACAGCAGGCAGGGGCTGGCAGAAGGACCAGGTGGGGAAGATGGGCTCTCCCAAGCACTAGCCCACCTGTTAGGGGGCTCTGAACTCTCGGGACCTTCTCTGGCCCCACCCAGAAGCCCCGCCAGGGTGAGTGTGACCCCACCCAGGAGCCAGCTCAAAGCTGACAACCTGGGAGTTAGGTGTGGGGGGAAGGAAACAGGTTCAGAGACCCCGCCAGCCTCAGAACTGGGGGTGGGACTGGGGTTCTGTCTCCCAAAAGGGGAATTTGTTAAAAGTATATGTGTTAGCGCCCTGCCCCAGACTTGATGAATCAGAATCTGGGTTGGGAGGTGGGGGAGAAGTCATTTGTATTTCCAACAAACTCCCCAACGGGAGCTCTGAGGCACCACCTGGATTGGGTGACTGCTGGTCAGGTCTCTTGTCCTCCCAGCTGATTCCAGGTCTCCTAGCTCCCAGCAGAGCGCTAACAACCCTAATAGATCTGAAGGCGCCGGCCTGGGCTGAGTGCTCGACCAGCGTGAGGCCTCTTTCCACCCTAACAAAGAGGCGGGCGCTGGCGCTATCCCCATTCTACAGGGCAGAGCGCTGAGAGGAGGCTAAGAAAAGTTAACTGGCTTGCCCAGGGTTACAGAGCTAGTAAATAGTGGAGCTGAGACTAAATCCTAAATAATAATTTTAAAATAGTAAGAATAGCAGCCAGTCTTTAAGCATGTACAACGCGCCTGGCACTATTCTAAGCGATTGACACATACTCGCTCATTTAAACGTCACAGCCAGCCGAAAAGGTGGGTACTCCTGCCGTCACCATTTTTCAGGTGAGGGAACAGTGGCTCACGGAGCTCTGGCCGGAGCCCCTCACTGCCTGCCGGCCGCTGGCGTGAGCCCCCGCACCACGCTATCCCTGCTCTGGGCACTATGGCCTGGGCCTGGCCTGCGCTCTCCCCGCCACCTCACGCGGCGCCCCCCGCCCCCGCCGGCGTGAGGATGCCCTGAGCTGAGCGCGGGCACGACATGTTCCGGCGTCCGCTCAACCTGGGAGCCCAGGAGGCGCGCAAGGAGTTCCCCTGCGACGGCGACTTCCGACGGAGAGACCCGCTGCTGCCCAAGCTGACCTCGCCCGAGCTGCGAGCGGCCCGCCTCGCGCGGAGCGCAGCGGGCTCGAGAGTCCCGGGGGGCGCCGCTGCGTGGTGGCAGGACTCGGATGCCAAGTCCCGGGGATACCTCGGGGGCCCCCAGACGCGCCTGCCCGACCTGTCCCCGGAGCCCCCGCGGGCAGCGCAGAAGCGCAGCGTGCTGAGTTCCCTGCTGCTGCCACCCCTGCTCTCGGCCAGCGCGCCCCGAGGACCGGCACCCCGGCGCCCAGGGCCTGGAGAGTGCGAGCACCCCCAGGGGGGCGCGGCCAGGAGGGGCCCCGGCTCCTTGGGCGCCCTCATAGAAGAGTTCCTTCCTAGCAGGTTCCGGGAGTTCCTGCAACAGCTCCTGCAGAAGTGCGCAGAGCCACCCGAGCCACTGAGTGAGGCCCCCGCCAGTCCCGAGGGGGCGGGGCAGGGCCGAGCCATTTCCGGTGGGGGTGGGCCCTGGGGTTCCTGTCCTCCCCACCTCTGTGCTCAGAACGATGCTAATGTTAGCTGAGTATCTCTCCTGGAGTCCTCGCAGCCACTCCCTGAGGGCTGGTCCACCACTGCCCCAAGGCCATATAACCAGGAGGGGCTTAATCAGGCCTGTTCCCCAGCGAAGGCTCACAACTATTCCGCCTCTTTCTGGCTCCAGCATCCTCAGCACCACGACATCAAAGGGCTGTGCCACAGCACTGCCGAGGATCTCATCAGTGTCCCCACTGCTCTTTCCTCCCAGACCTGTGGTAAGTGTCAGTCCCCTTCTTGGTCGGAAAAGGGTGGCCATCAATGCTTCCAGGGTGAGGGGCCCTGGTCACTCATGGCAGGTGTGGCCCAGGTGTCTTTAAGGGGCCAGTCTTCCTACTTCCAGGATGGTCTTAAGAAGATTTTGCTCCATCAGATCCTACCCTGGACCTCTGAAGGGTGATCACTCACCACTCACCTCGGCCAACTCATGGGTGATGGGAGGGTATGGGTGGGGGTGGGGGAGAAAGGGTATTTCTTTGCTTTCCTTCTTTTGTCTTTCACCCATGGATTTATCCATTTATCCACCTGTCCATCTGTCAATCCAGCCATTCATGTGTCCATCCATGAGTTAGGTCTTCTGCTGAAGCTTTCAAATCCACTTATCTGTCCTTACATAGATTATCCAAGAGTCAGGTATTCTACTAACCCATTCAAAATTAATTCATCAGTTCATCTGTGAATCCATCCACCCATTAATCAGGTCTTCTGCCAACACATTCATAATTCATCCATGAATCTATTCATATATCCATTCTCCCATTCACCCATCCATCCTTGCATACATCTTATCCATGAACAGGGTCTTCTACAACCTGTTTATGAATCTCTCCATTCATCCATCCATTCATCTATCATGAACCCATGACTCCATCCATCTAACCACCCACCCATGAATCAGGTCTGCTGTCGATCCATTAATCCAGCCAGCCAGCCAGTCATTTATCTAGTCACAAACTCCCACACTTCTGTCCACCCATCTGTGCATCCAGTGATCAACTATCTTCAAATCCTTCCATCTACTTGTAAATCCAGGATCCTGTCCATCCCTAATCTAGTCATGAAGACACCCACAGATCTACATACCCATCTACGTAATCGTCCAGCCATCCATCCGTCCATCTGCCCGTCCACCCACGATTCAGTCCTATTCAGACCCTTTCCTAACTCACCCATTAGTTCATCCATCCATCAGCCCACCCACCCAGTCTTCCATCCTTTTACCCATCCCACCAACATCTGTCCATTTGTTTCTCTTTTATTAGGTTTTATTATATGTCAAATATTGGGGAAAATAAAATAAGGGTTTGAGGTAAGAGAAGAGCCTGGGCATGAGAGCTTACCTGGGCCTAGATGCCATAGCTCTAACAGAGGGGGAAAGAAAGCAGAAAAATCCCTCCGGGTTAAACAGGCTTAAGCAGGGGGAAAGGGTGAAGAGCACTGCCTGTGAGTTTAAAGGCCAGGGAGACTACACACGTGGCGTACATATCACTCCTCATCCTGTACCCGTGCCAGACACTGGATCACAGCACATTTCCCCACTGAGTCTCAGAACCCTTCCTGACACAGAACTCCAGGCAGACACCACGGATCGATCAGAGTAGGAACCAGAAATGAAACACGTTTAGCAGCCCAGGAACTTGAAACCAATCAGGCCAAATAAGCACACAACAGCTCACAAGATATAATAAAAACTATGGGCCGGGCGTGGTGGCTCACACCTGTAATCCTAGCACTCTGGGAGGCCGAGGTGGGAAGATCGGTTGAGTTCAGGAGTTTGAGACCAGCCTGAGCAAGAGCGAGACCCCATCTCTACTAAAAATAGAAAAATTAGCTGGGCGTGGTGGCAAGCATCTATAGTCCCAGCTACTTGGGAGGCTGAGGCAAGAGAATAAATAGCTTGAGCCCAGGAGTTTGAGGTTGCTGTGAGCTGGGCTGACACCATGGCACTCTAGTAAGGGCAACAGAACAAGACTCTGTCTCAAAAAAATAACCTGTGAAGTTCATTCTTTTAAATGTGAGCCAAAGCAGAGACAGACAGATTCACAGATCTTCAGATTCAAGAGCGAGTGCTTGAGCAGCTTACCGTGTGTGACATTCCCTGGTAGGTCCTGCCGGGGACACCAGGCTGCATTAGAACAGGCTCCAGTGGCCCTCAAGTGGAGAAGCCAAGGTTTCAGACTGGCGGGCAGGGCGAGGACAGGCCTTTGTGTGGCCCTGCAGCCAGCAGAGAGCAGGGGCTCATAAACAGACACTGTTGGACACCTGGGTCCCCATGCCTGTGGCCAGGCACTGTCCTAGACATCTCACAGCTGCTTGGCTCTTGGTGGGCTGATGAAAAGCACACTCGGCATCTACACAGACATGAAGATATGGTCAGATAAATGGATGCAGATAGATAAATGTGTGTGTACTTAAGGTCAGACGTGGCATTTCTGAATAACAGAACCATATGTGGATCGAGCAGGCCCTCCGGTAGCCTTGACCTTGATGCTGAAATTAATAACAATAAATGGAACAATTTTATCTATTCCATATAAATATAACAGATACCCTTTATTGAGCACAAACCTTGTGCCAGGCTCTGTACTAGCTGCCTCATGTAAGTCATTTGTCACTTACCAGACTCATGTGAGGATGGTATTATTGCGCCTATGATAAATAATTTAAAGGAGAAAACTGCAAAATGCAGGCTTGGGGGCATTCTGCCAAAGGTTACACGGCTGGCACGGGGCATAATTGAGACTGACGATTGTAACAGGAACGGCTCTGTTAGAGGTGTTTACTCTCGGCCCTGCAGACCCCGGCTGGCCGCTTCTGCAGGGCATCCCATGTCTGCACAACCCATGCCGTGGGCACCGTGCTCACCCCATTTTACAGAGAAGAAAACAGGCTCAGAGAGTCAGGATTGACACCCAGGACTGTGTTAACTCCTGAGTTGGCATTCCTATTCCCTCTGCTACCTCGCCTGGTGTATAAGGGTGCTGGCTCTGGAACCAGAATGCAAATCTTGGTTCCATCTTGGTCACCGTGTGACCTTGGGCAAGTTGCAAAAGTCTCTATGCCTCAGTTTCTTCACCTATAAAATGGGCATAATGATAGTGTTTCACAGGGGCTGTCTGGGTTTGGTGGGATGGTGCATGTTACGTGCGTGATCTGTTGCCAGGCAGATAGGAGGTGCTCAGTGGAGGCCGGCCTCTGTGGTTGGCATTATGTCATGGCCTCAGCTGACAGACCAGACGAGGTCACGCATACAGGATCACACCTCGAGTCTAGGTCTAGTGGGTGTGGTGTCGGGGTGGAGTGGGGGGCTTCGGGCTTGGGCCCTGGCCACCCCTGCCCCTCTCACCTCTCTCAGCAGGCCCCACGGCACGCAGGTCCCCAAGGTTAAGGCTGTGCCCACTCGAAGCCCCTCAGGGGAGGCCTCCGGGCCCCGCAGGCGGTGTTGCCCTTTCCGGGTTCGATTCGCTGACGAGACCCTGCAGGACACTGCACTCCGCTACTGGGAGCGCAGCTGCGCAGGTAGGCAGACAGGATGGGGAGCCTCGGGACTCCAGAAAGTTCCAGCCCGGAGCTGGGAGGGCAGAGGCTGTGGCTCTGGGCCCCCAGAGTGAGGGGCCGGCCTGCAAAGGCCAAGAGATCACTGACCCTGCAGAGGAAGTACCTGAACTGGCCTCCCTAGAGGATGTCAGGGTGACCTTCAAGCACCAATAGAGGGCCTGGGGTCCAGCAGAGGTATCCCAAGGTGGGTGGCACCAAGGAGCAGGTGAAGTGGTGGCCCAGGAAACAACGGCCATCCAGGTCTGGCCACTAAAGAACTTCTTGCTCCAAGGGGTTGCTACGCACTGTATCTGCCCACCTTGGAACCAGCACCCACGGCTTGGCTTCCCAAGCCCACACCTGCCCCCCCCACACAGCCTAGAGGGGCTCCTCCAGAAGGGCCAGAAGCCACTGTAAGTACCTTCCTCCCATACCCATGAAGGCACCCCTCAGAAGCCTGGCTGAGGAGGTACCCAGGAAGGTTGAGAAGAGGAACCTTCTCTCTTCTGGAGACGGCCGCCACTGCCTAGTCCAGCAAAGAAGCTAAAAGCCACCAGGCCTGGGAGCAATGGCATCTGTTCTGCGCCCTCTCCAGCCAGCTTTGAGTGGGTGTTGAGAGGCAGACGGAAGAGCACGTCCTTGCCCTGAGCTCCCCCTTTCTCCGTGTGCCCAGCCTCTTCTCTTCTCAGCACCCAGGAGCCCCCCGAGCTTCCAACGGGCAACAGCCTGCAGCTATTTATTGAGCACCTACTATGTGCAGTTTCAAGAAATGGGTGCCCCAAAGCCTAGCTGTGGGTAAAGCCCTACAAATCCAGGACCTCCACTGATTCAGGAGGGATCCTGCCCAGCTGGCTTAGAGTCGCAGGAAGCTGGAGAGGGAAGCTGTGATTTTTGCCCAACTTTGGGCCGTTTGATGGGAAAACCAAGGCCCCAAGAGCAGAAGGGGCTTGTGTATGTGACATAGAAGTCAGAGTGCCCCAGGCCACTCTTGGGAGTCCAAGACGGGACAAGCCCAGGAGAAACAATTTTACGGGAATGTTGGCTCGTTTGGGAGGCGACTCTGTGTCAGCTGTGGTCGTACCCCAGGGCACCAGATCCACAGGAGATGTGGGGCTCAGTCTGCTGCTTCCCAGCCCTTTCCATCCTGAGACAGCTGTTGGGGAATTTGGGGTTCCTGACCCCTGAATTAGGGGTTCCTGAGGCAGCTGTTGGGCAGGAAAGGCTTCCAGCCCTGAGGCGGCCCTTCCTCTACCCCTCGGCAATCTCAGCATCCTCTCTAGGATCTCCACGGGGGTGACTGACCTTCCCACTGTGGGAAACGGGGCCTGTTTTGGGCTGGAGCAGGAGTGGGTGAGTGGGGGGTGGGGCACAGCTTGGGTAATAACAGCAGAAGAGTCACGCAGGATAGTTTTAAAACCGGAGCCTTCTCTGGAGGCAGCCGGAAGGCACTGGGGAACCTGGGGTTGCCATGGAGACAGGGCTCTGCCTGGCCTTGCCTGCCAGAGGGAGGAGGGAAGAGTAGGGGCGCGGAGGGGGG
>VBSM01002356.1:3357983-3389368 GCA_008086735.1 Cheirogaleus medius
AAAAAAAAAAAAGAGAGAGAGAGAGAGACCTACACTCTCGTGTGTTTGTTGCAGCACTGTTCACAATGGCTAAGTCATGGAATCAACCTAAGTGTCCAAAAATGGATGATTGGATAAAGAAAATGGGATGTACCATGGAATACTACTCAGCCTACCGTCACATTGGAGGTTAGGTTTCAATATGTGAATTCCAGGGGGGACACAAACGTTCAGACCATAGACCTGTCTCCAAATACAGTCCCATTCTGGAGTACCAGGGCTTAGACTTCAACATACGAATTTAGGGGAACACGATTCGGCCCATAACACCTGTTTTGGCCTGGGTTCCCCTGAAAGCAGGCCCGAAATATAGGCTGCTGTGCCTGTGTTTTGTCTGGGAGTATGCTCCCAGAGTGAGAGTGAGGCGCAGGGAGGGGAGAGCCAATGCAACATGCAACATTGAGCTCACTTTTGTTCAGTCTGGTGCCCAATCCCACGGGATTGTCTGAGCTGCCTTATGAAACGCAGCTCAGAAGCATCTGCCCCTGGGAAGAAGGGAGGAAGCATCGGCCCAGGGCTCCCTTGCCCTTGAAGAAGGGTTGGCCTGTAGGGCGTTACTGCCCCCAGGTGCAGTTGAGCATGGGTAACTGCTGAGCGGGTTATTGCAGGGGGAGGGGGATCCCGCACTGTGGCATCAGCAAAGCCCTGAGGAAGGAAGCAAGAGGCAAGCGTGTGGCCCAGGGTGAGCCTTTGTCAGGCCGCAGCTGCAGAAGCCTGTCAAAGCCTGCAAGGGCTGTTTATCGCAGCTGGGCCTAGATTAAGAGGCAAAGCTGAGAGGTTTGAAGTAGACAGGAGAGCTGCTCAACACAGCCCACCCCTCGAAGCGCCCAGCTCTGCCCCACCCTCCACGGGGTCCACCCCCCAGAGTCCCCTTCGAGCTGCTGGCCATCTGCAGTCCCTGCAAACACTTCATGCAAGAGGGTGACTGCGACCAGCTAGAAGCCACACCTGGATGGCAACCCCTTTCTTTGCATGCTGGTCCTGGTCCCTGGCACAAAGACCCCAGTGTGGCCAGATGCAGTCACAGCTTTGAGTTCAGGGGACCCATACTGTGCCTGGTGGAGTCCTCCCCCACTTCTCTTCTCCCCTTCCCTCTCTCCCTTCTGCCTCTGTCCCAGGTAACCGGACCTCTCATCTGACAAGCCTACCGGTGCAGGGATGACAAGTACAAATGCACACGTGGGTCACTGTGGGGATGGGGGTTGATCCCATTTCCACAGCTTGCTCCTGGATCACGTGTTCCGGCTACCAGGGTGCAGCACCCGTGGCCGGCTGCTGGCCCTGTGCTCAGAGTGTTGCACAAACCGGCTGCCCCAACTTTCCATAAGGCCATGGTTTCAGGGTGAGCCCCGTGGGCATTGTGCTCATGCACCCACTGTGATCCTCCCTTGCCATAAAATGCGTCCCTTGGTTCAAGGCAGGATCCCATGTCCCCAGGCTGGGCATTCGGAACTGCATTCTGGGCGCAGCGGTGCTGTGGCATGCCGTCAGGTGGCACAGACCTGCCGCGTGGCTGGACTCCGAGGCCAGGTCAAGAGAAATGAGGCTCGTAAGAGGCTCGTGCTGCCTCCTTGCAGGGCTCAGTGGGCAGGAGCAAAGAGGGCTCAGCACAGTGTCTGGCATGGTGGGCTGCTATGGAATTGCCACTATGCCCATTTTACAGATCGGGAGCCTGAGACTCAGGGAAGAAAAGCAGCTTGCCCAAGGGCACAGTGCCAGTGGGCAGCAGAGCTGGGTTGGGAACCCAGGCCTTACAAAACCTGTGCTATAGCCATGAGGTTGCCGTGCACATCTCTTTACCAGAGGAGGCTTGCTGTCTGCGCTGGCCCCAGGAATGTGGCGGAGGCTGAAGTCATCCCAGATGGCCTTCCGGGGGCAGCTGCTATTCTTATCCTCAGAGGCCTTCCTGACATGGCTGGCAGCCAAAGCCACCAACTGAGGGGCAGGACAAGGGAACTCCAGCCCTCCCCACCCCATGGCCCCGTTTCTGTCCGGGACCCTCCCCCTCGGGCTCAGACCGGTGGCCGGTGCTCTGGGGTGGGCCAGCCCCGAGCTCAGCGCACTGCCCAGCCCTGGCTGCGGGACCCGGTGAGTCGCGGTGTCCGCCCTTTCACCTCACTTCACGGGGACTGAAGGAGATCCCGGGCGAGGCCCTGGGCACAGAGCTGCTGCTAATCCAGGGCCAGCCTCCCTCAGGCAGGACCCAGCTTCTACTAACGCTCATTGGTCCGCAAGGCACAGACGGGGCAAGGGCCTTCCTGGGTCACCCACAGGCCCGAGTCCAGTCCTGACTCCCGATCCAGGGCTCCCCTGACATACCCAAAAAGAAAATGAAGGTGGCGAGGTGGGGTGGGAGGTTGTGGGGAGGGGAAAGGGGGCCCTTATGCCCACTTCCCTATGCGGCGCCTCACGCACAGTGGCTGTTTACTCAACAGTTGCTGAGTGGCCGAATAGATGTTTAGATGAGTGGATGGATGGACACACAGACCACGGGCGGGCCCCAGCTTTGCTGTTGCAACCCCAGCCCACCGGGTCCAGCCTGGCCTCCTCTGCCAACCTCATTTGGTGGCTAACCGCCTCTCTCTTCCATTTTCTGCTGAGTCACTGCACTCAACCCAGTCTGGGGCCAGGCACGCCAGGCATGTGCAGGGAAGACTGACAGCCTCAGAACCTTCCCACCAACTCCACTTTTAAGATGAGGAAATGGAGGAACGGGGACAGCCACAGGTTTGCTCAGCCCTGGCACACCCGGCTTCCCCAGCAGCATCGGGCTCCCGCCCGCCTGGCTCGCCCGCCACCTGGTGGGCCTTAGAACGGCTGTCTGAGTTTGGATAGCTGGGGGTTCAGGAAGCCGGTCAGCAGGCCGATTCCCCAGGGCCCACTGGTCACGATGAGTCCTGCAGAAGTCCCTGCATAACCCTTGTGGCTCCCGGGAAGCTCCAGTTGGCCTCCGAGACCAGTGACTACCTAGCACCCCCCTCCCCACCCCATGATTCTCTGTCCTCTCTTCTCTCTTTCTTTCTTCTTTGGTCCCTCTTCAGGGGCCGGTGGCAGGACCCAGGAGCCCCTCTCTGTCCCCACATATACTGTGGCCTTGGGCAGGTCCCTGCCTCTCTCTGGGCCTCATTGGCCCAGCTGGGGCAGGCCGGCACCTGAGTCTCTTCTGACCTGATCCTCTAGGACACCCTGGCCATCGGAGCTCTGTCCACACCCCCTGCTCCCTGGTGCCCTGCAGCCCCCACCTCTCTCTCTGGCCCTCCTGTGTGCCCTCCCACAGAGAGACTCTCCCACTGCATCCCTGCGTCTCCCTCCTCTTGCTCCCCGTCCTCAGAGAATGCCAAGTCTGCAGGTTTCTCATGACCTTGAACAGCCAGCAGTTTGGAGGCCAGAGCTCAGAGCTTTGCAAAGAGAGCCTGGGGCTGGGCCTACGCTTGGTCCTGGGGGCTGCATCAGGGTGGCCCCCCCAAACCCCGTCCTGTTTACCTTGCCTTACTTTCCCCCGTGGCATGTGTTACCTTCCCACTATTTACTTGTCTTGTGTGCTATTTATTGTCCGTCCGCTCATTTGAGTGTCAGTTCCACAAGGGCAGAGATTTTTGTCTGCGGTGATCCCTGCTCCATCCTCAGCCACAGCCTAGAACAGTCAGTGCCTGGCGCACAGTAGTTGCTCAATGAATGAAGATTTCCTCCAAGCCACCGCCGACCAAGCCAAGCACTTCCTCGTGCACCAATGGCTCTGCCAACCCAGACTATGCCAGCCCCCTTTGGGAAGCCCAGGACACAGGCTCACAGAGGAGGAGAACAAGGCAAAGAAAGAATGCAAGGTCACGCAGTGGAACGGGAGGAGTCTAGATTCGAACCCACAAGTCCAGACCCCAGGCCGTGGCGCCTAACTCTTAGCTCTTCCTCCCACCAGCCAGGGCTGGCCAGGTGTGTCGCCGGCCACCACCACGAAAGCATGAAGGGTCGGGTCAGTTCAGCCGGCCACCGACGTCCCGGAGGCCTTTGGCCACGTCCCTGCTGACGGAGTGGGGAAACCCAGGCACCCCAGCCTCCTCGGACTCCCGGAAAGCGTCCCTCCAAGCCAGCGCCGTCCCGGGCCTGCCCTCCCTGGCCTGCCCCGCCCCCCGCAACTCCCCCGCAGCCCCTGGTCCGAGGCGGAGCTTAGCCCGCGCCCACCCGGAGCCTGAGCCTGAGCCGGAGCCCGAGAAAAATGAGTTTTCCTGCCGCCCGGTGGCGGTGTCAATTGATCGCGCGCGGGCGGGGCTGCGCGCCGGGCTGGGGGCCTCGCTCGCAGCTGCCGGCGCACAATTATCGGGAAAAAACTGGGGCGGCTGCTGCGGCGAAATTAGTTATCGATCCCTCGGCGGGGCCGCGGGGCCGCGCTCGGCGCTGACGGCTGCAGACCTGGCCGGGCCCGCTGGGCTTTGGGGGGGCTCTTCTTCCTCCTCCTCCTCCGGCCCCCGCCCCCAGCCGCTCCGCGCTCTCCCCTCCCATCCATCCCCGCAGCGCAGGGACCCCGGCCGACCCGGCGCCCCCGCTGCCCTCTCCTCTCCCAGCCCGGCCGCCCCCGCGCCGGCCGCCGCCTGGCACGCACGAGCCCTGCCCCCGGGGAAGGAAGGGCCAGCACCGGGGGCCTCGTCGCACGCATGAGGGCAGGAGTGCGGGGCTGGGAGCCAGCCCTGTCCCCAGCAGGCCCGGGTTTGGAGCCCTGCTGCCTGGGAAAGTTTCAAGACCTCTCTGAGCCTCAGTTTCCTCATTCATAAACCGGGGTGGTGGTCCCTGCGCCTTGCTGGTGGAGAGGGTAAAATGGGACGGCGCCTGAGAGTGCCCGCCCTGCTGCGGGACTCAACCCAGAAGGAAGCACGTCGGGACTTTATTTGGCGTCAGTATCACTGATTCCTCCCAGCGGCTCTAGGAGATGTGTCATAACCCCCTTTTATAGAAGAGTAAACTCAGCTCAGAGAGGGGGACTCCTTGTCCAGGTACACACAGCAAGCAAGTGGCCCAGGACGGCAGAACCCGGCTGGGGGCGGGGCAGGGGCAGGAACAGCTGGAGGTGACTCCTGGCACCTGCAGCCCTGTCAGCCTGCTGGGCGTCTTCTCGGCCAGTGGTGCTGACATATCGCAGAGCCTGGGTGGAGGGTGGAGGGGGTCAGGTCTGGGCTCCCCAGCCCTGGCTGAGCCGGTGGCCCCCCAGCCTCCAGGGAGGAGGGAAAGAGGGGGCGGGGAGAGCCTTTGCTCAGAGACAGCCGCCAGTTTCCCCAGCACTAGGCTGGAGGGCTGGGGATCTGAGTTCTCATTCTGATCTTCCACTCGTCAGCGTGTGACCTGGCCAAGTTCCTGTCCCTTCCCAGGCCTTCTACAAAGAGAAGCCTCATGTCTCCCAAGGCTCTTTTGGGCTCCTGCCTGCCTGCCAGCCACGGTCTCATTCATCTCAGAGACTCAGCACATCATCCTGGAGCATCTACTGGGTGCGGGGACTGTGCTGATCACAGTGGATACAGCTACGGCTGAGGACAGGACAGCCCCCATCCCAGCTCTCTGGGGGCAAGACGGTATTAAGCAAGTCATTGCACCGCTCTGTACCTACACCTGTGGGGAGTTCAGGGGGACTGAGGTGGGAGGTGGGTCACCAGGAAGACTTCCCAGAGTCAGTGTCATTTGAGCTGAAACTGGTAGGAGGTGGCACAGGCAAGGGGAACAGCCTGAAGCAAGGCTCAAGTCCACAAGGAACTTGGAATGTTGGAGAAACAGAGACAGGCCAGTGTGCAGAATGCTGGAGAGTGACAGCCGAGGAGGAGAGGTGGGGAGGCCAGACCACGTGGGCTTGGCACTGGGAAGGTTAGACTCTACCCGGAGGGCTGGGGAGCCCAGAAGGGGATTGAGCAGGGGAGTGACAGGGTCAAGTTCAGCCCCACTCCTGGAAGCCTGTGTCTTTCTGTTCACTCATGGGCTTGGCGTGCAGAAATCCTGCAATGGAGGCCTGGCTCCGTGCTTGGCCTCTCTGAGTCTCAGTTTCCTCTTCTGTAAAATGTCTATCATGATCTTCACTGCTGTAGTGGCTGTGGGTTTTGGGGGGACAGCCCTGGGTTCAAGTCTTCCCTTACAAGCCATGGGACCTTACGGGGTATTCAACAGGTGCTCAAAGGGGTGCATGCCAGCACAGAAACTTGGGGTCTCTGTGCTCTCCCCAGCTTTCCTGGCTCCCCTGGTGGGGTTCCAGAGGTGGTCCTCAACATCCAGAACAGAGTATCCTCCATGATGGAGGAGATGGCAGCCACCCTGCTGGCCACAGGAACCCTGGCCTGGTGCCGAGTAGAGGCTGACACTGGGGCTGGCTGTCCTTGCCTCCCCATCTTTGGGGCCCCCGGCTAATGTGAGATGGGGGTGTGGCCTGGGGCAAAGGGAGCCAGGCTGAGGAGACAAAGTGTCCCCTTTCTGGCTGCAAGGGAACCCAGAAAGCTACAGAGGGACAAGGTGGCCTGCTGGGACTGGGACTGCCTTAGGTTGTGTAAAAACCGACCCTCAACGGGCTTCTGGGGAACAGGTATGTTCTATTTCTTGGTTTGGATGCTGGTATTACAGATGGGTTCCCTTTGTAAAGGTTCATACAACTGAACACCTAGGAAGTATTTCTGCGTATGTGCATCACCCTTCAATGAAAAGTTCTACCGGTTCTCTTCTCTGAGCTTCTAGCGGCCCGCAGACGGCAGCCGGTGAGTAGGAGTGAGTGTTCTTACCGCAGAAGACAGGGGTGAGGCCCTGCGAGAAACAAGAAACGGGCCCTCACCTGACTGCTGGCGGTGCGGAGAGCCCAGCTTGTGCGTGCCGGAGGGGCGCTGTCTCCCGCTCCCCCGGGGCTGAAGAGCCCACCTGGCCAGTTTGTGGGATTCTTGGAACCATAGAATGCTCCTGCTGGCAGGGGCCAGTGAGAAAGGACCGACTATGGCAGCTAAGCATCGAAACCACCTGGTCATCTCACTGGCCAGGTGAGGAAACTGAGGCACAGAGCAAATCAGTGACTTGGCCAGGTCTTCCAGTACTAAGATAGAGCCAGGATTTGAAACAAGACTTGCCTACCTGGCTACAAGGCCATATATTTTCTGTGGCCCCTCTGCCAATATCTGATGTTCCACCTGCCATCAGTACACATGGGGGTGAGCAGAGGAGTACAAGTGGGGAACGAGAGGAGGATGAGGAGGGTCAAAGGATGATGAACTTTGAGAACATGCATGGCCTGCAATAACCCATTCCCTGACACAATCCTCAAGGCCTTGGCAAACCAGGCCCATCCATCCCCATTCCTGGCCTTCTTTCCTCCCCATTCTCCCACCTGTGACCGATTTCCAGCCCCATGGGACTCCTGCCACTCCTCACACTCACCTGTTGCCCTCCTGCCTCTGAGCCTTTGTCTAGGCTGTCCCCCGGTACTCTGCCTAGCAGACCTCTGTGCTGGGTGTCAGGGGTGCAGCCATGAATCAGGGAGCTGTGGTCCCTTCCCTCATGGAGCTCTGGGTGGCTTGTGCAAATGAGTATCTGGATGTGTATGTCTGTGTAGGAATATGTGTGAGTGCCATTAGCTAGGCTGTTATAAGCATGAGGACTTGCATACATTCGCATGCACATCTATGCATGTATATAAGTATATGTGCACTGTGTCCGTGGGCATGACTGTGCGTGTGTATGTACACACACATAAACATGAAGAGCTCCATATATACATAACTGTGTGTATGCGCATGCGCATATGCATCTACATATGTGTGCACATTTGCATTTACGTGTGTGCATGTATGCAATTACATATGTGCATCTCTGGATGTTTGTATGTGTGCCTTGCAGGTACTTGCATCTATCTCTTTGTACTTGATTTTCAATGCGTATCTGTGTGGGGTGAACATTTCTGCTAATGCGTATGAGCATGGGGAAGGGGCATCTTGGTGGGTGCAGCAGTCGAGTGATGTGTACATGATGGCCATGTATACATCTGTACATCCGATGTATATTTGCAGGCATGGGTGCATAGTCTCTTTGCACGCCTTTGTGGTTTCTCTTCATTTGCATGTGCGTAATTCCTCTGCGCACATGCAGGTCGGGTAGCTCCCCACCAGTGCACAAATGTTTCTACGGACGCTTATGTTTGTGCCTCCGTGTTTGCCTCCCTGCACATTCCTGGGTGTGTGCGACCACACGCATTGGGGAGCGCAGCACAGTGCCGTGGGGAGGGGGCGGTTTTCCTGGGTTTCAGCGAAGCCCTGGAGGACAGAGGGAACTGGGCGGGGCTTGGCTGCTGGTTGCTGGCTGGAGGACGCTGGGGAGGAAGGAGAAGCCCACAAGGGCACCCAGCTGCCTCCTTAGGGGCCTTCCCTGCAGCCAGCTGGGGCTCAGGAAATGGCCTCCTCCCTCTCCCTCCAGGCCTCCAGGGCTGGTGGGGGCAGGAGACAGCAGCAGCCTTGATGAGCAGGCTGAGGTCTCCCTGGGCTCCTTGCCAAGGGAGGCTCTCTGAGCTTACAGAGCCGCGCCGCGCCACTGTGGCCACCGCATGTACCTCTCACACCTGCGCCTGGACCTCTCTGCTCAGAGCCCCGAGCTCTGGTGTGGGGCCTGGCTGTGGGCCCCACGCCTCCCGAGTATTTCCCCAGTGCACAGCCCTGGCTTCAGGGCCCAGGCCGAGGCTGGGCCGGGGTCTCCCCTCAGCAGCTGGAGATGCACAGCGCATCCTTCCTCCAGCTGCCTCCCGGCCCATAGTGACGGCTGGGCAAAAACCCAGCGCCTGTGCTCCCTCTCATGGTAATTCTGCACCTGCGTGCCTGGTGCCACCCCTCCTCCTCTGAGGACTTTGGGGTCACCCAGAGTCCTCCTCCTCCTGCTCGGTGTGTCCCTTCTGGGCACCACAAAGACCCTCTAGCCTGTTTTCCTCCATTCCATCATCCTCAGGGACCCCCACCATGTCCCCTGCACGATGTCCACCCTGACCTGGTCATTGCTTGCTTGGCCCTGCCTCTGAGGTCTGAAGGTCAGATGTCCCTGCCTCCGGTCCATCTAGCCCTCACTCTCTTGAGAAGTACCTTAAGCTCATCACCCTCTTCCAGAACTCTGTCCCCATAGGTCCCACCCCTTCCCAGTTCTCCTCATGTCTACCACTTTCCCTGCCATATGCTGCCACCGTCCTACCCTAGGGCCAGCCCCACCACACTTGACCTCTAAGCAATGGCATTGTCACTTTTGACCAATCTCTCATCACAGCCACTCCACCTGGACACCCATCCTTCAGTTTCCCGGCTGCCTCTCTGCACGTCCCTAGGCCCCCAACGTGGCTCTTCTTGCTCTGCCTCTTGATTAACTGATCCTGTGTCCCAGGGTCTGCCCCTGGCCCTCAGCTCTCCCTGGCAGTGCCCACCATGCCCAGGGCCTCCTGGACTTTGACCTCTAGTCCTGTCACCTTCTGAATGCCAGACCCGTCATGTCTGCTGCCTTGGGGCAACTCACTTGGTGTCCCCGAAGCCCACTCGGGTCCTCTCCAGCCCAATCTCCCCCCCGCCTGCCCCTCCTCCACGATTCCTGCTCAGGAAATTGTACCCCTGCCAAGGTCTCCCAGCCAGAAGACAGGACACCACCCTTACCGCCTCCTTTTCCCTCACCCTCCACATCCCGTTGGTCACCAGGCATTTGTACTTGGGGTTTGTTGAGTTTCTTGGATATAGGTTTCA
Organism: Cheirogaleus medius; assembly: GCA_008086735.1. Classification (NCBI taxonomy): domain Eukaryota; kingdom Metazoa; phylum Chordata; class Mammalia; order Primates; family Cheirogaleidae; genus Cheirogaleus; species Cheirogaleus medius. Next base: position 3,367,736 of record VBSM01002356.1, read on the forward strand.
TTAAGTTTGGAAAAATTTTGACCATTAATTCTCCCAATACTTTCTCTGTTCTCCTTCCTCCTTTCCTTGCGGGACTCCAATTATACGTATATTAGCCTGCTTGGAATTATCCTGCGGCTCACCGGTGTGCTTTCCCTGCTTTCTTTCTGTCTTTCTGTTCTTTCTTTCTTTCTCTTGGATTGGTTTTTTTTTTTCTGTTTCATTTTGGATTGTTTTTATTGCTGTGTCCTCAAGTTTACAAATCTTCTGCCTTGTCTAATCTGTTCTTCAGTGTATTTTTCATCTCAGACATTGTCATTTTCAACTCTAAACTTTCAACTTGGATTTTTAAAATAACTTCCATATTTCCACTTAACTTTTTGAAAATGTGGAACACAATTATAGTAGCTGTCTTACAGTCCTTCTCTACTAGCTCTAACATTGGTGTCCGTGTCGGATCAGTGTCTTTTGACTAATTATTCTCTTCTTTATGGGTCATATTTTCCTGCTACTTTGTGTGTCTGGCAATTTTTTATTGAATGCCAAACATTGTGTATTTTGGATACTTTTGTATTCTTATAAATCTTCTTGAGCTTTGTTCTAGGAAGCCATTAAGTTACTTGGGAACCAACTGATCCTTTTGGATCTTGCTTTATGATTTATTAGGTGGGTCTGGAGCCGTGTTCAGTCTAGGACGAACTGTTCTCTACCTCTGAGGTAAGACCTGTGTGTTCTACCCAATCCCTAATGAGTCATGAGTTTTCCGGTCTGGCAGGTGGGAACAGGCACTGTTCCCAGCCCTGTGTGCCCCGGGCACTGTTCTTTCTAGTCCTTTTAGATGGGTCTTTTTCCAGCCTCTTGAAAACCACTATTTCATATATTTTTTCTGAAGTTTTTGGTTGTTTCAGGTGAGATAGTAAATCTGGCCTAGTGTTACTCCATCTTGGCCAGAAGTGAAAGTCGATCACCAATAACTCTTGACTCTATCAACTTTTCTCCCACCTCCAGCCACAGGTCAGACCCCATTCCCTCTTGGCTGGGTGATACCCACAGCTGCCCAGGGCTTTGTCTCTGCTGAATTCAAGTCATTTTTCATGTAAAGGCTGCCAGAGAGATCTTTCCAGATTGCAGATCTAACGGTGCCCCTCCCCAGCTTCAAACCTCTTGCTTCTCATTGTCTTTTTTCAACCCCCTACCTGTGCTCATCAGGTCTCAGTATGGCCAAGCAAACTGAGCTGCTTGTAACTTTCCTGGTGGGTCACTGTCCCTCTGTGAGGCCTTTGCTCCTGCCTCCTCTCTTCCTTCTACTCCTCCTTTGGGCCTGAGCACGGGAGAGCCTGCCGCAGGTGCCCTCTCACCTGGCAGGTAGGGGAAGGTGCCCCTCCCCTGTGTGAGCCTGCCCTGAGCACAAAGTGCTCTGGATTGTGGCTTCCTGCCATGGTTATGTCACCTAGATTGGGCCTCCCCAAGCGTGAGACCCTGCCTGGTTCACTCTGGCCTCTCACGCTGAGCCCCGCCTAATATATCAGCTGAATGAATGACTGAATGAATAGAATAATGGACAAGGCCCAACAGGGAGGGCTGGCTCCAAGGGGAGGGAGGCCAGGACTGTGGGTCAGGAGACCCTGTCCCCCTTCCAGCCCTGCCCCGGGTTGCTGCGCGATCCTGGCTGGTTACTGCTCGGAAGCCCTGTTTCACACATGACAAAGTAGCCTCCAAGGTCTCATCTGGCACCAACTGTCACCCTCCCCCATTTCCACAGCATCATGGAATGAATCACAGTGATGCTGACCCCATCCTCCTTGTGTGACTGATGGGGAAACTGAGGCCCAGTGGCGGGCTGGCGAGGGGCATGGAGGAGGGCTAGAGGGGCTGCTCAGTGCATCAGTGGCAGAGCCCAGCTGGGGCCACGTGCCGGATCTCGGCTCTGCCTCTGGGCTTTGGCAAGGAGTGTGGAGCAAAAGGAGCTCCTGCTCCCTGTATTGTGAGGGGGACAGGGTGGTTGTCCTCTTGGGCTGGCTAGGCACTCAGGGATTGGGGTCAGGACTCCTCTGTGTCTGCTCCTTCTCCAGGATTCAGAATCCACCAATAGGGAGGAAGAAGGGAAGAGAAGGGGTCACTCTGAATCAGTCACATATGGCGGTGGGGGGGACTTTGCAGGGGGAGCTCAAGGTCAGCCCGAGGTCAGGCCCTGTCCAGCTTAATTATTCATTAACCAGGCAAGTCCAGGCATTGGGTTAATGACCAGCACAGGCTGGGGCAAATTCCTCCCCGAGGGTGGGCATGACCTGCAAGGGGAGGGAAGCCTGCGGTGAATAGCTGCTGGAGAGGCTCTTCCTTCTTTCATTCATTCACTCATTCACTTATTCACTTCTCACTCCATGCCTGGCAATGGGCCGTGAGGACCAGAGCTGGTGGGGGGACAGAGCCATGGAAACAAGAACAGCCCGAGTGGTCCGTGCTGTGGCAGGGACCTCACAGGAGTCTGAGGGAGCCCAGAGGAGCCCCCCAGGCAGTGTGGGTGAGGTCAGTGCAGCCGGATGGAGGGGAAGGGTCCTGAGGTCCTGAGCCACTGGTTTGGTGTGGCGTAGGGGCCCAGCCCAGCCCACCTTCTATAGTGTTCTCCCTGCTCCTCAGGCCTGGTGCCATCAAGCCAACTTCTATCCTAGTGTTGGGGACTGTCTCCAGTGGCCCAGGCCACTGGCCACCCCATCCCCAGTGGCTGGCCCTCTGCAGGATTATGGAATGGACTGGTGTCGGAGGAAGAGGCGGAGGGGAGGCCCGAGTGCAGGCTGGAGAGGGGAGGGCCAGAGGCGGGCTCTGGACAGAGAGCCTCTAGGGACCTACTGGTGGTCTTGTCCCCTAAGCTTGGGGGCCTCTTGAGCAGATGTTAAGGCACCTTGGGGGCTGGAAGGAGCCGGGTTCTCAGGGGATGGGGGAGGCAGGCAGGAGACAGAAAGAGAGAGGAAAAATGGACTGAGGACAGTGGGAGTGAGGTTGGGACCAGTGGGGACAGGTGGGAGTGGGGTGGGGACCAGGCGTCTCTTGGGTAAGTGGTGTGAGCCTCCTGCCAGCCAGGTCCCCAACATGTGGGCCCAGCACTAGGGCCCCCACTCAGGTCAGAGCCCCCCAGAAGGCGAGAGGACAGAGGAGGGGACCTGGGCTTTGGGTGCTGTGCGCGGAGGAGGGGTGGGGGTTCAGGTGGGCGCGTGGCCCCAGCGTGGCAGGGCTAGCGGGCAGGGGCCGGAGCTGCAGCGGCAGCCTTGGGCGGCTCCCTCCCCTCCCTGCAAAGGCTGGCGGGGAGGGCTGGTGTGCCTGTGTGCTTAGGGCTGGGGGACAGGGGGGCAGGAAGCGGGATTTCAAAGCGGGTTTCACCCTTTGTTACCCCTTCCCAGCCCCACCCCCACGCCCTGGGCTGCATTCCAGAACCGGAGGGGGTCCTGCCCTGGGAGAAATCCGCTTAGACGGAGGCTCGGGTTACAGCCCAGCTGCTGACAGAAGAGCCTGGCTTTCCCAGGCTGACACCGCAGCAGCTAGAACATTCTATGATCCCCTCGCCGGTCCACCTCATTCCCACCCTGGGACCCTGCGGGCTCCCGGGGCTCAGGAGGGAGGAGGAGGGAGTGGGGAGAGGAGAGGAGAGGTGGGGAGGCCGACCCCACCCTCTGTAGATGGGCTTTGGGTTGTTTTTCCTGCAAGGGAGCTGGGACTGTAGTTTTCTGCCCTGGGTGTGACCTCAGGCGGGAGCTGGGAGATTCCTGGTGTGGGCAAGGGGCTGCAGTGAGCGGCTTCTTTCCTTCTGTATAGACCATGTTCTATTCCATCTTATTTTTAATGCTTTCTTGAGGTATATTTTACATTTGGTGGTAAAAGTCTCTAATCTTAAGTGTGTGATTTCTTACATCTGTGTCCCGATGAGAAGAAACACTTCTGACCACTTCCATCCCTCCAGAAAGTTCCCTCCCAGTCACATGTGCCCCCCAGACAGACCCGGCTCACCTCTGTCACCTCTGTCACCGCAGACGGTTTTGCCTTTTCACGCCCACAGAATCAGGGCATACGCTCGCTCTGTAGCTGTCCATTGTCATTGCTCAGTGGCATCTCACTGCTTGTTCCTCCCTCTGTCAGTGGCCAGGCCGCCCTTCCTGGTCCTGGACTCTAATGCGGGAAGCTGCGTGAACACTCGTGTCCTTGTCCTTGTGAAGCGGCAGGGACTGGATGTGACTTTTTGTTTATTCCCTGATTCCCTACAAGGAACATGCAGAGACACAGGGCCTTTGCACGTGCCGTTCCCTCAGCTGGGACACTCTGCTCCCTGTCCTTGGGATGTCTCATCATTCAGGTCTCAGGTTAAATGTCACCTTCCCAGAGACGCCCTCCCTGACCACATCGGACAGCGTCTCCCTCCTCCTCACGCGGGGTTTGTTCTTGGCGTGGTCGTAGTCTTGTGGGTCTCATTGCTGTCTGCCGCCACCTCATCCTGGCACTATTTCCTGTCCTAGGCCTGTCGGAAGGGTCTGTGGGTGCATCTGTAGGTGTTGGGAGGGGAACCGTGCTGGGCTGAGAAGTGCCAGCTCCTCTGGAGAGGCTCCTGCACCCTTGACCGAGGAGCCCAGCGTGTGCGCCGGGGAGGGGTGGGAGATGCGTGGGCCAGACTCCCAGCTCGCTTATCTTCTGGCTTATCTTTGCCCACCGAGCTGTGCAGCAAGAATGAGTGGAGGATGGGGACAGGGCCAGCCTTGCCCTTCACTCCTGCCTCAACCCGAGCTGCTCAGCGTCTGTTTACAAATGCAAGCGTAGAAGGAAAGTCTGCCTGCTGAAAGGGAGGGTTGGAAACCACAGCTGTAGGCAATGGGGAGCCACCGAGGGTTTAAGGAGGGGAGTGACATGGAGGTGGCCAGCAGTGGCAGTCTGGCCTGGGCTGGGGAAGGGAGAGCTGCTTTTGATCGCTTTGCCATTAGCCTGCCCTAGGCTTGGAAGGTCAGCGCTTATTTGAAGGTTGCTTCGTGCCTGGGAACAGGGCAAGGAAAGGCCACCGTCCGTGGAACCAGAGCCCAGTGAGCGAGAGAATGGCTGGGGGCGCACAGCAGGGACAGCACACCCCGCTCTGAGCCGGGGAGCCCAGGCCCTGACAAAGGCGTCAGTGTTAACAGCATTGTGTCTTCCAACAAGGCAGCCACAGGATCCGGGCAGCCTGCTCCTGAGCTCCAAGGGCCACTGGGGTTCTCACCATTTGCTGAGGGACAGAGAACCGGGGAGGGAAAGGGACATGCCCACGGTCAGCCTCACAGCTGGTCAGAGGCAGAGACAAGGTGAGAAGCAGGTGTCCCAAATCCACGGTAGAGCTGCCCCCCCAACTCCCGTCCCCCAAACGCCCCTCCCTTCTGGCCCCGAGGAGCCAGGCTGGCTGGTCTCTCTCTGTGGGCTTCTCCTCTCTTTACCTGCCGGCTAGCCACCAGGCAGGGATGCCGAGGCAGAGGCAGGGTGGGTGTGGGGGCTTTGCCTGGATTCCTGCGGGGGCACCTCGGGGTAGGGGGGCTGGCCTGCGTCCCCAGCCTCTGCCCAACACCAGCGGCTCTGGACACGTAGATGGGTCGGGACATCCTTGGCCCCTTCGAGTGCTGACTGAGCCTCGGTGTGTGCCGGGAGTACTGTGACCAGGGCGGGATACCTGGTGGTCGAGGTAGGCTGGGGCCTGTGGCACACCCTTGGGAGGAGCCCCAGGCCAGCGCTGTGATGGGGACACTGGCCGTGGAGTATGGAGGACAGGTGACGGAGGGAGCAGGAGAGGAGGGCAGGGAGAGCAGAGCCCCTAGGGGAGTTGCAGGCCAGGCTGACAGAGCAGGGCTGAGTCCCTCGGGGCTGGTCCTCAGGGCCCCAGCGAGGCTGCCATGAACCCAAGTGAGCCAAATGGCCAGTCCTTGTCACATTCCCTGCCTGTTCCAACGCAGGGCTTCCCCCACCGGGTGTGCACTTCAGACTCCTGGGCCCTGGGCAGGAGGGGGGAGCAGCTTGCTTGAAACACAGAGTCTCTGGCCCCACACCCAGTGGTTCCGGTGGGGAGAGTTTGTGGGTGGGACCCAGGAATCTGCGTTTTCATGCCATCCTGTGCTCACTTCCTAGTGCTGCGGTAACAAATGGCTGCAAATGTGGTGGCTTGACACAGTGGGGCTTGTTTTCTCACAGTTCTGGAAGCCTAAGTCCAAACTGAGTGTAAAATCAAGGTGTTGGCAGCGCTGGTTTCTTCTGGAGGCTGCAGGGGAGAATCCTTCCTCGTCACTTGCAGGCTCTGGTGGCTGCCAGCATTTCTTGGCTTGTGGCTGAGTCGGTCCACTCTCTGCTTCCATCTTCACGTCATGTTTCCTCTCCTGCATCCATCTCCATCTGCCTTCCTCTTATGAGGACCCCCGTGGTGACAGTTAGGACCTTCCCAGATAATCCAGGACAATCTTCCCACATCAAGATCCTTACTTTGACCACACCTGCCAAGCCCCTTTTGCCATATAAGGCAGCATCCAGAGATTCTGGATATTACAACCTAGATATCTTTTTTTTTTTTTGAGACAGGGTCTCACTCTGCCGCCTGGGCTAGGATGCAGTGGCATGGTCTTAGCTCACTGCAGCCTCAAAGCCATCCTCCTGCCTCAGACTCCTGAGTAGCTGGGACTACAGGCGGGCACCATCATGACTGGCTGATTTTTCTATTTTTTTTTGTAGAGACGGGGTCTTGCTCTTGCTCAGGCTGGTCTCCAAATCCTCAACCTCCCAGAGTGCTAGGATTACAGGCGTGAGCCACCGTGCCTGGCCTACAGCCTGGATATCTTTAGGGGCTGTTACTCAGCCTACCATACATCCCCCAAGTGACGCCAACGTAGAAGGGACAAATGCTCTTCTGGGAAACCCGAGTCTGAAGGTTTGTTTATTTACCTGATGGCTGCTTTCTCAGGATTCTCTGAGCTTAGAGACATGAGGCACCACTCAACATTCACGTACCACACCTGCAGGGGAGCACCCGCTGCGTGCCAGGCCCTGTGCTGGACACTGCGGACACCGAGCTGAGGTGGACCCAGCCCCTGACACTTTGAGCCCGGCTGAGGGAGAGATGAGGCTCTTGCCCCTAAAGCTAATGGTCTTCGTCAAGCAGGAAGAAAATATCCTCCTTTTTCACGTGTGTGGTGCCTCCCAACATCCATCCCAGCCCTGGTAGTGTGCAGCGGGACTGGGGGATGACCCAGCTCTGGGGCCTTCTTTGGTCTAAGCCAATTTCTGGGCAGTTGATTGGTTCTGGTCTGAGCCAATCGGCTCACAGCAGCATCTTCTGGTGACCTAGGTGGGCTCAGGCAGAAGGGCCAGGGAGGCCCTTGCTCCCGCCTCAAGGACTCAAGGAAGGAAGCAAGTGGCCTCCATTGTTTCCTGGGGAGTACGCTCTTGCTGGAGAAGGGACAGCAGGACCCTGTGGCCTGTCCTACCTCACGGCTTCCTCTTGTGTTGTGGTGTGGTGTCCTTATTGCTTAAAAGGCCAGCCTGCATCCGATGCCCTGTTACCTGCAGCCAAAAGCATCCTCGCTGGTGCAGTGTGTGGGAAAGGAAGCCAGGCCATCCAAGCAGACTCCCTGTGTGGCCCTGGGCCTCTCAGACCCCGGTGCCACCTGCTCTTTCTCATGTCTCCCACTTGTACTCTTGCCATTCCCCAAACACACCTCTGGCCCCCGCTCCCTGAGTGAGTCCTCCAGTCCTTTGTCTGTAAGGACAAGATTCAGGTAAAATTTTGTCCCCTCCAGCCTGTCTTCCCAACCTCCTGGGGCAGAAAATCACAATGATCCAGGCTGACCTACGGAGCAGAGGCCTCGCTGGGGCAGGAAGGGGCTGAGGCTTTACACACGGTCCACGGTGAAGAAATCTGGTGTGACCATTCCCGTTTCACAGATGAGGTTAGAAGTCAGCGCGGAGAGTGCGAACAGCAAGCCCGGGTCTCCTGCCTCCCAAGTCCATGCTGCCAATCAGCCACCAGCCCCGAGGGCCTTCTTGCTCCCAGGCTCAGCATTTAGTCCCTTGCCCTCGGGCATTTCTCACCTGTCACCTCTCTTGCACAGTAGGGGCTGGGTGAGTCCCTGCTGAGGAAGGGGCTAAGTGAGCAAAGGTGCAGACAGCACCTGCGGGAGCTGAGTCCTTGAGAGGTGCACAGGTGCCAGGTGCTCGGGGAGGGGCTGGAGGGGAGCATGGGGCCGCGCTGCCACAGCCCTTGTAGCATAAGGATGAGGCCACCCCTCACTGCCACTCCTGCTTATGGCCGCAGCAACAAACACTCCTGTCTAATTTTTGCTGGGTTAGAAACCACTTCTATACCGCCACTAGATTCAATCTGATGATAGCTATGATCACATCGAGCACTTCCTGAGTGTGGAGTCCTCAGCTAAACACTCTGTGTCCTTGACCTCGCTGGACTGCAACCTGTGAGAGGCATGCTGTTTATTATTCTTGTGACACAGAAGGGGAAACTGAGGTCCAGGGAGGGTAGGTGAATCACCCAAGGTCCCCTTGTTTGGAAGAGGCAGAGCTGGGATTAGAACTCAGGTCTCCTGGTCCAGACTTGAGCTCTTTGTACTGCACACTGCCCCACACTGCTGCCCCCATGAAGGGCCTGCTAACCAGTTCTCAGGGTGGAGGTGGGGACCAGGAGGAGGGGAAAGGAGAGGGCAGCCCTGGGTGTCAGAGCTTGCTCTGCCCCATCTCAGAGGAGTGACTCCAGGCAAGAAAGAATTTCACTTTTCTGAGCCTCAGTTTCCTAATCTGTAAAATGGGCACAGTAAGGGTGCCTACCTGACAAGGTTTTTGTTAGAATGACAAGAGCCTTTTCATAGACTGTTCCCTCTGCCTTTGAAGTTCTTCCTGGCTCTCCAAGGGACTAGCACCTTCTCACCCTTTGGGTCTCAGCTTGAATGTGTCCCTCCAAAATTCATGTTGAAATTTAATCCCCAATGCAATAATATTAAGAGGTGACGCTTCAGGAGACGATTAGGTTGTGGGGGCTCTGCTCTTATGAAGAGGATTAGCGCCCTTATCAAAGGGCTTGAGGGAGTCTGCTTGGCCCTTCCTCCATGTAGGGACACAGCATTCGTCCCTTTCTCCGTGTGAGGACGCAGCAAGAAGGCGCCATGGTGGAAGCAGAGGAGGCCCTCACCAGACAGTGAATCTGCCGGCACTGCGATCTGATCTTGGACTTCCCAGCCTCCAGAACTGTGAGAAATAAATCTCTATCGTTTGTACATTACCCAGTCTAAGTATTTCCTTAGAGCAGCAGGAAGGACTAAGATACCAGTGAAATCAAAGTGGCACCCCCTGCCCACTGGCTGCTGTCCACCCCATTTCCTGGCGTGTTTCATTCCTAGCCCTCCTCACAGGCTCTCCTTAGTTCTTAATTCATTTGTTTGTTAATTGTCTTTTCCACCAGACCCTGAGCTCCTCGAGGGCAAGGGCTTTTCTCCTCCCCTCTGGCACAGCCCAGCGTCTGTCTGGCAAGAGGAGGGCGCAGGAGCGGATGCTTGCTGCGGTGAATCAATGAAGGAAAGATGAAGCACACAAAATGCTCAGCACAGCGCTTGACACATAGCAGGTGCTCAATAAATGCTAACTGTTGTTCTTACTACAACTCACAGACTCAGAATTGGAGCCTGTCTACACATAACCCAGCGTCCTGTGGGTCACCCTGAGCTCTGCCGCCTTGGTGAGAGCAGAGGGTGGGGTGCAGTCGGGACCCTCACAAGCACGTTCGAAGGCCCTTTGCCACGGCTGTGGGAAGAGTGAAAGGGTCGCACTTCTAAGGCAAATGCTGGCAGTGGGGATGGGGGGCAGGTCACCGGCACCTGTGCAGTCCTCAGATTCACCCCTGGCTGGCCCTGGCTGGGCCCACCTGTCATTCCTTCTCATTCCTCGCCCCAGTCCCCGGCCCTGTCACAGAGGAGGTCCTTGCACGTTTGTGGCTGCGTCCCTAGGACTTAGCAGGCACCTGGCTCTTACTGAGTCTCAACAAATACGTGGGAATAGATGAGTAAGATGCGTGGGCGGCGTCTCTAGAGCTGTGATTTTTTAACCTTTCTCAATCACAGATGTCTCTGCAAAACTCTTGAAACCTTCCCTCCCCAAACGCACCCAACACGTGACATCTTTCAGGGACCCCGTTCCCACCAGAGACTCATCCATCCATAAAGCGCAGCTTAAGATCTGTCAGGGGGAAGGGGGTCGCTCCCTGGCACCCCGGGGAGGCAATGGGGAAGGCGTTGCCGACTGAGGGACACCGGGGAGCCCGGCCGTCCCCCAACAGGGTGGGGGGCATGAACCCCTTTTCCTGTACTTTCTGCTCTATAGGGGGAAGCAGGAGAGGAGGAGGCGACGTGGCAGGAGGGGAGGGAGCGGGGACGCGGTCAGGAGGAGGAGGAGTCCGAGGGAGCAGAAGAGGCGAGGCCTGGAGAGCAGGGCGCAAGGGGCAGCTCGGGCCTCGGCGGGGCGCGCCGGGAACAAAGAGCGAGCGCGGCGGGAGGGTCGCTGCAGGCGCCGTGACCCCGGGCCGCCGTCCCCTCCCGTGGTGCGACCGCTGAGCCGCCGTCCCCTCCCGCGGCGTTCCCCGCACCCGGGCGCGCGGCGTCCCGGCGGGGCTGCGGAGAGGCTGTGTTTGCGGGGTGCCGGGCGGGACTGGGCGAGCGCGGCGGCGGCGGCCGAGGGGCGGGGGGGTGGGACGCCGCCGGCCGGGTAATGGGAATGCCTGCGGACCGCGCGGAGGACTTTCCGGTTACAGGAGAACTATCCGCCGCCGCTGCGTGCCGCGCGCCCCGGCCCTGCTCCCCGGGGCGGCACCTCGCCCCCGCGGCTCCACTGTTCTGCCCCAGAAGGCGAGGGAAAGGGCCCCGCTGTCCCAAATCCCGGTGCCCCAGGTCCCCGCAGGCCGGCCGCCTCTCCCCAGGAAGGCCCCGCAGTGACCGCTGACCTGATCCGTCGCGTTCGCTCTGACTTGGGAAGGGGGGCTGCCACTTGCGTCTACCCCATTTCCCTGGTGGTTCGGCGGGTCTGCCCAGCTCCGTGGTAGTGGGCTAGTGCCGCCGGCATCCAATTACACGGTGCAAGCAGTGCCCGTTCGCTTTGTGTTACTCTCCTGCTCCCGGACCATCTGTGGCTCCCTATTACAGCCTATACATTCTAGCTTACACCCTTGAGTTGGGTCCAGCATCGCAGGTCGGGTGGGGTGTCGACTCCTCCAGCATCCTCCCCCCTCCCCCCACCTCTTGTTGGAGCAGGAAGGTTGAAGGGCTCTAGACCAGACACTTGTGTACCCTGTGAGCCTCCTGTCTCTCTCTCTCTGCGTCTCTCTCCCCTCCCCCCACTCCCCTTGCCTCCTCTTTCTCTCTCTCTCTCTCTCTCTCTCTCTCTCAGGGAACTGGTTCTGTCAGTAGACTCTGTATTCATTTGATGCCAACTAAATACCAGCCAGGTTCTGGGCCTTGCACCAGGGCCTGGCGGGAGCCGGGGCTGAACCAGAACAGCCCCTGCCCTAGGGAACTCGGCCTGGGCAGCAGAGTGGAGGCCGCCCAGCGAGGAGGGTGAGAGCCCAACCCCGCCAGTAGATGTGGCTTTACATTCTGTTCTGCTGCTTCATGGCTGTGTGTGTCCTTGGGCAAGTTCTGTCTTGAACCTGTCTGTCCTGCTGTCAAATGGGATGGAGGAGGGACAGAAGAGCAGTCAGAGCAGAGCGGCCTCATGGCGCTGGGCCGGGAGGACTGAAAGAGAGAACGCCAGCGGCTCTGGCTCTTGGCGCGGGGCACAGTGGCACTCACTGAACAGCGAAGTTTATTACTCTTAGCGCTATGAAGTCTGTAAGAACTGGAGCCTGGCGCGTGGCAAGGAAGGACGTCAGCTGAGAGGCCTGAGCGAAGTGCTCGGAAGGCACGGTGACCGGGTGGGGCTGCCGGGCGTGTCATGGCACTCCAGGCGCCAACACGTCCAAAGAGTGACTTCCCTAAGGACACACACTTGGACCAACCAAGGTCAAGGCTGCAGTGCTTGGCGTGGAGACAGTAGCCCTGGAGGGTGCTCCCTCCGCCCGGCTGGGACAGGTTTTCTCTGAACCAGCAAAGCAGCAGCAGGCAGGACGGGCTGCTGCCTCCCCAGGAGAGCTGCTGGCCTTGCAGAGCCCAGGGGAGGGACAGACTAAGGAGGGAGGGAGGCCTGTCACTTAGGGCCCCTCCAGAGATGAGTCGGGTCCTTGGCTTCTCAGAAAAAGTTGAAACAGCAAGTGGGGGAGGGGATGTGTGTGTGTGTGTGTGTGTGTATGTGCTTATGACACCTGTCCTCACAGATGCCTTTGTGTCACTCCCTGGGGCTTCAAGATCTGGTTAAAGGTGGTTCTGTCTGCTCCAGGCCGGTATGGTTGCCTTGACGCCAGAACCCTCAGCCAATCACCAAGTGACAGTTGGCACTGACCCAGCACTTACCGTGTGCCGTGAGCTCGAAGGTGCTTTCTCCCAGCAATCCTTGCAAGCAGGTACCTGCTTCATTCCTTTCTACGGATGAGGACACTGAGGGTCAGAGAGCTTGAGCTGCTGTCACGCAGTTAGTCGCGGTGAGGCTGGACCCAGAGCCGGCCTTGCCAGACCCCCAGGGCCGAGCTCTTAACCATGGGCTGGGATCCACCTCCATGGGGGACCCCAGAAACCTGCAGCAAGGGTGTGCTGGGGCGAGTCCACTCCAGCTGCCAGGCTTCCTCTAGTGACGTACCCATTTTGTAGATGAGCTACCAAGGGCTTTGCTTTGGTGACTGGCCAAGGCCACATTGCCCCAGAGTGGGGTCTATACAAAACATCTGAGCAGATTGGAGCTGGAAGAGGTCTCTGAGCCCTTCTAATCCAAAGCTAATTTTCCAGACAGGGAAACTGTGGCCCAGAGAAGGCCGGGGGCCCTCTCGTACCTGCTGGGCTCTTTCTCCGCCATCTTGGGCCACACGACCCACCGCAGTGGGTTGTTTACCCCTAACCAGTGAGTTCCACTGAGCATTTGAGGGTGGATTGTGGAGAACAACAACTGAATCAAAGAGGCTGGGTTTTAATCAGGGGCAAAGAGAGAAGCCCTTGCCCTCCACCTCCTGTTGGAGTTTCCTGGGTTGGGGAGGGAGGGAGGGAGGAGCTGTGGGGAGGAGGGAGAACGCAGCCTCAGTGGCCGCGTCCCAGAGCCGCCTTGCCCTCCCTGCCGTCACGGAGGGGATGGTGGGGGCAGAGTGTGAGTGGAAGGGTTCTGGGCCTTTGGGGTGAGGGGGCTTCTGTTGCTGTCCCAGCTCACGGGATGTCCCTAGATAGCCAGGAGGAAAGACTCTTTCCTCACCCCTCTCTCCCTCCCCCCCACTCCCCTCTCTCTCCTCCCACAACCAAGAGAACCCCTGAAGAGAAGAAGGCAGAAGCCCCTGAAGCCACAGTTGCCCAGGTTCGAATCTGAAAGAAGCAGGTGCTGCTCACCTCTCCTGGTCCTTGTCTAAGACGCTGGAGTCCGACAGTCTGTGACCCTAATCACGTCCTCACTTAGTGTTCTAACTAGGGGAGGCTGGCATTCTTGCTCATTCATGCTACCAAGATTCTCAGGCCCCTCGTCGGCGCCAGGCGGTCCTACACCAGGCAGTGGGGCGCAGCCGTGAGCAGGGGACTCGCGCCTGCCCTTGTGGGGCTCCCAGCCCAGAGGTCTAGTTCTCAGTCTAAGAGGGAAATGTTACCAGTCTATGGGCCGTGTTCACACAACAGGGGCTCTTCCAGACCCGTGCTGTTTCTGGAAGGAGGAAGGGGGAAAGAAGGGGTGTGGAGAGAGGCAAGCTCACACAAAGGCACTAATTTTAATGTTCACTTGCAGCAAATTTAATCTTCTGGGATCTGTCACACCTACAATTTCAAATGCCTTAAAATGCTACTGCTAATAGAATAATAGCACTGTGTCTTTCAGGGGGCCATTCACCCAAGCATCTCAAATGCTCTGGTGAACATTAATTAATTAGGCCCCAATTAAACAGTTATCATTGACTGAAAATATATTTACTGCAGCTCATTCAACTGGCCACTGGTTTACTGATTGTGGCTTAACGCCGGCCGTCACCATGCTTGAATGACCATGTCACACGAGGTGTTGGAAAACCAGACTCTTCTCTGGTGACATTCTCTAGGGGTCTGTCTGCTCAAGGACATTGGTACTAAGGACTCCGAATGGGCCTTCAGGTCTTGTCCAGTTGCTTCCTTCCATGGTGAGAGCTTACTGAAAGGGACCCTGGATGCCACACTCTTCCAGAAGAAAGGTTCTAGGTCAAGCAGAAGCCTGGCTACTCACTCCCGAAGGGCGAGTCCTTCCCTTCCCACTTCTCATTTAAAGACTGAAATCTCTGAAACCTCTGAAATCTCTTTCAACTCTGACCTTCAGTAACCCTCTGGAGTCTCTTATCCAGTGGTCTGAGCGCCTCCTCTTCTCTGTCCACCATTAGAAGAAACTTCCCCCCGAAGGAAGCGCTGCTTGGCCCGGTTCCGTGTTAGCCAGGAGGATGCTGGCCCTTCCCTGGGGTGGCGGATGAAGGAGACGTATTAATGCCATGTACTGAGCAAGGCCCGCTGTGTGTCGGGCAGGGGCCGCATGCCTTGCACTGAACCTTCCCAAGGGCTCCGAGAGGTGGAGAAATCATCAGGGGTCTTAGGTTCCAGTCCTTAGAGGGAGGGTTGACATGAGTCTCGTGAAATTCCTCACCAGCACCACCCCAGGGCATGGGCGGGGGCGTGGAGGTCTGAAGTCTCTTGCTGCCCTAGAGCAGGACAGCAGGCAGCACCAGAAGCCCCCAACCCACGACTGGGCCGAGGCGGCACAAAGAAAGGAGAAGCGAATGGCGTCGGCTGGCGGTCAGGGAGCCCAGGGAGGTGTTTGAGAAGCAGACGGAGAAGGAAAGTTTGTTTTAGCAGTGGCCACAAATGAAGAGTTTTGAGAAGGGTATATGCATAAAGGGGGGTTCTGGGACTGTGTGGGACACCGTGCCGCGCCTAGATTAGGTTTTGAAAATGACGGGGATACTTGGTACCCCGGCTTTTATTTGGGTCACACACAATGACAGACACCAGGCTGAATTTGCTTAAGGAAAAGGAGGAATTTAGGAGCCCACATGTGCAACAAAACAGTGATAAGGACAGGAATGGACAGAGCTCAGGGAGGACGGGCGTGAAGCTCAGATGCACCCAGCTCCCTGGCTGGCCCTGCCTCTGTGGAGTGAATGGGGCTTATTCCTCTCTGTGCCATCTGGGGTTTCTTTGGGGAGGTGGAGAGTGCAGAGGGGTGATTTTTTTTTTAATGCTGATTTATTTTCTTTAATGGTCATTGATTTATTTAGGTTTTTTCCCTCTTTCTTAGTAAACTTTGATCATTTATATTTTTCTGTAAATTCTCTACTTCATTTATGATTCTTAAAACTTCTTCTGTATCTGTAGTTCATCCTCCTTTCATTCTTAATATCAGATCTTTGTGCCTTTATTCTTTTCCTTGGTTAATCTTGCTGTATGTTTTGTTTATTTAATTTGTCATCTCAGGGAACCAGCTTTGTGGATCATTTTCGTGATTGTCAATTTCCTTTTCATTCATGTTCTTATCTTTATTGTTTACTTCCTCCCAAGGTATTTTTTTAAAGCTTCTTTAGTTGGTTGGAAGCTTTATATATGTTTGTTTGAATCATTCTTATTTTAAAGTGAAGGCACTTAAGACTATATGTTTCTCTATAAATGTTGTTTTAGCTGTGCTGTACACATCTTGTTTTGTCTTTATTTCTTTCCCATACTACCAAATACTTCATAGTTCCCATTGTAATTTCTATTGATGTCTTCAAAGGGGCTCCATAAATGACTTCCCTTTCCTCTCCTGGATTCTAAACTAACTGAGAGATGAGACAAAAAGTCAGCAGAGGAGAGAAAAAAAAAGTCATTATTTTTAAAAATCTGATAAAGATAAGGTTGGAGGGTGAGGGTAGGCATAAAATCCAAGTGGGTTTCCTAATATCCAAAATGAGGATTTGGCAGCCTTAGCCCTCATTACCGTGATGCGGGGGTGGTGGGTGCGGGGACAGAGGGTGACGACTGTCTGTGGGCAGCTCACTGCCAAGAAGAGAAAGGGAGCTGGTGAGGCACGGGCTTCTCCAACCAGGCCAGGCGCTCCTCCTGCAAGGGCAAGTGGTGTAAAGGGGAGAGGCTGGGAGCGCTCCATGGATCCAGCTCCCTCCACGTGGAAGGAAAGGTCAGGATTAGGAAAAGTTCCTGCAGCAGTTTCCTCTTGAACCTATGAGGTAGGAGTGTGCCTTTTAGTTTTCAGGGATATCGTTGCTTTTGTTTTAAGGTGCCTTTAAAAAATATGTGTGTGGGTCTATTTCTAGATTTTCTGTTCCATTGATCTGTTTGTCCTGAGGCCAGCATCCCGTTGTCCTGATTACTGTAGCATTATAGTAAGTCTGGAAATATAATACGTCTTAAAAAATAAGCCTTGTTACTTTTGTCTGGAATCTTAATTGCATTTTTTTGTATATAACAGGTGGATAATGTATAAGTTTACAGCGTATCAACTGAATCTGATTTGACATATCTTAGTATATGAAGCCAATTCTTAATGTTGTCACTTGGACCATCTTCCGTCTTCGTGGAAGTCTTAGTCTTTTCTTACTATGTTCTAGATGGAACCTCTTGATTGTATTTGGGAATTTCACTCTTTTGCAGGCCCGTGACCCCGAGTGAGTGTCATTTTGCAAACTGCATGCATGAATTGCTTCAGCACATCTCCCTATCCCAGGCTTTTTGCCTGGATACATTTCCTTCCTGATTTAATGATATTCTTCAGGATTACATAGATTTTACAGTCAATGGTTGTGGCAGCATAGCTGTTTGTCCCCCAATATCCATTGTCTCTGCCTTGCAAAGTAATAGAAGTTTTTATCTGGACACGTGGTAGTCTTGATAAGAACTACATTTCCCAGCTTCCCTTGGAGCTAGCTGTGGGTTATGGGATGCAAGTGAGAGTGAGATATATATATATATATATATATATATATATATATATATATATAATGTGCAGTTTACAGGGCAAGCTCTTAAAAGGAGGCAGTGTGCCCTGCCCTTGCTCTGTTTCTGCTGATGGCAAAGTGGATGTAGTGCCGAGCTGTTTTGGACTATGGGGCCACAGGGATTTTGAAACCACAAAACATATGGAGCCTGAGTCCTCCACCACTTGGAGCTGCTCTATGAGCCACCAAGGCCCAGACTGTTACTTGGGGAGAAATAAAATTCTACCCTTGTGAGCTGTTAGGAGTGTGGATCTCTGACAGAACAGCCAAACCTACGTTGTAATACAATAGATAGATTTACCAGTGTCATTTGCTAGATTATTTGTTCACTATTGCTTCTCGATACTCCTTCTCTTTAGATTGATATTTCTTCTTGGCAGAGAAAATCTCTTAAAGAGTTTTTTTCAGCAAGAGTTTGGGGATGATGAAAAATTTCTGGCTTTTGTATGTTTGAAAAGGTTTTCCTTTTGCTTTCACTCTTTAGTGATAGTTTAGTTAGGTATATTATTCTAAGTTGGCAGCTAATTTTCCTTAACACTCTAAAGGTGTTAGTCCATTGTTTTCTTGCCTCTTGTGTGGCTGGGGAGAATTCTGCTATTGGTTTATTTGTCATTTCTTTGTGGGTGACTATTTCTCTCCCTCAGTGTGGCTTTTAAGATTTTCTCTGTATTTTTGATATTCTGAATGGCAGCATTATCTAGGTGAAATTTGTATTCTTACTTATTGAGCATGGCTTTTGTTGGGCTTTTTCATTCTGAGAAGTCATGTCTTTATTCACTTTTTGAGAATTCTTAGCAATTATCTCTTAGAATATTGCTCTCTTGTCATTCCCCTGATATCATACTTCTGGAAGTTCCTGTCATACGGATGTTCTGTTGTAATATTATCCTCCACTTCTCCTACTTCTCTTTTGTATTTTCATCACTTTTTCTAAGTTGCCTTCTCTACGAATCTTCAGTGCTATCTTCCTCTTCCCAGCTCTCTCTTTGTGCAGCTAAGAGTTTATTCCATCCCTTGAGCTTTTATATCAATGACTATATTTTTCACTTTCAGGATTAAAGCATTTTTATACCCATTTGTTCTTGATTCATATCTTCTTGTTCTGTATCATAATTTTTGGCATTCTTTCCTGTATCTCTTCGAAGTTGTTAAGCATATTTAAAAAAAAACCATTTTGTACAAGGTTTCATTATTTGAAGTTCAACAGTAGTGAGTTCATCTTGCGATTGTTGAGCTTTGTGGTGACAGCCTCCATGGTGGGGCGTGATCTCCTCTCCTTGAGTGTGGGCAGGACCTATGACTGGCTTCTAGTCAAAAGGATATGGCAAAAGTGATGGGAAATCACTCCTGTGAGTAAGTTACGTTGTGTAAGACCGTCTTGCTAGCGGACTTGCTCTAGACACTTTCCCTGCCGGCCTGAGGAGATAAGTGGTCATGTTGGGAAAGCTCCGTGGCAAGGAACTGCAGGCAGCTGGCTCCTCTAGGAACCGGGACAGCCTCTAGGAGCTCAGGGAGCCTCCAGAAAATAGTCACCAAGACAGCGGGGCCCTCAGTCCCACAACAGCAAGGATATGAACACTTCCAACTATCTAAGTAAGCTTGGAAGTAGATTCTTCCCCATTCGGGCCTCCAGGTGAGAACACAGCCTGGGTGACACTTAGCAGCCATGTAACACCCTAAGCAGAGGAACCAGCTAAGCTCTGCCTGGACTTCTGATGCACAGAAACTGTGATATAATAAATGCTGTTGTTTTAACCTACTAAATTTGTGGTGATTTGTTTGGATACTAG
Source organism: Cheirogaleus medius (assembly GCA_008086735.1). Taxonomy (NCBI): domain Eukaryota; kingdom Metazoa; phylum Chordata; class Mammalia; order Primates; family Cheirogaleidae; genus Cheirogaleus; species Cheirogaleus medius. Next base: position 3,386,603 of record VBSM01002356.1, read on the forward strand.
AGGACTGACTATATATGTCCCTCGAGTCTTAACATTTGGTCTATAGCTTATAAAATTTTGTCTTCAGTGTGAGTGAGGCTCTTAGAACTGATTTATACTGGCTGGGCGCGGTGGCTCACGCCTGTAATCCTAGCACTTTGGGAGGCTGAGACAGGAGGATTGCTTGAGATCAGGAGTTCAAGATCATCCTGAGCAAGAGTGAAACCCTGTCTCTATAAAAAAAAAAAAAAAAGAAGAAGAGAGAGAGAGAGAAATTAGCCTGGACTACAAGCATGGTGGTGTGTGCCTGTAGTCCCAGCTACTTGGGAGGCTGAGGCAAGAGGACGGCTTTCAGCCCAGGAGTTGTTGGAGGTTGCTGTGAGCTATGATGATGCCTCTGCACTCTAGCCAGGGTAACAGAGGAGACCCTGTCTCTAAAGAGATAACATACACACCAAAAACAAAACAAAACAAAACAACCCCCCCCCAAAACAAGTTATATACACTGAATGGGGTAGTCCACCAAAACCTGAGCAGTAGTGGAGAATATGGGTTTTCATTCTCCTCTATATTTTTTAGTATTTACCAAGTATTTTTAAGTGATATCTGTATAAAACAGGCCACAACTGTTAGCTTAAAACAAACATTTTATTAAAGAAGAATAACATACTTACAGAAAATAGCACAAATCTTAAATATTCGGTTTGAAGAATTCTTACCAAGTGAACACACTTAGGTAATCACCACCCAGATCAAGAATTAGAACCATATCAGCATCCCATAAGCCTTCCTCGTGTCCCCAAAGTCACTAACTCCCCCAAAGATAACCATTAATCTAACTTTTGTCACCATAGATACATTTTGCCTGTTTTCAACTTTTTGTAAAGGAAATCATTCAGTATATTTGCTTGCATCTGACTTCCCTCCTTCACATTACAGTTGGGAAGCTCATCAGGGCTGTTCTGTGCAGCAATAGTTCATTCTTTCCTGATAACTAATGATGCTGAGCACCTTTCAGATAGTCACTGGTCACTTGCATAGCCTCTTTTTTGATGTCCTTATTCAAGTCTTTTGCCCATTTTCTACATTGGGCTGGTGTCTTTTTCACTTTGCAGGAGCTTTTCATACATGCTGGACATGAGTTCTTGGTTGGATGTATGTATTGCAACTACCTTCTCCCACTCTTTAATTTGCATTTTATTCTGTCAACGGTGTATTTTGGTGAACAAAAGTTCTTATTTTAATAAAGTCCAATTTGTTAATTGTTTTTAAAGACTGGAATCTTTTGTGTCTTATTTAAGAAATCTTTTCTTAGTTTAAGACAATTGATTTTTTTAAAATGTTGACATTTTATCCAGGGACTTTGTTAAATTCACTTATTAATTCTAACCATTTATTTGTTAATTCGTTTATTTGCCTTCTGTGTATACAATCACGTTGTCTGTGAATAGCGATGTCTTAGTTCTTTCTTTTCAATTGTTTACTTGAAATTTCTTTTTCTTGCTTTATTGCACTGAATGAGCTCTCTGGGGTAAAGCTGAATAGAAGTGGTGACAGTGAACAGCCCATCGCCTGTTCCTGACCTCTAGAGGAGAACTTTCAATATTTTTCCAATAAGGATGATGTTTACTTTATGGTCCACGCTCTTTATCAGATTAAGAAAATATCCTGTCCATTTCTAGTTGTTAAGAATTTTTATCCTGCCTGAATATTAAATTTTATTGAATGCTTTATATGCATCTACTGAGATGATCGTACGATTTTGGTCCTTCATTTTGTTAGTGTTGAGAATAATGTTGATTGATCTTTTTTTTTTTGGTAATTGATTTTTTTTTTTTTGAGACAGTCTCACTCAAGACTGCCCAAGCTAGAGTGCCATGACATCAGCCTAGCTCACAGCAACCTCGAACTCCTGGGCTCAAGCGATCTTTCTGCCTCAACCTCCCAAGTAGCTGGGACTACAGGCATGCGCCACCATGCCCAGCTAATTTTTTCTATATATTTTTAGTTGCCCAATTAATTTCTTTCTATTTTTTTTAGTAGAGACGGGGTCTCGCTCTTGCTCAGGCTGGTCTCGAACTCCTGGACTCAAGTGATCCTCCCGCCTCGGCCTCCCAGAGTGCTAGGATTACAGGCGTGAGTCACCGCGCCCTGCCAGTAATTGATTTTTAAAACTCTTATAATTGTTAAATCACCTTTGCTTTCTGGAACAAACCCCACTTGGTCATACTATGTTCAGCACTTGATATTGTATGTTTTTTAGAAGTTAGCCATTTTAATAAGTATGTAATGGTATCCCATTGTGGTTTTGATATGAATTTTCCTAACGACTAGCAAATGAAATTGAGCATCTTTTCATTCATTTATGTACCATTTGTATATCTTCTTTAGTGAAGTATCTGTTCCAATAATTTACCCATTTAAAAATTGTCTTGTTTATCTTTGTATTGTTCGGCTCAGAGAGTTCTTCATGTATTCTTCATAAGTTCTTTGTTGGGCATGTGATTTGCAAATATCTTCTCCTAACCTGTGACTTATATTTTCATTCTCTTAACAAAATTAAGAGAAGCAACATTTTAAATTTTGTATGAAATCTAATTTATTGATTTTTTTCCTTTTATGGATTATGCATTTGGTGTCATACTTAAGAACACTTGGGTTATCCCAAGGTTACAAAGATTTTTTTCCCCTAAGTTTTCTTCTATGTAATAAAATTTTTATTGTTTTACATTTTATATTTAGGTCTATGATCAATTTTGAGTTAATTAATTTTTTTTTTTTTTTTTT
>VBSM01002356.1:3391923-3403037 GCA_008086735.1 Cheirogaleus medius
TTTTTTTTTTAAATCATTTATCTCTGTGTTAAAACCTCCCTCGTGTGCCTGGTGACCTTTGGATTCTGCACACAGGGGCTACTCAAAAGTGCAGAGCTCAGAGTCGCCTGCACACCAAGAACTACACTGTTGGCTGGTCTGGCTGGGCCCTTTCACTGGGCAGCTCCCAGTGTCCGAGAATTATCTCTGAATCTCCTGCCTTCAGTGCATGCTAAGCCTGCCTGCCAGTCGGGAGTCTTGATATTCAGTATAGAGCCCTTCACTGAATTCCTCTGTTCCCAGCGAGACGCCCCTGCCTCCGCGGGGCCTGCCCTGCCCCAGTCCAGAGACCTGGGCCTTGCCCACTCCACGGACTACACCATCTGTCTGCTGTGGGGTGTGGTGGCAACAGTCACCTGGGGGCGGGAATCTCGGTTACTACCTGCTGTTTAACTGTCTCTCAACAAGGCCCTGTGTTCCACCTGCCGCTTACCTCTGCTGCGGGGGTACCTGGTACTGGAGTCCTGAGCCTTTGGGCGTTTCTTTTTGTTTCGGGACTATCCACTGCCGGCTTAGGACTCAGTGTTTCATCCACTAAATCAGTTCTTACTCATCGATCTGCTTTCCAATTTCCAATTTTTGTTTCTGTTGCCTTGTAGCCCGTCGTCTTTGTCACCGAGGTGTTGTGAAAACGCCTTTCTGCCATTTTGGAGGAGTTCAGGAGCCAGCAGGGATAAACGCCCGTGTTCAATCTGCTGTCTCTAACCAGAAACTCTGCTGTTCTTTTTTCATGATATCTAATTATTTTTGATATTTCCCCAAATTTCTTTCTGTCTTTAGTCATTTTACCCACAGATATTTTCTGATCTCTGTCTCCTGGATCTGTCACTGGGCGTTCTCGGGGCGTCCAGTCGTACTGTCGGTTTTGCCACCAGATCTCTCTTAGGACGGCTTTTGTTCTGTGATTTTTCCTTTGTGAGCTCATCTGCAGGGACCTGTCCGTGGGAGCCCTGGGCACGTAGGTCTAGGGAGTGTCTGCATGTTTCTGCCCAGTGCCCAGGGACCCCTTTGTGTGTTAAGTTCTTGCTCTAGCAGTCTCCAGAGCAGGGAGTGGCAGTCTAAATTTCAATTGCACATCCCCTGAGGCTGAGTCTCTGGTTACAAATTCCCAGAGCAGCCTCGTTCCCCACCGCCCAGGCTGTGGGAGGCGGGCTGCATGGCGATCCGAGCGGAGAGTGGGTTTTGTCCTTGTCCCCTTTTCACTGGAGAGTCTGGATGGGGGTGGGTCTCATTCACAATCCCCTGTTCTGTGGATCCCACTTGCCCCACAGGGGCTGTAAACGCCAATTCCCAGGCTGCCCAGACCAACGACCCCCGCCCTGCCCCCGCCTGCAGCGCAGAGACACCAGCCCCTGGTTCCTGCTCTAGTTTTCAGCTGCTTCTGTGCCTTTGTCGCTGGGGAGTTTCCTTCCTTTCCCGCAAGCGCAGCCATGCATTTAAAAGGATATTTGTTATATTTTAGCCACCGTTCCCATGTAGTATTTTGTAGCAAGAGGGTTTTCCGCTGTCTAATCTAGCACATGGCTGGAAATGGAAGTCTGGGGGATTTTTGTTTTTTGCTTTTTGGTTTTTTTAAAACTGTTTTTTGCGTGTCTGTCCTCTGCAGGCCCGTGGCCCTTCGCTGTGGCTGTTTGCTGGCTGCTGTGTCCCCTCCACCGGAATCGCAGTCCCTGGGGGGGAGAGGCTGACCCGCTCCTCTCTCTGCGACTCCGGCATCCTCACGGGAGCGGCGTAAACATCCTGGCTCGACTGCGCCAGCTCCAAGCGCCTGCTTTGGACTTTATGAAATGAAAGCAGACGTTACAGCCCCATCGCTACACCCAACCTCACCCTCCCTCCCAGTCCCAGAGGGCCCGGATGGTTGGTCCCAGATCCTGTAAGAGAAGAGCTGTCCTCCAGCATTTTAATAGGGGAGGCTGCAGGTCATTTGGGTTAAAATGGACTCTAATTAGCCCTCCCTTCAGCTTAGCCTGGGGACTGGGAGAGAGAAGCAAGCTTCTGACAAGGTGAGAGAGCCTCACCTGCTTTGGCAATGCTGAAAAAGGGCAGAGAACTTCGGGTGACAGTGACGTGTCAGGATGGATCCGTCACTGGTAGCAGATGGACCTCCCTAGTGGGGGACACTGGTACTGGGCAAGCTGTGCCTATGTGGGGACAAGGGATCTATGGAATATGTCGGTACTTTCCTCTCCATTTTGCTGTGAACCTAAAACTGCTCTTAAAAATTTTGTTTTTAAAAAGAAAGAGCAGAGAGCCACGTGGCCGTTGGCTCCGCCCCAGCCCCTCCCCTCCCCCTCCCGGGTGAAGGGTTCCAGGTCCCACGTTTGGGAAGAGAGACCCGTTCCACAAGGGGACTAGGTGCGTGGCTCCCCAAGCCAGTGGCCCCCCAGGAGCAAAAGCTGCGTGTTCACGCTCTCTGTGGGTCTCTTGGCTGCCAGGCGGATGGCTGGAAGGAAGGGCACGGTGACCAGCTCACAGCAAGTTTGCAGAGCACTTTCCCTCTGCGATCACTCTCTGATGAAGACACACTGGCAAGAAACGGCTACCCTCACCTTCCAGAAGGGCGAAGAGAGGCTTGGAGAAGGGAAGGGACTTGCCCAGGGTCACGTGGCTGGCGGTGGCACAGCTGGGCTAAAGCTGCACTGTCTGGCGTGGAGCTTGAAATGTGTCTAGTCTGAATCGAGACGTGTCTTGAGCGTAAAACACACACCAAATTTCACACACTTAAAAGTAAATAACTCATTAATAATTTTAAATATTTATTATATGGATATACTGGGTTAAATGCAGATATTGTGAGAAAGAATCCCACCAGTTTCTTTTTACTTTGTTTTAATGTGGCTACCAGAAGATTTAAGGTGACATATGTGGCTTGCATTTGTGGCTCGCGTCCCGTTTCCACCAGACAGCGCTGGTCAAGCGCTCAGGGCTCCTAAGCAGACGTGCGTGCCCAGCTGCCTCTGCGCGCTCCGGATCAGCCGCCGCGGGTTTACGTTTCAGCTGCACACTCAGGAGCCGTCTGACCCTCCTACACTGACACAGCCCCACACTCTGAGCCCCGGTTTTCTCATCTGTAAATGGGCACACTTGTGCCCCAGAGGAACCGAGTGGTTTGATGATTCAAAGAAATGATGAGCCTGAAGGCGCTTAGCCACAACCACAGCGGACAGATGACCCGAGTGACGTTTGGCCCCGTCTCTGTGAGTGCCTCAGGACGGAGCCTTGCCTGCTGTCTCCCTGTGCCCAGCACAGATCGGGAGGCCAAGAACTCCGTGCTGAAAGGGTCAAGGAATGAGTGCCTGCCCAACACCGCTCAGCGCTGGCCGACAAGCGACATAATTCACTCCGGCTGTGAAGAAGAGCTGTCCTCAGTCTCCCTTCCACCTGCTCATTCATACCATGTTCGAGAAACGCACAGCTATGGGCGTACCCAGATTCTGAGAACTGCCTCTGTCCTAATTTGGAGTCCTTTGAGAGCAGAGCCTGAGTTAAGGACATGGGGGTGACCCCAGGAGGCAGGAGAGTGGCTGCGGTAAGGGAGCTCTGGAAGCACACAGCATGCGTCCCTTCCTCCTCTGGAAGCGCCTCTCTGCTGGCCCCTGTCCTGCAGAAGTTTGCTCCTGGGACCTTGGCTCCCCACACTTCTGGGCTGGGCTGGTGGCTTCGGGAGGCCTTGGGGAAAGCCCTCGGGCAGAAGGAGGCACTTGCTGGAGGTGGCAGCGTGCCAGCAGGAGGCTGCAGCTGAGATCAGAGGTGGGCCGAGGGGACGTGATGTGGCACAGAAAGTGTCTGCTGCAGTTCCTAGAGTTCATAGCACCAGAAAGAATTCATAATTGCTACAACAAATAGATAAAGATCAGAGCTGAACTTCAAGCTGTGGCATAGACAGAATGGGCTATGGCTTATGGGCAATGTCTAGCAAGCTAGCACAAACCTCATTCGTTTGTTCATACGTGCATTCATTCATTCATTTGTTCATTCGTTTGCGAGCCAATATTTATTGTACACCTGCTCTGTGTCAGGCCCAGCCCACCCCAGAAAGGAAGGCAGAATGAAAGAGAGGATAAAGATGTCATGATACCAACCAATTCATAAATTAAGTCAGTCACTTGCAAACATCAGCCCTCTAATCTTCACTGGTAACAAGGTACTGATGCTAAATGTCACCCATTGTTGGGTGATGACACAATGGAAGGACCCGAAGCAGGCTCAGCCCTGGCCTGGGCCAAGGAGGACTGAGAAATGAACTCACCCTCCCATCCTGCCTTGCCACGTTCCCTCGGCCCACAGCCCTGAGTGCCTACTCGCTGCCAGGCTCCTGCCAGTCCCGGGAGTGCAGTGGTGAACAAGAAGGAGCCCCAGCTCTCAGGAGCTCACAGTGTGGGGCAAAGGAGGAGCCATCCCTGTGGATTATCCAAGGCAGACTCCTTGCCCTGGGGAGAGGAGGCAGGGGGCTGGGACCTGCTGGTCTTGGAAAGCTTCCCAGAGGAGGTGCAATTGCACATTCACCCCAAGGCCGCTGAGCCCCAGATGTGAGCTCCTGGCACAGATCAGACCTGGCTGAACCCCATAACTGGCTGCTTGGCAAAGGACATTGGCAAACCCAGTCTTACTCTGGGCCATTTGCATATCATTTGCATCTATCTGCATATGTGGTGGCACAGCCTGGTCTCTTATGCATTTAAATTGCAAGTTATTTGTCTCTCGTTGAAAGCTCTCATTTTTTTTCCCAAGGGGAACTGGCTCCATTTCCCCTAGTTGCCCTTATAAAGCAAGACTCTGTTGAGTTTGCCCAGCATGGTGCAAGGCTGTAGATCTCGGGGTACAATATGTATTTGCTATTCTGGTTGTCAGAGAACCTTATTTTTTTTTAAAAGGACTCTTGACAGCCTGATAGAGAAGGAAGTGTTGGGCACGTGCACCCCATGTTACAGATGGGGACACTGACGCAGAGAGATTCTCTGGGTGCCCGACTTCACTTACCATGTGGGAGGCACAAGTGCAGGGATCAGGGCCCTCGATTTCTGGTCCCATGTTGAGAGGGCCTTTAGAAGTTATCTCTTTGTGCAGATGGTGGGAGCAGGCCCAGAGAAGGGCAGGGGCTTGCCCAAGGCCACACAGCTAGTCCAGGAGGCAGCAGTGGCTCCCACAGCCGTGCCTGCAGACAGTGGCTCCTCTGCCCAGGTGCTCATTTTGGTTTCTTTGTCAGTGGCCTGTGCTGCTTCAGAGGGGGACTCTCCCCATAAATACCAGCTGCTTCGACTTCTTCCGATTTGGGTTGTCATTTAAAGCCAGTTGAGTAAGTGTCACCCAACCCAACCCATTCCGCGTGACCTGGTTTAGCCCGGACATGAGCTGGACAGGAGTCCTTGTTGGCCCTACAACTGGTGACTTTCTACTGCCCAAGTGGCACACTTTGGGCCATCCTGGAGGGTGGATGTCCCTTCCTGCACTCAGTAGACACACCCCGGACATGACAGTGAAAACCAAACTTTTGGGGATCAGCTTGTATTTTAAAACATGTCACCAGAGTAGGGTAGGGACTTACTCAAAGCCAAGCCTTGGGACTAGCCAACTGTCGTGTCATTTGGGGATCTTTGCCTGTAAGAAGAGAACTGTGTAATTCACTGTTAGTAACAGCTCTCACTCGGTGAGCACTCTACCGCTGTGTGCAGGCGTGGTGCTGGCCTTTCACTCGGGTTACTTCTGTTCGTCCTGCAAGACGGGGCTATTCCTGTAATACAGACGAGGCCACCAAGGCTCAATGAGGTGAAGAGCTTTGATCAAGGTCACACAGTGAAGTGTCAGGGCTAAGGCTCAACATCAGGCGTGGCTGGCTCCAGACCCCAAGAAAAGGGCCTATACTCTCCACTAAATCATACCACTTCTCATGTCAAGTCTAGAACTAGACTTAACATGAGTACTAAATTATGTCTTAGGTAGCATAATGTAGTGAGTTATGAAGCACAGACTTGCTGGTAGCGGAGGGGTAGCTTATATCAAATTAACTTTCTGCTGGTAACAATTATAAAATCTGGGAAAAGTATATAAAACAGATTTGTTTGAAAGGACTGAAGAGTGACCCCAAACAGGCAGAAACTGGAGGGAATATGGCCCTTGAAAGAAGGAAATCATACGGGTGAGAGACCCATTTCTCTGGTGTTTCCCCTGAGGGCATTCCCTAGTTTAGGTAGTATGTGGGGGAATAACTCAAGCACAAATCAAAAGCTTTATTGGCACAAGGGTAGGTAATTGACTTCAGGGCCTCCAGAGCAGCTGAAAATTGAGAGAGAAAAATCCCAGAAAAGAGAGCCACAGAGGGAGTGAATCCGCTCGAATTCTTGGCTGACTCTGGCATGGGGCAGGACTGCAAGAAGCCCAGGGGAAGACACAGCTGGAAGACTGAATGAGGTGAGCACAGATTTCTTTAGCTGCTTGGTGCTGGAGGGGGGGACAGATTTCCTAGTTCAAATCTCACCAAGTTAGAGAGGTTTGGTAAACACACCAGGCTTTTCACTGAGATCCTGGGAGACCATGACTTAGGAGGAAGCACTAAAACAAACCTGCCCTAACCAAGTCTAAAATCAAGCCTCCATGAGGATTGGTGAAGTTTATCATGATCATCAAGGTGAATGGCTAGCCAACTAATCAGAAAAATATGCAACGTTCTTCGTAGGAAGATAACATAATACAGAATATCTACACTATAACATTTGCAATGTCCAGCATAAAATAAAAAATTACTAGATATGTAAGGAAACAGAAAAATGTGACACATATTCAAGATTTAAAAAAAAAGGAGCAGACTCCCACATGTTGGAATTAATAGGCAGACTTTAAATCATTATAATAAATATGTTTAAGAATCTACGAGAGCTGTCTCTACAAAAAATATGAAACTTAGCCGGGCATAGTGGTACGTGCCATAGTGGTACAAGTCCCAGCTGCTCAGGCGGCTGAGGCAGGAGGATTGCTTGAACCCAGGAGCTCGAGGTTGCAATGAGCTATGATGACATCACTGCACTCTAGCCTGGGCAACAGAGCAAGACCTTGTCTCAAAAAAAAAAAAAAAAAATAGAATCTATAAGAAAATGCACAGACTTGTGCCTGGATAAAGACAAGGGAAATTTCAGGAGTGTATTGGTTTCTTAGGGCTGCTGGAACAAAATACTACAAGATAAATGGCTTCCAACAACAGAAATTTATTCTGTCATACTTCCAGAGGCTAACAGTATAAAATTCAGATATCAGCTGGGATGGTTCCATCTGAGGGCTCTCAGGATGAGTCTATTCCATGCCACTCTCCTGCCTTCTGGTGACAGCTGGCAATCCTTGGCATTTGTTGGCTTATAGATGCATCAGTCCAATCTCCGCTTCTCTCTTCACATGGCCTTCCTCCTGTGTCTCTCCTCTTCTTATAAGGACACCAGTCATGTTGGATTAAGGGTCCACCTTATTCCAGTATGACCTCATCTTAACTACATCTCCAGTGACTCTATTACCAAAGAAGGTCACATTCTGAGGTACTGGGTAGGATTTCAACGTATCTTTTTTTGGGGTGAGGGAATATAATTAAACCCATGGAAAGGGGGAGATATGGCAATTTTTTATTAAAAAATCAGATCAAATTCAAAACTAAAAATACAATATCTAAAATAGAACATTCGTTGGATAAGATTAAAGTATGTTAGACTTTATTTTAAAAGGACCAGTACATTTAAAGACCGATCAATAGAAATGATCTACACTGAAGCACAAAGAGAAAAGTGATTGAAAAATTGGGCCTCCTAGTAACCTGTGGGACAGGATAAAGCAGTGTAACATACATGTAACTGGAGTCCCAGAAGAGAAAAGAAAGCGAATGACACAGAAAAAAAAGTTGATGAAATATTGGCTGAAAATATTCCAAGTTCGTTTGAGAAAAATAAAAACTACTTACAGATTCAGGAAGTTAAGTGAACCATAACCATGACAAATACAAACAAAACCATATTTAGGCACATCATGACTGGACTGCTGAAAACCAAAGATAAAGAGTCTGGAAAGCATCTATGGGGAGGGGCGTGGGGGAGGAGAGGGAATTGTGTATAGGAAAACTATGATGCGAAAGACTGCAGACTTTTCATAAAAACAATGCAAGTCAGAAGACAATGGAACTGCATCTTAAAAATGATGAAAGAATAAATATGTTAACTTTGGATGGTATCAGCGAAGATATCTTTCAAAATGGAAAAATAAAAACTTTGTTTGTATAAATAAAACAGATAAGTTGTTGCCAGCAGACCTGCAGTATAAGAAATACTAAAGAAAGGTATTTAGGCTACAGGGAAATGACACCAAATAGAATTTCAGGTTTATAGGAAAAAAACCCCAAAACAAGAAAACAAAGAGCACTGGGAATGGTAAATATGTGAATAGATACAAAAGACTATTCTTCTTTTCTTAACTTTTTAAAAAACGAATCAACTCTTTAAAGCAAAAATAATGCATTTTGGGATTTATAACACATATAAAAATAAAATGTATGACTATGATAACACAAATGACAGGAAAGGATGTGATGGCATTGTACTTTTGTAAAGTTCTTACATTATCCATGAAGTAGTATAATATTGGAAGATAGACTGTAGTTATTTAAGAGTGCATATTGTAACCCCTACTAGAGCAACCAAAAGCATAAAGAGGCACAGCTAAAAGCAAATAGAGAAGATGGAATAGATATTTATAAAGACTCAATTAACCCAATAGAAGGCAGTAAAGGAGGAACAAAGGAATGAAGAAAAGAGGGGACAAATAGATAACAAATATCAAGACAGTAGACTTAAACCCATCCACAACAGTAAGTACATCAGGTATAAAAAGAGACTAGACTGGCCAGGCACGGTGGCTCACGTCTGTAATCCCAGCACTTTGGGAGACAAAGACAAGTGGATCACTTGAAACCAGGAGTTCAAGACCAGCCTGGGCAACATAGTGAGACCCTATTTCTACAAAAAATTTTTTAAAAATTAAAAAATATTAAAAAGTACTAGATACTCCAACTGAAAAGCAAATATTGTCAGTCTTGATTTTAAAAGAATCATGGCTTAATTTTTAGTCTGTAAATGGAGAGAATTAAATGAGATTGTGCATCAAAACACTGAGCACAGTGCCTGGCCCACACAGGCACTTCTTCAGTGAAAACTCTGATTTCTAACGTGAGTCCTGCTTTCCTTGAAGCCTGTCGGTGAGCCCCCTGCGGGGAGTGTTCAGCCCAGAGCTGGGCATTTGTCCCGTCGCCTTAGCTAGCACCTGCTTCATGCCAGACGGACGGGCCCTTGTCCCTGGCAGCTGCGTGTGGGTTATGTGTCTACTTCCCAGGAGCACGGACGTGACCCCTCCTCCTTTGCCTGTTCCAAGGAAGAGGAGGGGGAGGGGCATTCAAGGCACAGACAGATGGACTCTCAGAACCGTGGCTAGAGCTGAGATTTCCTGGGGCCGGCTGGGGTCACCAGTTGGCGGCCAGTGTGGCCACCTCATGTTGCCCAGCTCCCTCCCCTTCTCTGGAAGCTGGTGCCAGGGGTCTGCCCACAGGGCAGTGCCCTGGCGCTGCAGCTGCCCCAGGGCTGCAGGTGTGGCCTTTTCTCCCAGAGAAGCTCTTGTCTTCCAGTCTGGAAGGTCAGCCTCTATCTCATCCCCGGGGTCTAGCCGGCTCTGGTCACGCCAGAGCAGCAGCCCTGGGCCAGCAGGCTGTGGGTGTGGGGCAAGGCAGCACCCGGGGGCTGCAGCAGGGCAAAGCCCAGTGGAGGCCACCGTCCTAGGTCACTGCTTGCTGCCGCGTGGTGTTGGGAGTGCAGCGGTGAGCACAGCTTCCTTCCTAGGTTGTCACTTGCCACTTGGTGGTTCCGGGACCCTGAGGGACACTTCTCACCCCCCTGCGAGAAGCCCCACATCTGGCCTGTCCAGACAGACTCCACGTCAGACAACAGCTGGGTTCAGAGCCTTAAGGACCAGGCTGATGTTTCCAGCAACTTCTCAGCTGTCCAGTCCACTGGGTTTCCCCTGTCGCTAACCCTCCACTGCATGAGGAGGGTGATCCCTTCGCTTATTTCTAACACCATAGACTAGTGTTGCCTATTTCTGTCCTTTATGTAAATGAAACCTTTTGCACGTGACATTTGTGACATTCATCTGTATTGTGCATAGTTCGTTCATTCTATTCCCTGCATGGATAGCCTGCACTTTGCTTATCGGTTCCACAGCGGACGCACATTTGGATTCACTCCGTTTAGGGCTATGACGTATAGAGCTGGGGAGAAGATTCCAGGTCATGTATCCGATGAGCACACGGATACGTTTCTGTTGCACATATGCCCAGCAGTGGAAATGCTGGGTCAGAGGGTGGGGCGTGTTCCCCATGGGCAGACCTGCCACATGCTTTCCGTGGCGGCTGCACCAACTGAGTTCCCACCGGCAGCGCCTGGGCGTCCCCGCCGCTCCTCGCCCTGGCCAGCACGTGGCCTTGCCAGTCGGTTTCACTGCGGCTGTTGTGGTGTCTGAAGTGGGAGCTCACTGTGGTGGTGCCTTGTGCTTCCCCTTGCTGGGGTCTGAATGTCTCTGTCCCCACAATTCGTATCCTGACACCTAATCCGCACGGTAACGGTATAACATTAGAAGGGGGTCTTTGCAAGGTGATTAGGTCCCAAGGGCTCCTCCTTCATGGATGGGATTGACGCCCTTATAAAAGGGGCCCAAAGAGCTGCCTTCCCCATCAGCCACTGAGGACGTGGCAAAGGGAGCCGCCTTTGAGGCGGGGGATGCACCCGGATGCCCAATTGACCGCTGCTTTGATCTCAGGTTTCCCAGGCTCCAGACCCATGAGCAGTAGATTCTGTCATTTATAAATTGTTCACTTCAAGACATTTTGTTACAGCAGCCGGAACTGACTGGGACGCCCTGACAAGTCATGAGCTAGCACTTCCTCGCTCACGTGTTGGTCATTTGCACATTCTGTTGTGGAGCACTTTCATTCAGGTGCCCCTTCATTCTTCTCTTGAGTTGTGTGCCTTTTTCTTTTTGATTTGTAGGCATTCTTT
>VBSM01002356.1:3411759-3423142 GCA_008086735.1 Cheirogaleus medius
TCCGACTGGGCTCTGCCTACCCCTCTCCCCTCTCTCCCCTCCCCCTCCCGGTCCCCCTTCCCTGTCCTCTCCGCCTCGCCTCCCCACTTCTCTCCTCTCCTCTTTCCTCTCCTCTCCTCTTTTCTCTGAGTCCTTCTCCCTCGCCTCCTTCCTTTCTTCTTCCTGGGTTAAAAATAATCAACTTTCTGGGAAGCGGCAGCTCCTGCTGAGCCGCCCTCCCCACACTTGGGAGCCCCTGAGAATAGCTTTCTGCGGTTCTCGCTCGGCTCGGCCCCTCCCTCCCTCCGCCGCCTCCCGCGAGCTGACTAATAAGCCCGGCCGCGGCGGTGCCAGCGCGGCTGCGGAGGCGTTAACCGCTTCGTGCCCGGCGCGGTGGGGGCGGCGGGTCGCGGGCGGCCCCGGGGACTCAGCGGCGTGGCAGGCGCTCGGCTCCCGGCGGCGGTCGGAGCGATTCCGACCTCTGACCACCACGCGGGCGAGTCCTGCTGCCCGTGCTGCTAACTCAGGCCTCGGTGGCGGGGGACACCCGAGGGACAGGTCGGGCCACGCGCAGGGTGTGGCTGGGGCAGCGAAGCTCAGTGCCCGCGGCCAGGGCACTCCTGGGTCTCAGGAGCCGGGCGCCAACTGGGGGGCCGGGGCCCAGCCTGTTAAAGTTCGGGCGGAGGGCAGGGAAGGGCTGAAAACTGCCCCGGGGTGCAGGGACGCCCACTGCTGGCAGGACCTTTAGTGATCATTGCCTCCCCTTCTTGCAGAAAGGGAAACTGAGGCCTAGAGGGTGTGACGGAGGGAAGGACGTCGCTGGGCGCCTGCCGCAGACATCGCGGGAGGCCAGCGGCCCTGGAGCTGAGGCCCCGCGAGACCCCCACCTCCAGGTCCCGTGTATCCGCGGGCGCAAGGTTGGGGGAGGGGCGGGACATCAAGGTCAAAGGTGAGGGGTAGGTGGGGAGAGAACGGACGCGGAGCGCTGCGGGTCCCTGACGGCCCCGCCCACTCCGCGCGGTCCCAGCATTACCTCATCGCGGCGCGCGCCCATTGGCTGCTTCCCCCGGAGGCCGGCCCAATGCGGCGAAGCCCGTTAACCCTTTCCTCTCTGCCCTGGCCGTGCCACCTGCCTCCGCGGCCCCCAAGCGGCTTTCAGGCGCCCAAGGGCCACGGAGGCCGAGGGAAAGGCGATGTGGGAGCCGACTCGAGGCCGGAGGTTCAGTGGTTAGAGCACAGGTCGGCCAAGCCTGTCCTGGGCCCCTGCCCGGCTCCAGGCTGTGTGACCTTGGGCAACTGGCTTCCCCTCGCTGAGACCAGGCTTGTTTTCTCAGCTGTAGAAAGAAGTGAATGATGTAACTCCTGCCCTTCCTAACTCCTTCCCAGTGTACTTGCCAAGTGTCGGCACACGTGGCTCTGCGCGCCACATTGCCTCCTCACTGCAAGAGGAACAGTTATTATGATTTTCAGAAGAGGAAACAGGGCTCAGAGCAGCAAAGCCACCTCCCAAGGTCACGCATGAAGAAAGTCACAGCGCTGGGCTCTGACCCCACGTCTGTGTGAGAGCCCGCACTCCTGCCCCGTGCAAGACACAGCTTCTGCTGGGAGGCGCCACCGCAAGGAGCTCTTGATTTTTCCCACAGGAGGGACAGGACTCGTACTCAGCCGGTCAGACCACAACACATACCACAGTGACCAGTGACAAGCTGGAGAGGAGGGGAGGAGGAAGAAGGGTGGGAGCAGGGAGAGGCTGGGGTTGAACATTCACAGGGAGGCAGGAGGACCTCAGACAAAGGCAGGGGGACTGGCTGAGCCTGTCAGGTGCGGAGTGGGGGCCGGGAAGCTCCGGAGGAAGCCTGCAGGATCCCCTGGGACCCACCTGCTGGTCAAGGGTCAGCTAGGGGAGGCCACCTGGGGCCCAGGGAGGCTGCTGCTCTCTGGGTAGCACCGAGGGGTCAGCCCGGGGCAGGAGTACAAGCCGAGGCCCACATACCTCATGTCTAGGTGTTTACAAGTTATAAATCAAGCTAACAAACTGCTAAATAAAATATGTTCTGTCCTCCTTCCTTGACAAATACACCTTCATAAGGACAAATACACCTGGAAGGCTGGGTTGGTGTTTAGAGCCCTCAGACTCCTTGGCGTCCCCACCAGAAGCTGCAGCCCGGGGGAGGGGAGCGCCAGCCCCTGGCCCCAGGCTTCCCACTGCTCCTTTTTCTCTCTGCCCCCCAGGTTAGTCCTTTTCCCTGAGGGGTTGTGAGTATGCAGGTATGGGCACTCCAGCCTGCAGGCATAAGCTGTCACACCCCCTGCAGATGCCACCTCCTGGCTACTCCTAGGGCTTAGAGGTGCCCAAATGGGTGGCTCAGACAACCTCAGGAGAATGAGCCCAGGAAGCGGGCAGGGTGCCACTGAACAGGGAACTCCACGAGCCCAGGGCTCCAGCTGGGTGTGCAGTACCCCCCAGCCCAGGAATCCAGGAGTGCTGCTCTCTGAAGCAGGCGACACAGGTCTGAGGGCCCGGGTGCTGCTGCAGCTGGGTTGGCTAGAGCTGGATGCAGGGCCTCCCCTCCTCCTTGAACCTGCTCCTGACTGTTACTTCTGGCCATGTACTCCCCCACCCTGGCCAGATCCCAGGGGCCCTCCCAGACTCCTCCTCCCCACCCTCAGCCAAACACCAGCCCTGGGGTGGGGTGATCAGGGCTTAGGAGCTCTGCTTCATCTTCTTCTAACAGTGGGCCGCAGCAAGCAGGAGGTGGGTGCATGGCTCCCACAACCCAACTAGGCATGAGGTTCTAGAACACATCTCTATTTGAAACATTCCACCCCCAAGAGACTGAAGTCCTGAGTACCTGGCCAGGTAGCAAATCATCCCTGGCAGTCTTGCCATCATGACTGGCCTCCATCTCACAGGGCCCCAGGCTGGGCTATGTATGTGAGCTGAGCCGCCAGGTACTGAGGTTCAGGTAGAGATGGGAGGAGAGAGGTTTAGGGGCCTGAGTACAGAGGCCAGGGCTTGGGGGGCAGAGCTCGGGTCCCCACACCAAGAGCTTCACACACATCATCTTGCCTTCATAACAGCCCTACGGGATATGTACCCATTTTTCAGAGGAAGCTATGTCATGGAGGCTCAGAGAGGGACAGTGACTTGCCCTAGGTCACACAGCAAGATGGAGGAGTCCAGATTTTGTTCTTCACCACTGTGACCCTCTTCTCTGGCAAAGGTGTTCAAAAGGTATGTATAGATGGGGGGGGGGGTGAACCGATAGAAAAGTTCCAGAAGAAACTCTGGGACACTTACATGTGGCTATGTTTATAAATCAGCATGGGTAAAACCTTGTTCCCCATCCCAGTACCTCTTCTAGCCTACTTTTGTCACACTGCCTTTGTTTATTCACCTGTCAACTCTGCTAGACTCTGAGCCCCGAGAGAGCCGCGGCTGTCTCACCCAGCACATGCGTCCACAGCAGGGACACAGAAGGTGGATGGACACTTGGGGCCCAGGTGGCTCTCCCCACCGCCCTCCGGTGTGCCCAGTCCCCTCTCCCTTGGGCCTCTGTTTCTCCACCTCTGCATATGGAGTGACGCGCCCGGTCCTGAGTCTGGGCTGAGGGAGGGCCCCTAACACCCGAGGTGCAGTGGCGATGAGGGTGGCCCTCTGCAGTCGTGGGCCACTCGGCTGCATCCATCTCTCCCACAGACACACAACGGCTCAGCTCCTCCCGGGCCTGCCATCTTCCCTCTTTTTTCTCCTGATCCTGGTCACCCACCAGAGGGGCTCTCTGTGACCTTCGTGCTCAGCAAGTTTCTCTCACCAGGGGCTGGGCAGCAGGTGGAGCTCTGCTGGACCACAGGGGGTGTCTGAGGTCTCACCCAGCCCCCATAGAGGCTCCCCCTGAAGAGAGGACACCCGCATGGAACAGACAACTCGGCCACTTGTCAGGAACCCCAACCAAGTACCCCACCCCTGGAGTTCAGCACAAAGTGCCTCACGGACCTGGTTTGCAGGGAGGTCGCGAACAGGATACTGCCGTGGAAGAACAGCAGCCCCCAAGGCTCAGTTTACCCAGGAACTCCACCCAGCACGAACCCAGTGGCTGTGCTAGGAATGTCCATTGCGACTTTTCTGACTTTCTGCAAGGTACTTTTCAGTGATACCCCATTTTTCAGATGAGGAAATCAAGGCCCCAGTCAGAAGTGACCATAAGGCTCAGGCCCAGCCAAGTCACCAAATGTTCTGGAGGCCCTCCGCTGGCAGGGGGTGGTGGGGGGCACACCAAAGCCCTGAGGGTGCCGGCTGGGGCTGGAGCAGCAGCGGAGGGGGTGAGGGCAGTCCGGGGCAGAAGCACGGGGAAGGGCGTGTTTAAGGAGGCCGGGAAGGAGGTGGGACTGTAACTGAGCCATGGTGCAGGGGCCTGCGCTGGGGTGAAGGGTCCCTGCCCTCACTGGGGGGACATACCCAGGGCTGGGACAAGCCCGAGGCTGTAGGAGCCCAGAGGAGCGGCACCAGCGCAGCCCTGACACGTGCTGTGCGGTCCATGTGAGTGCACTGTGTGGTCAGGGTACGTGAGGCGTGTGTGTGATGGTGTGTGTGACGCGGGGGAGTGCATGTTGCTCTGTGTGTTGTGTGTGCACGCGGGCAAGCACCTCCTCTGCATCCGTGCCTGTGTGTGCTGAGGTCCGTGTGACGTGGGGACTGCACGCCGCCGTGTGCGTGTGTGTTGTGTGGTGGCGCTAACTGGGACACTCCCCAGGGGAAGAGCGGAGGAGAGATGGAGGCAGAGGAGTTAACCGGGAACATGGGAGGGAGGAGGAGTGTTCCAGGCAGAGGGAACAGCACGTGCAAAGGCCTCAGGCAGGAAGAGGCAGCCTGCAGCACAGAGGGCTTGAAAGGGTTCCAGCAAGGCTGGGGGCGGGAGGGAGAGGCAGCGTGTGGGGGACAGGGCAGGCCTTTCCCCGCCAGCCTGTGAATTCTGTTGGCTTGAGGGTGTGTGTGGCTGGGGTGGGGGGTAGGGGCTGAGAGGAGGCCTGAGCCACCCCTGCTCAGGAGGGGGCCAGGCCCGGAGGAGGGCAGATGCTGGGGGAGGTAGGGGTGTGTCTGGGGAAGAGCCAGATCCCTCAGCCAAGTGTCTGGGAGGCGACGGGGCCTGGGATCCCAGACCCAAGCCCAGTCCCTGCGCAGCGGCAGCAGCGTCGGAAGGTTCTTCCGCTGTTCCCATCTGCAAACTGGGTCCAGGAGTCTCTGGAGTACTTGCTGGGTGAGGGGCGGGGCAGACATCTGATGAGGGAGGACAGGGCAGGGGCAGGAGCAGGATTTGAACCAGGTGATCTGACTCCTCTGACTTCAATGGTGGCCCCAGCCTTAAACTGCCGCTTGTCTCTGGACAGCTGTGCGTGTTTTCTCCGGTGACCCTCTGCCCTCGCAGACTCCATGCCCGCACTGCACTGTCATCGCGCCTTTCTAGAGATGAGAGAAGCAGGACCAGTGGCCAGGGCCTGGCCACACCCAGGCGGCCCCGCTGCAGGACTCGCCCCCCCCTTGCACAATGTGGGGCAGTTCCCCCCGCACGTGCCTAAAGGGGTCTCTTAGGTAACGTGGGAAACAGCACGTGACCTGGCAGAAAACTTGCAACTCAGGGCCTAGAAACCCACTCTGCTGCCCAATTGCTTATGACCTTGGACTGTCCTTTTCCCATCGCTGGGCCTCAGTTTACCCAGCTGAATCAATCCCTGAGTCTCCCAAGGCTTGTCGAGCATGTGCTACATGGCAGAGGAGGAAAGAAAGGTCGGGAGGGTTTTAAGGACTTGGCCAAGGTCAGGCGACCCCGCGAGGCGGCGCCCTATTTGAAGCCGGAATCCGACGGGGTGCCTTC
This sequence comes from Cheirogaleus medius, assembly GCA_008086735.1. Lineage (NCBI taxonomy): Eukaryota > Metazoa > Chordata > Mammalia > Primates > Cheirogaleidae > Cheirogaleus > Cheirogaleus medius. The sequence goes on from VBSM01002356.1 coordinate 3,417,612, forward strand.
CCCCGCGGCCCCCAGCCGGGCTGTGCCCCCGGGTGTCCGCGGCGCGGGGCCGTCGCAGGCCCAGCCAGCCTGACGTCAGGCCCCGGCCGGCAGGGCCCCGCTCTGCACAAACAGACGCCGCGGGCCAGTGCCGGGCCGGGGGCGGCGATGACTCAGGGCCCCGAGACGGGCCGGGAAGCGGAAAGTTTTGTGCAGATGACATCAGCGGCCGCGAGGGCGGGAGGGGGCCGGCTCCGGGAAACGGCGGCCTGGCCGGCGGCCCGGCCGGGACAGGGCACGGAGCGGCGGCCGCCGGGCGGGGGCGGGGACGCCGGGAAGCGCCGCTCGGCCGCGCCGAAAGCCACCCCCTGCCCGCCCCGGATCGAGGCCCCAAGCTCGGTCCCGCTTTGCGCCAGCGAGGAGCGGGTTCCACCCGCCTGCCAAGACGCCGCGCTCCCCGGCGCTCCGGAGGCAGCCGCATCCATCCTGCTGCGTCCCTGCATTTTAATTACCGCCGCATTAATATTCATGAGCCGGGACTCGAGGGGGACCGCGGGCTGTCATTTCCCTCGCCCGCGCCCCCCCTGCACCCCTCTTCCCCGGCTGAGTCGTGGTCTTTTTTTCCCTCCCGCTCCCAACCCCGCCCGCGCCAATCCTTGGTGCTCAGCAGATTGGGGGGAGAGTGAGCGTGAGTGTGAGCGGGTGTGGCTGCCAGCGCGGGCGAGGGTGGGGAGGATGCACGGTGGGGCTGAGTGTGAGTGGGTGTGCCAGTGTGTGTGTCCGTGCCTGCGTGTCCATGGGCAATCCCAGGGGCTGTGTGTGCACTTGTCTGTGCTGGGCTTGGAGAGGGGCCAAGGCTGTCCAGGTTATCAGGGCCTGACTGTACAAATGGGGAAACTGAGGCCTGGAACGACACTGGGCCTTGTCCAAAGTCACCCCATGAGTCAATGACACAATGGGGCAGGGGCCCCAGGGTCCAGCAGTTTGGCTGTTTTCCTCTCTGCACCTTCCTGTGCTGTTGTTTATAACAATGGCGGACAGAATGTGCTGAGCTGGCCCCTCTAACCGTGACCTTCCCAGAGAAACTGTGCGGCAGGTGGTGCTATCCATCCCCTTTGCTGATAGGGAAACTGAGGCAACCCGTCTAGCAAGCGGTAGTGCTGGAGCCCAGAAATGTCTGAATCCTGAGCCCTTGGCTTTAAGGGCCTCACTGTGATGTCCCCTGTGGAATTGTAGGGGAGTCCTCACTGGGGTGATCTGGGGGTACCTGGAAGTTCCTCAGGGTCCCAGGTATCGCCAGTGCCCAGGTGTCAGAAGGGCACTGTCTTGTCTCCCTCCCAAGTGAGGCACTGCCAGAGGCTGCTTTCCCATGGCCCCTCCCTCCCCCATCCCCCATCCCTAAGCCTGCTGGGAGCCACCCTGCACTCCACGGGCAATGCAGGGGACAGGCAGACAGACTTGAGGCTCCCGGCCCTCCTTTCTGGGTCTGGGGCCAGGTAATCATTCATTCATTCATCCAACAAATGCCTGAGTGCCTACTATGCGCCAGGCACTGTGCGAAGCACTGGATTCACCGCTCCCAACTCTGGTCATCTCCGCCTGGGGAGGCGCCTCTGGGCCCACAGGGGAGCCTTTCACTCCTGTGTGTGAATGCTCACGAGGGATGTGGGTCTGGGGCGCCTGTGTGCAAAGGACAGCTTCCCACCCAGCCTTGCCGCGGAGGTCTGCAGTGCAGCTGCACTGTGGAGGGCCAGAAAGAGGCTGTGGCTACCTTTGGGCTGATGGCGAGGTGGTCATGCTGGAGCCTGAATCCTTGGTCCTTGCTCCTGGAATCTGTCCTCCTCCCGCCTCCAAGGCAAATAACCCCAGGGGCCGGTCAGTCTGTCTTTCCCTGGGTTGAGCCGAGGCCATCCTCCATCTCACGTCCATCCTGCCCCAGAACATGCTGACTGTTCGCTCCTTCCCGCCCACGCGGGGCTGGGCTGGAATGCAAGTCCCAGCCACGTCCCCCTAAGCCTTGTCTCCCTTCCCTTTGGGAGCCTCACAGGAACACAGACAAGGGGACAGGGGTGCAGTCGGGGGACTCTTTGGAGAGGAAGGGATGGCTTAATTGGGCTTCACAGGGCGAACAGGAGTTTGCCTAGGAGTATTCCTCCCGCGGGAGGAGAGCCACCCCATGCAAAGGGAACGGCTCGGGGGGTGACTGTCCCTCGTTCTAGGAACCAGAGTAGGCCAAAGGCCAGAGAGGTGGGGAGACTGGAGAGACAGATTTTCTCCTGAAGGGCCCGAGGCAGTACAGCCTAATGGTCTGCACTGTCGGGTGAGCCCAGCCTGGGTGAGAATCCCACCCTCCTCACTGTGGGGGCTGGGACAAGCCGCTGATGGTTCCCAGCTGTGCCACAGGGAGAGCAACGCGGTTTTCACCCGATTACATTCAGGTTGAGATACACTGTTCATGAAGCACCTGGCACAGTGGCTGGTGTTCCTACATGGGACAGTCTGTCCTCAAGGACATGGGGAGGCCCCTGGAATAACTGTCCCCATTTAGCCCAGAAGGGGGTTGAGGATCAGCTTGATTCCCACAGCCTAACCAGTAGGGAGGAATTTGGTGGGGACAGCTTGCTGGGAGGAGTAGGGACAGGCTAAAACCATCATGGGTCAGGCTAAGGCTCTAGGTAAGAGAAGGTGTCTCAAAGCTTCCGTGGTCCTTCCCACTGGGCTCCGTGTAGACCTGTGAGATGGGCAGCCAGACGGCCTGTCACCCAAACAGCCAGAGAGCCAGTGTCAGGGGACAGCCTGGCCACCAGCTCCAAGTTCCCTGCTGCTGCACCCTCCTGTGCCTCCTGGGTCCTCTTTCTTTCCTTTGAAAATTTCCTTCTGTTGTTGTTGTTAGAATAGTGATGTCTGTATGTGGCAAAAACAATTTTTTTTAAAGGAAGCACTGTAAAAGTTCATGCAATGCATCCTGAGCCTGTCCTTCTAGTTTTTGTGTATGTATGTTTCCAGAACATTTCTCTTCCTACAGAGCTGTCTTTCTAAAACCCCCGTAGGATGACGTCGACCTCTGCTCAGAGGCCTTCGATGGCTCCCGGTGTTCACAGAGCAAAGGTGGCTGCCTCAGGACTCTGCAGCCTGGCTCCGCCTCGGCAACAGCTCGCCCCTTCCCCTCCCAGCGCCCTCCTTGACTGACACGGGCTGTGGGCCCTTCCTCAGACATGCTGTGCCCGCTCACGCCACTGTGCCCTTGCCCTTGCTGTACCGGCCTCTGGGAATGGCCCTGTGCCCTCCACTAAACTCCTCCTCATTGCCTAAGAACAGCCTTCACTGTCCCCTGGCCTCTGTGCCTCCTCCCCCAGCTCTCCCTGCCTTCCCCTCCCCTACACCGAACCCACCTCTTTCCTGGTGCCGCCCAGCATTGGTGGACTTTTTTGGTGCCATTTTTCATATCTAACTCTCCTGAGAGTCTCCTGTCCCCACTTAGTTATGAGAGTCTCAAGGGCTGAGGCCCTGGCATCCTTATTTTTGTTGCCACCTACCTTGATGTCCTGCACATAGTAGGCACTTCAAAATGTTATATTTTAAAAAACATTCAAGCTCCTTTTTCTATAGGGATTCAGGCTCTAAGCCAGCAGATCAGGGTTTGAATCCCGACTTTGTAATTTCCTAGCTGTGTGTCCTTGAGAAAGTGAATCGACCTCTTTGAGCCTCAGTTACCTCATTTGGAAAATAAAGTTAATAATAAAAGCTCCTTCCTCCAGTCATAGTGAGATAACAGTGTATGCAAAATATGCAGCACTGGCCCAAGCAGAGGGTGGCCAACAAGCCCTCATCATTAGTGTCATTCAGTCTCACTCGGACTTGTCCAAAGTCACCACTTTGGGGCAGTGCTGGAACTCAGTTCCTGTCTCTTTCCACTCCAGTGCTACTTCCCTCCGGTGAGAGGGTCACAGGCCGTTGTCTCTGCTTTGCAGATAGAGAAAACAAGGACCAGAGAGGCTGAGTTGCTCACCCAGGGTCATCCAGCCCTGTGAGCAAAGGTTTGCCAGGTTCCTTGCAGGTTCTTCAGGTTCCTTAGGACAGGGACCCTCAAGGCCCCCAGTGAGACTCAGCCTCCTGGGGGGTAGGGAGAGCCCAGGGAAGGCCTTGCTCCTCCTGGCGGCCAAGGAACTAGCCACCATCCTAGGCACAATCTTCACGGCGACCCTGTTACCCCATCTTCCGAGGGCGGGTGGGTGTGCACTCCGATCCCGGATGGGGGCTGCCTAAGGACAGGCAGAGGCAGCACCCAAACCCGGGTCTTGCTCCCGCGGGAGCCCGCCCGAGACCACTCGGGACAATGGGCTTTGCCTGTGCTGTAGCCGCTCTGGGCTGGAGATGAGGGCCAAGCACCACCCGCCCACCCCCAGGGTTGCAGAACATCCGCGGGGCCCTCCCCAGCGCTGGCCCCGCACAGCCTGCCCAGCTGCATCTCTGAGCCGCACCCAGAATTTTCCCAGCTTTGCCAGGGAGACTGGAAATTTCTGCTCAGCAGCCTCGTCTGGGATGATTTCGACACTTGGCTCGGCGGGGGACTGGGAGGAGGAGCCAGGCCACTCAGCCGCTCAGCCGCTCGAGGGCTCCGCGTCCTCCGGCGCCGCTCGGGGGCACAGGGAGGGGGGCTTTGCCAGGCCCAGGTGAGTCCCTGAGAAATAGTAATAAACAACCGTGACGTGTGCTGAGCGCTCACCGTGTGCCAGGCCCTGTGTTAAGGAGGGACTTGCGCCTCATGGAAGCGTCTAGCGCCCAGGCAAGGCTGGCACCGTCCCTAAGCCATCTCACAGACCTGCTCTTGACTGGGGTCTCTGTTAGTGGTCTGGCAGTCTCCTCTTTGGTAGTCCGAGTGCCCCAGCAGACCCCAAGGCTCTGGATTCCCTCTACTGCTCCTTGACGTGCCCATCTCTGGTAAACCAGTAATCCCGGACACCTTCCACCCACACCCGGCCCTGGGGCTGGGGGTCTTCAGCAAAGTGTCCGGGGCGAATTCACCCCCTCCTGTGCCCCTGCCTGGCTCTGTGCCCCCAGGTCCAAAACCGCACCGGGGGAGCGGGGAAAATGAAGTCTCAAAGCGGGACAAAGGAACGGGGAGGGGATTAGACACCCGGGCCAGGCCGCGGTGACCCGCGCAGCGGTGACGACCATCACCGGGCTCAGGTTCCCCACCCGTTAAATGGGTATAACAATCCCTCCCTCCCGAGGAGCCGAGAACACAGTGAGCTTCTGGGAAGCAGCGCTTGGGGCAGAGGGGACCAGCCCTGGCCTTGCCCCCTGCCCCGGCCCGGCGCGGCTGCCGGCGCGCTGCATGCAGGGCGCGGCGCGGGCCCAGGCGCCCGGTTCAGCGGAAAGGAATGTCTTGCTCGGCGGGGGAGGCCGCGGCCCCGAGCCGTGTAAACCCGCCGCCCTCCCCGGGCCTCGTTCGCTGCGGCTCTGAAGCCGGGCTCGTTCCGCCCGCCGGGCTGCGCGCGGTGACTCACCCGCCCCCGCCGCCCCTCCCGGCCGCCCCCGGCGCAGCCCCT
>VBSM01002356.1:3423242-3437589 GCA_008086735.1 Cheirogaleus medius
GGCTGGGGCTGGAAAGAGCTGGGGGGGAGGGGGCGGTGTAGGAATAGCCCGGCCTGCGAATTTCTTTCCTCTCTTTATTCATTCCCTTCTTTATTGCGAGCCCACTGTGTGCCACTGTGCCCACGGCAGAGGGCGGTAGTGGGGAGGGGTTAAGAGAAGGAATTTCGAGTTAGAGCTGGAGCCACATCCTGGTTTGTGTCCTACTGTCCCCTGCTGTGTGGCCTTAGGCAAGGGGCTTGCCCTCCCTAAGCCTGGGCTTCCTCATCTGCCTGTGGACTTCAGGAGGTAGGAGATGGGGCCCTTGGGCAGCGCCTGGCACAGAGTGTGTGTGTGGGCAGGTGGAGGGTCAGCTCCTTCCTGGGCAACTCTTTACATTGAGGGGAACACGCCCCCACCCCCAGCATTCCCCACCCCTAACTGTGGGTCCTAGATAACTTGCATCCTTCCCTGGGCTCAAATATTTGAAGGTCATTATCAAAGACAAGTCACCCCAAGGCCACTGCCCAGGTCCCTCACCTCTGGCTGGCTCCTCCTCAGCCTGGCCCCTCAAAGGGTGGTGCATATGGCAGCCAAGGGGGCTGCCTGAGGCTGGATCTAAACCTGGTATCTCCACCCCTCATGCCCACACACTCCCTTTCCCAACCCCATCCTCTCCCTCCTCCTTGGGCCTGCTTGGGGCAGAGCCCTGAGGCCACTAGGGCAAGGGAGTTGTGAGAACAGGGGTGGGGGCTCATCTGGCCATCCTTGGACAAACTTCGCCCCTGTTTAGGTGCCAGGGTGTTCTCTTCCCAAGACTGAGAAGCTAAGGAGGCTTCCATTTGCCAGGCACCTGATTGCGGAAGGGTCATAGCTCTCTTAGGTGGATGGGGCAGATCCAGGTTTTGAGGGGCCTGAGGATTTTACAATCTTGGGGACCAACCTTAGGAAGAATGATGCCAAATTATGAATACACCATTAACCCCAAGGCCTTGGTAGGGCTCATGCAAACGAGAGCCCCTGGAGCGGCCTCTGTGAGATGGCTGGCAATTGGCATTCCTTTGCAGAGGCGGAAACAAAGCTTAGGAAAGGGAAGTCGCTGGCCCGGGGAACACAGGGAGAAAGGGTAAAGCTGAGATTCAAACCGAGGTCTTACTTCCCGGGCAGCACCCTGAGCTGCTTAGGACACCTGCTACCTTACATGTGCCGTCTACCCCACACCACATCTCACCTGGCCCCAACAACGCCCAACCCACACAAGGCCAGTGAGAACAGCCTTTGTTTCCAGGACATTCCGTGTCCCTCCCTCTTAAGGACTCCATGCCCCGAGGCTCAAGCCTAGTAGGCTGTTTGTCTTGTGACAGCAATGGTGGTTCTAGGAAGTAGGTCCCTTCTAGCCATTCAGTCCCTGCAGTTGTGACTTGCTCACTCCAGAGCTCCAGCTCTTCGATCCATAGAGGGTGGGACCTCCCTGGGGACTGGGGGATAGCTCTGTCTTACCTGACTCAGCATCCCCAGCTCTGGAACGGGATACTAGGTGCTCTAAGGCACCTGGAGAAGTGCACTTAGCAGTGACATCCCTTCCTAGCCTTGGGGGCAGGAGGTTGTTAACCTGCAAATGTAACAATGGCCTCCCCGGGCCCATCGAATCAGGCTGTCTGTGCAGAGGGCCTGGGACTCAGGATTTATACAGCCGCTCCCTTGGGAGCATCTCAAGGCATAGCACAGTTTGAGACCACCGACCCCACGGGTGCCTACCACACCCTTCTCACAAGGGGGGGCTCATTTCCCTTAAATCTGGCCACTCACACCAGTGCCCCAAGCTCTTACAGCTGAGAACCAATTGTTTCGCTTATTAAAGACCCACTGTGCCCGGGACCAGGTCTGAGGCTTTGCAGAGCATTGACCTCATCGGATACTCACCAAAGCCCTGAGAAGTGGGGACAATTATTGTCCCCATTTTGCAGATGGGGAATCTGAGGCCTGGGGAAGCAAAGCGACTTGCAAGAGGACACGGCACTGGGGAGTGAAGAGGCTGGGATGGGAACACAGTCTGCAGGACCACGGAGCTCACACCCTTGACTCCTTCCCTCCACAGCCCACATGGAACAGCAGGCAGACGGCCACCGACCAGGGAAGGTAACTTGCATGGATCCTTCACTCTCATCCAGAGATGACAGTTTGCACATCAGTCTGTGAATGGCTTCGAGAAATCAAACATGCTGCAGTCACTATGGGGACCTCAAGCTAAGATGTGCAACAAAATTAGGCGACAGGCCCCAAAGAAATCTAATCAAGTAGGCCTCTTCTCCCTGGTATCTTCCGCATCAGCGTGCAGGGGAATGTGTGTTTGCGGAAGGATTTGGTGTGTTTGCTTCAGGCAAATCTTTGCCTTTTGTCTGCTTGCAGTTCTGGTGCAGAAGGGAAGAGGCTCGGGGCAGGCGAGAGAACCAGCCTCGCTTCCCCAGAGCCAGTGCTCTGTGCAAACGCGGCCTCACTCTGTCCTGTTCCAGGACGATGGTTGAGGCACCAGGGAGGTTTCAGGTGGGGAGAAATGGATTTTGTGCTCGCTACTCCTGAGGCTGGAGGAGCTACCTGGGGCAGAGGGGTGGATTTGTTCCAGAAGGACTCAGAAGGCAGAGTCAGGGGAGGCTACCCAGAGAGGTCAGTTATGTCTCACAAGATGAACTATCCAATAGTCAGGGCAGCCTTGGAGGTAGTGAGTGCCCCATCTGGGGAGGTAGTCAAGGACAGGCTGGGATGGAGGATGGTGGGTGTGGGAGTATAGAGCTATGCCTCGAGAAAAGAATTGGCTGAGAAAACTTTGAGGTCTTTTTCAATGTTGAAACTCTGATAATTTCCATTCCTAACATAACTAAGCTGCCCGGGTGGGTCTGAGGGGATAAATTAGCAGAGGGGAGTGACAGGTCATGATGCCCCGGCTGGGAACCCACAGACCCCAGAAGCACCTAGGGAGGCCAAATGAAGCTCCCAGCCCTTGGTCTTCCAGTAAAACTGCTATTGCTTGACATTCACATATGCTCCTTTACTAATAAATGACAATGAATAGCCATGCTATCCATAGCATTAGCGGATGCTGACGAGAAAGGCTCTGTTCTAAGCACACTGCATGTATAAACGTGTATAAGCAGTGTGACAATCCTATAATAAAGGTCTTGTCTTTTTTTTTTTTTTTTTTTTTTTTTGAGACAGGGCTTTATTCTATTGCCTGGGCTAGAGTGCCGTGTGTGATCATAGCTCACCTTAGCCTCAAACTCCTGGCCTCAAATGATCCTCCTGCCTCAGCTTCCAGAGTAGCTGGGACTACAGGTGCACCCTACCACGCCCAGCTAATTTTGGTATTAATATATTTTTGTAGAGATGGGGTCTCACTATATTGCTCAGGTTGGTCTCAAACTCCTGGGCTCAAGTGATCCTCCAGCCTCAGCCTCCCAAATTGCTGGGATTACAGGTGTGAGCCACCGCGCCTGGCCAGAAAGGTTTTGTCTTTTACTATCACTCCTGTTTTAGAGATGATGACACTGAGGTTCAGAGAGCTGACATGCCAAGCCCTGGGGCACAGGAAGGCAGGCCTCTGCCTCCGTCTCACATCCCCCAAAGCCTCTGGAGACCACAGCTGGTAGAGGGCTTGAGGTCTCTTGTCACCTGTCTCTGCAGCTCATCCCCCAGCAAAGGCAGAGGGGGAAGCCCTGCACCTACAGGGCTGCTCTGACCTCAGTGCTGGGGACCCTGGCCACTCTCAACCCTGGGGAAACGGAACAGCAGAACCCAGAATGGGAATGGGGAGAGGGGACCATCTTCCTCATTTTACACCAGGAAAACAGGCATCAGAGAAGGGAAGGGACATCTCAAGGTCAACAGCAAGTCCAGCAGCTGCTGGCTCTTCTGAGCCCTCCACATGGGCTTCTCCTTCTGCATTCCCGTGTCCCACGCCTCCAAATATTTTTAAAAAATTATTAGTAGTGGGACAATACTAAGAAAACATTATTAAAAAGGAACGAGAAAGCTGGCCGTGTGGCGAGCAGTTACCGTGCACCAGTTAATGTGCCCCAGGACTGTTTTCTCACCTGTAAAATGGAGATAGTAATACTACCTCCCCTGCTGACCTCATAGGAAAGGGTCAAGGTTAAAGGTGACAGTGGACATAAATCAGCATTTTATAAACTGGAAGGCATTGTCACCATGGGTATCTTTGAATGTTGGGCACAGAAATTAGAACTAAGTGCTGTAGCTCCTACTGGGGTAACCCAGTGGCATTCAGAGCCCAGTTCTTCTGGGGTTAGATCCTCCCTAGGACAGCACCTTGGGCCACCTGGGCCACTTACTCATCCATCCACCTGACAATCATGTGTTGGGCATCTGCTATGTACAGCGGGAGTTCAGCCCAGTGGCTTTCAGCATAGACTCTAGACCAACCCCTCCCAGGCTTGGGTTCAAGTCTTGCTTCACCACTTCCCAGCTAACCATAGACTTACCTCTCAGAGCCTCAGGGTCTGGCTTAGGATGCTGGCCCAGACACTCTAGCAGAACCCAAGTAACAGTGGCTACAAGAGAAAGGAGCTGATTTCTCTCATTTCAGAGGGTTTTCTCCTCTCAATCTAGGGCATGGGAGGCCGTCCTGTGAGCTGGTCTAGGCTCCTTCTACCTTTCCCATCCCTGTAGGATTGTCTCTGGCTACAAGGTTGAAGGTAGCCACCCCTCCCCCTCCTCATTCTTTTCTCTGTGTGTTGTTGGGGACCGAGGAGGTGGAGGCCATCCCTTCCTTTGAAAGGCAAGCTGGAAGGTACAGGTCATTCATTGCTTGTATTTCATTGGCCAGATCTGATCATATGACTATACCTAGCTGCAAGGGAGGCTGGGAAATGTAGTACTCACCTGGCGGCCATGTGCCTCATTACGACCCCAGAGAGGGGTGTTTTTTTTTTTTACCAAAGGGGAGGTGGCAAAATGGGTACTGGGCAACTGCCAGCAGCATGTGCCACATAGGATTCATGGAGATACTTTCCGGAAGCAGTTAGCACAAGACAAGGTGCATGGATGGTGCTCAGGAAATGTGAGCTGTTATTGGTATCACAGGTGAGTGCTTCCGCTGTCCTAAGGGATACTGTAGCCCAGTCTTGGGACTGCTCTGACTGCTTTGTGGGGGCCTTCATCCTATACCCTGCATCCTCTCGGTGATGCGGAGAAGCACCAGGAGATGGCAACTCCCAGCTCGACCCCTTAGGACTCTATAGCCCAATGTAGGGAAGACCTCAGGCCTCTGCTCTTCTGTCAAAGAGAAAATAGGAAAGCAGCTTTGTCTTCGGGGCTTGGAACCCACGAAGAGACACAGGTGACATGAGGGCCTTGCAGCCCCACCTGACGGCTGCCTCCATGGAGCATGACAACCTCTGCCACTCTGGGGGAGAGGCAGGTCCACCTGGTAGCTCACGCTCTCAAAGGCAGGTCAGAAGCCAAGCAGGTGTCTTTGTTCCACTCCCTCCTAAGGCAGTGCCAGCCGGTTTGGGCTCCGAGTGTCCCCTCCCTAAATTTTCCCCTCTGGGCCTGAGGAGCCCAAGCCTCCCCAGCCCAGGGAGAACTGGTGAGTGACAGGAAGGAGGTGCGCCACCTCCAGCAGGCACCATGTCCCAGCAAGTCCAGCTCACCCCAGCCCTGAGCAGGGGTCTCGGTCCTGCAGATGCTGAGTTCAGGGTCAGGAGCTGAGACCTCAGATCAGAGAGCCCCTGGCTCTGCATCTTAGCAGCTGTGGGAGCCTCAGGCTCTCCAGTTGCAATGGAAAGCACGTGGGCACCATGTCTCCATCTCATCGTAGAGACGTGTAGCAACCCACGCAGAGTGCTTGCGGAGAGAGCGGCTCAGTCAACGATGAGCATTGCCTGCTCAGTCAGGATTGTGACTATTATTTTCTTTCATCCGTTCTGCAGACCTTGACTTCCTGCCTTCTGTCCACACTGCCCTGCAGGGACACCCTCCCATCCTGCAGTCTGACACTAAATGTTTTCCGAGCCCGGGAGACAGGGCTGGTCCCCTCTGCGTGCTGTGCGCTCCAGCTTTCTCCTTCCCAGCACTCCCACATCGGGGTGAATTCATTATTTGGGTGGAGGCTGCCCCCCAGCAGGGACTGTGATTATTTCATTCATTGCCACAGACCTCGTGCCCAGCAAGGGGTGTGACATAGGAGGGTTCTTGGTAAAGGCTTGCAGAATGAATGAATGTCTAGGTGAATGAATGAACGAATGGGTGGAGAGTGAACAAGGCATTCTGCCATCAGCCTGAGAACATATATTTGAGCTGAGTTTATAAACTGAGAAAGACTCTGATTTGAATCTTACTTCTGTCATTCTGTCCAGGGTGACCTGGAGCAACAGCTTTCTTCTCCTTCAGCCTCAGTTTCCTCATCTGTAAAATGGGGCTAGCCCAGCTCTCCTCGAGTGTGGTGAGGAGTCACTGAGATGGTAGGAATATAATGCAGAGATACTGAGCACCCAGTACCTAGCAGTCGCTGGATAAATGCTCGCTAGAATAGTGGTCTTAGTTATTGCTAATGTTCTCCTTGAAATAACAACAGGGTCTGCGCTGCCCTTTTATGTCAAAATCCCCTGAACTGACTCCCACTGCTCGACTGCTGGAAAGGTCAGGAATGACTGATAAAAGTTTTCATACATTCATTCATGCCCATGGTGAATCAAAAACATTTTCTGTGTGCCCCCCAGGTGCCGGGCCGGGGACTGGATGCTGGTGTTTGGAGGCGGCAAGGTGAGCCCTGAACTAAGGAGAAAGTCATGGAGTTTTCCCCCTGTGCACAGGGAAGTGGCTGAGATCCTCTGCCCACATCCTGTCACCCCCTCCCCCGTGGCTGGTCCATCTGTGTCCTTTTCCTGTGCCTCTTTCATCCCGGCCTGGGCAGGGGGCTCTGCACCCCCACCCTGCCATTTCCTGCCCTTCTGTCATCTGCTTCCTTTGATCCCTTTGTCAAAAGCCTCTTGGAAGCCTCTGAACCCTTGGCAACCCCGTCTGCTGGGCTGGGGCTGGCCTGGCGACCCCACAGGGGCTGGGGCCAAAGTGGGCTTCTCTTGGGATGCTGCTCTGAGAAGCAGATGGATTCCGTCCTCATTCATTCATTCATTCATTCACAGGTTCCAGAGCCTGTGCTGGGCCCAGGGGCCACAGGTGAGCAAGACAGGCAGGTCCCTGCCCCCATGGAGCTCCAGCCCAAGGGAAAAGAGCTCATCCCATACCAAGGGGATTGTCCCCAAACTCCCACAGCAGTAGTGATCTGAGGACCCAAGCAAGGAGACAGGACTAGGAGTCCTAGCCTCTCGTGGGTGCCTGTACCTGTGAGCCCCAGCTCCACACCTGGAGGGTGGGGGTCCCTGGGGAGGGGCTGGACTCCACATTCGCTGAGGTTTTCCAAGCTCAAAGACTGTGAGAGGCCGAGGTGTGGCCAGGACATTGCCAGAGCAGGCTTCCTGGACACAGGAAAGGGGCCCTGGGCCCAGCAGAGGGGTGGGGGGAGGGCAGGGGAGGAGGATGCCCAGTTATGGGGAGGTGGCACACACATCACGGGTCAGAAGGTGAATAGAGCCTTAGCCTCCAAACACAGCCTCTTCTCTTTCGTTTGCACGAGGCGTCCACAAAGCAGGAGCTTCGTGGATGCTGTTGAGAGACTGCCGTTTATTGAACACTTGCTGTGTGCTGGTACGCTGGGCCGAGCTCTTTCTGCCAGGCGCGCATCTGTTGATCCTCGAAGATGGAAGTAGGTCTGATCACTCTTCCCGATCCACAGATGAGAAAGCGGAGGCACAGGGAGATAGATGGAGGCGTTCGCAGCTTGTAGATGGCACAACTGGGTTTTGAACCCTGTTTGCCTGACTTCAGCCCCCACACTGTTCTGTCCCCTGGGGGTGGGGGGTTCTAGGCAATAGGACCCCAGCTGCGGAACACAGAGGACCTGCCCTTTCCGTGTCTGGCCTCAGTAGTTCAGCTGGGTGGCCGGAGGTTCACCCCCTTCCCCCGGGGAGGTGGGACACAGGAAAGAGAGTGAGGCCCGCCTGCCACGGGAAGTCCATCGGAGGACAGCAGTAGGGACTCTGAGAGTGGCCTCCCCATCCACCCACCTGAGGCTTTGGGGGTCCCAGCAGGGCTGGCACAAGCTCCCGCAAGTCCTTTTGGGGATTTCCCAGTGGCTTTTGCGGGACAGGGGAAGAGGCTGAACTTTCCCCTAGTTCTACTGGCCTGAAGGACTCCAATAGAGCCCCACCCTGCTCAGGTGTCCCCCAACCTCCCTACTTGATCACTGCCCTCTCCGGATGCCCTCCCCGCTTCGGATGGCCTCCCCCACCCCCCAGCGACACTCGCCTGGAAGGTGTGCTCCGGCTCCTTGCCACCAGCGTGTTCCTGTGCCAGCCCCACGCCAGGTGCACAATGACCCTCACCAGTGCCAGGGACTGTTCCTATCCCCTCTTCATGGATGAACAAGCGAAAATACAGAAACACGGAGGTGTCTTGTCCAGTGACGCGGCGAGCACCTGCAGGGGAGCTTGTCCCGGCCAAGCCACCAGTCGCTCAGGCTGCACCTACCTTCCGGAGCCCTGGGCTGTGCTGCCTGTGGGCAGGGCAGGCTCCCGCCGCACTCCTGAACTTCAGGACAACGTCCTTCTCACCTTCAAACCTTAGTACCCAGCCTGGCCCACAACAGGCCCTCCATGAATAATTGTTTGATGAATGAATGAATGAATGAATGAATGAAGCATCCATTTTCTCCAAGGTGCTCGTGGCTGACTTATCCCGACCCCAGACCATGCAGCTCCACCCCCTCCTTCCCTGTGCATCTCTCCACTGCCCACTGATCTGGGTCCCACTGGGTGGCAGAGACCAGAAGCCCTGCCTCCCCTCTGCCCGACTCTGTGTGACCTTGGTAGGAGGAGCAACCTCTCTGGGCTTCTCTTTCTCCCAAGCAGGAGTCCCCGCCCAGTCACATCACCCAAGAACTGACATCCATCCCCTAGAGATGACACCCTTTAAAGGCTCCTGGGTTTCCCTGGGGCTGTCCCAGGAGGAGGGGGGATGGGTGCAGGAGGCCCTGGGAGGCTGTACTTGGAGGTGGCTGTGGGGAGGGAGAGGAGACAGATTTGGTGGCAGAGCTAACAGGACTTGCTCAAGACAGGGCAGGGGTGAGGGGTCATGGAGGACCCCATGTTTTGGGAGCTTCACTTCTCAGCACTTGGAGCCAAGGAAGAGAGGCGGTGTGGACGGCATGGGGGTGGGAAGAGGGGACCCGTGTCCAGGCATAGGCCGGTGTCCACCCAAGGACTGCTGCTCTGGTCTGTGCCTGCAGACCCCCGGCCCTGGGGGCTCTCGCCCACACCCCATTCCTCTGTGAGCGGTGAAGGCTGTGCCGTGTTTGCTCAGCTGTCTGGGGCCTCTGGGTGGGCAGCCCGTCTGTCCATCTGCTTGTCTGTCTCAGAGAGGAGCAAACCTGAGGAGCCAGAACCTGGCCCCAGGCAGAGTGGAGCCAGCCCCGCCCTGCGTGGGGTGACTCATCCAGGAAGGGGAGTCCAGGCCAGGCTCTCTCCTTGGCTGTAGGTGGCCCCGGTACTGCCCCCAGGCCTGCCGGAGATCCCTGGGTTTCCATCCAGGACCACCCCCTCGGGGCCTCAGGAGGGCAGATCTAGAGTCAGGACTGCACTGTGACCACCCGGGCAAGCTGCAGGAACCAGGGCTGCGAGGGCCCTGCCCTCTTCTCCTCCATGATCTGACGCAGGGATGGCCCTGCCATCCACCCCACGGCCTGCCCTCCGTCCTTCCCTCCCTTGCCCCCTTGTCCAGTCGAATCTACTCCTCTCTCAGTCCGTGCGCCTCCCCCTGCCACCCTATCTGGCCTACCTTCTCACCTGGACGTTTGCAGCAGCCACCTGAAGGTGCCCCTGCTTCTGCCTCTGCCTCTGCAATCCCTTCTCCTCAGGACAGCCAGAGATCTCTCTGGAAGGTGTTTCTGAATGCGCTACTCTCCTGCCTAAAACCTGCCATGGCTCCCCATTACCCTCTGGGGGATGTTGCAACACACTCCTGCAGGCCCAGAAGGGCCCGTCCCCCACCTCAGTCCTACTTCCCACTGCTCCCCACGTCTGACCAAACACTTTCCTTCTTTCTATGAATTAGCCCTGTTTTATCGTCATTCCCGGCCTTTGCACCTGCGGGGAGTCCTCTGCCAGAAGCGTCCCCGTGCCCTCCGCCTGGCTGACCCCTACCTGAGATTTGGGGCTCAGGTTAGACTGAATCTAGAAGCCTTTTCTGCCCCCTTCCCTTGACAACAGGCTGGGCAGGGGCCTCATCGAGGCTCACACAGACCGAGCGGCCCCGTCCTCCCCTGTGCTGTGCCACGCCCGGCACGCAGTAGGTGCTCAGGGACGAGTTGTGGAGTCTGGAAGGAGGCTGCAGGGACAGGCGGGGATTCCAGGGAGAAGAGGCTGAAACAAGCCCCCCCCAGACCTCCTGCGGAGACCCAGCTCCTGTGTGGGCTGGACCCTCAGTCCTGGGACTCGAGACGCTATGGAATAAGGACAATTGTCACAGCAAATGTATTAATAATTCTTCGTCTACACAGCCCAGCACACAGTGAGAAGGCGGCTGGAGGGACCGGGAGGGCACTGCCCGTGGACTCCCCACGCCCTGCCGAGAGCTGCGCCCTTACCCCCCAGTCAGCGGAGGAGAAGCCTGAGGCTCCGCAGGGGCGGGGCTTGCCCAAGGCCACTCAGTCCCAGCGCGCAGCTGGAATGGGAACCCGGGGCCTAGTCCAGGCCTCTGGCTGCACGTGCCACAGTCACCACCTGGCTGGCTTTGGGCACTTCACCTGGACGTTCCGGCCTCAGTTCTTCCTCTGTGAAATGGACATCTTAATAATAATGACGTCTGTGAGATCAGCCACATGAAAGTACCTGCAGGCTAGTGTGATGCCAGGCAGTTTCCAGGAGAGGAGGTTCAGAGAGGGGCAGTGACATGGTCCTGTCACAGAGCATGGAGGCACTGGGGTCAGCCTCTGAGGACAAGGCAGCTGGTATCTGGTGAGATTTTTTTCCATTAAACTTCTTTCTGAAACCACAGGCTTCGGGCTGGCCGGGTGGGTTGGCCCGTTCGGCCATGTCGTGGGAGAGCCCAAGAGGCTCGGTGGTGTTGGGCTGTGGCCTCTGGCTCCCTCCCGCCCTGGCTGACCTCTCACAGCTCCCGGGGCAGGAGCAGGCGTGGTGGGCTGGTGTGCCACCACCCTGCTTGTGAAGGGAACTTTGAAGGGGGTCACAGGGGCAGGTGCCACTCTGAGGCCAGAACCCTCCTTCCCAGCAAACTGCTGGGTCTCAGCTGAGCGCTTTATTCTCCTCTCTGGCACAGACCGGCGGCGCTCTGGGGTGAGCCTCAGCGGCAGGAAAGGGATGGCAGGCTGTGGCACGCCCCGCTGCGCGCCTGGCCCGGCCTGTGCCCGCTCTGGCATGAGGTGGGGGCTGGCCGAACCCCTCCTGGCCTGGCCCCCATGGGACTGTCTTAGGTCAACCCGTCCCACCTGGGAGGTCTGGGCAGGGGCTGGGATTGTCTGTGAGGCAGGAGGGGCAGCTGGTCCTGGGGCCTTCAGACCCCTCCTCTCCCAGGCCTCGTGAGCAAAGGGTGAGCACCTGGCCGGGCCAAGCCGCTCACCAGCGAGGGCAGAAGCAAGCGCGGCTCGGGAAGCCTAGCAAGTCGCCCGTGCTCGGGCTGAACTTGAGAGAAGCCTCAGAAGCTGAGGTGAAGGCGGCCTCACGGCCTTAACACCTTTGAAAAACTCCTGGGGCCACACCTGTCCACCGCAGAAGCAGTTGTCTCTTTGTCTTCCGACCGGACAGCGAACCCTGTGAGAGCAGGGCTTTGGGGCCTCAGTTTCCCTTCTCAGGTATTTCTGAGGTGCTTGCTCTGTGCCAGGTACGGAGGCTCAGAGGGGAGGCTGCAGGGGCTGCCCCCAGGAGCACACAGGCCTGGAAGGCTACTCTGAGCCTGAAAATTATACCATGGTGTAGCAATGCAAGGAAATAGGACGCAACCCGGACCCCAGTCACTGAGCTCTGTGCCAGGCTGTGTGAGGGGCCATTCCCCCATTTGCCAGATGGGGGATCTGAGGCTTGGAGGAAGTAAGTGGCAGTGAGGGGGAGCTGGGATGTGCATGGAGGTGGAGCCAATGCCACAGCTTCCTGCAAAGCACACGCAGGGGCTGGGCAGCCCTCACGACACTCCCCCTGCCTGCCCTGCGTTGACTCCTCGGCAGGGCCCCAAGATGTTGCACGATAGGCCTGTCTGTGTCTCACTTGCTGCTTCCCTTTCACCCAAAGATCCTTCCTGTGGATTCTGGGATGTATTGTACTCCCACCAGCCACAGGGCCTTCGCACATGCCGGGATCTCCCTCCTCCATGTTATAACTGTCAGGGTGGGTCTCTGTCACTCAGGATGGCGATAGGGCTCGTTTCTCCCTTGTTTGTCCAGGAAGTGGCCAGGTCTGGCATGGAGCTCCCCTTCTCACTGGGCAGGCGTGAGTGAGTGGTGGGTGGGGCCAACCTAGAGCAGGGCACATCTGACAGTCCAGCAAGGGACAGGCAGGTCCCACGGTCCTGTTCTTCTCTGTCCTAGATGGGGCACCCATGGTTTGCCCTGAATGGAGCCATTGTCTTGTTGACTCCTAAGCACCAACCCATGAGGCTGTGCTACCATTATTCCATTTTCATAAATGAGGCTTGGAGAAGTAAGGTGACCCGCTCAACATCATTTAGCCAGTGCATTTGCCTTTTCAATTTATTGAGGTATAATGGACCCCGAGTAACTGCACATATTTAAGCCGCACAATTGGATGAGCTGTGGCATATATATATACCCCTAGAACCATCACTACCATCAAGACAGTGAACACATCCACCGCCAGCCACTCTGTGGCCCCCGCAACATAAATTTCCTTCAGCCAATCTGTAGTCCTTCCTGGCCCCCAACGTCCCCAGGCAACCACTGAGCTGCTTTCTGTCACTACAGACTAGTTTGCATTTTCTGGAATTTTACAGGAACAGAATCCCAGGTCTGTGCACTCTGTTGCAGCTCCTCAAACTCAGCCGCGTTGTCACGGATCCTGCCTGGTGCTGTGTGTGGCGCTGTGTGCACCGTGGTTCATTTCTCCCGGTTGCTGAGTGGCCCATCCATCCCTGGATGCACCACAACCTGTTGATCCGTTCCCCGTTGACCTACAGACGTGGAGTTGTTTACAGTTTTCATCTTTTGCAAATAAAGCTGCTATGAACATTCGTGTACAGGTCTTTGCGTAAACATGAGTTTTCATTTCTCTGAGATAAATGCCTAGGAGTGCAACGGGCGAGACCTATGGTATAATGCATGTTCAGGTTTTTAAAAAGATGCCAAATGTTTTCCAAAGTGGTTCAACCACTTTCCATTCCTACCAGCCCAGGAGGAGGGTCCCACTTGGGGGGCAGGGATTTGAGCCCAGGCCTACCAGCTCCAGGGCCTGTGCCCCTCCTGCCAATCCCCCAGACCTCAGGGATCCTCCCTCCCTGGGCTGCTGGCAGAAGGACGCGCCCCACCTCTCTTGCCTGCATGGCCGCCCCTCCCTGGTAGCTGGGTCTGCCTTCCTCTTTGAGCAGAGAGCTGCCTTCCCAAGGGGCCCAGCGGCTCCTGGACGGCAGGGGTGGGCACACAGCGGTCCCCCTGCGCACCCCTGTCTCTGGCTGGGTCGAGGAAGCCTGGGGTGTCCCAGACCAGTGCCAGAGGCGGGGCGGAGGAGCTGAGGGTTTCACGGGGCTCAGGCTGGGAGAGCGAGTGCGTGTGTGCAGGCGCCGGGAAAGGGCTGGTCCCTGCCAGCGCGGCGAGAGGAGAAAAGGAAGCCACCAGAACCCAGGCAGGGGCGGGGAGGCGGGGGAGAGAGACGGAGAGACAGAGACGGAGATGCGGGGAGAGAGAAGCCGCCAAACCGGGAGGGGGGACCCTCCCCTGGCCGACCCCAGGGAGGTGGGCGGACGCGGGTGGCGCGAGAGGGGCGCGGGGACTCGTCATTAAAACCGAGCCCCCGGAGCCGGGCCCGCGGCGGAGCAGCCGGGCTGCAGGCGGCCTCCCTCTCGCGGCGCACAGAGGCCCGCGCCGGCTCCAGCCGCCCGCGGCCGACCTCGCGCGTCCTCAAAGCCAGCCTGTCCCACTTCCCCCGCCGGTTGCTACAGCAACTGAGCTCTGAGTAATCAGCTGCATGGTGACCTTTCTTCCCCCCGAGAGCGGGAGGGAGGGAGAGGGAGGGAGGGGGCGGAGGGAGGAAGGGAGGGGAGGAGAAAGGCGGGAGGCAGG
>VBSM01002356.1:3451763-3484838 GCA_008086735.1 Cheirogaleus medius
CACCCCACCACGGACACACACACACACCCCACCACGGACACACACACACACACAGACGTTTTATTGGTTTTAACACTCAACTCAGAAGATCTTTTTTCCCCAGAATTTTAAAAATGTCATTATTAGGAACAACAATAAAAATAAAGACAGTGAGCCTTCACTGAGCCCCCATGGTGTTTATGGAAACTTGCTGAAGGCTCTGCATGGACTCCATTGCCGAGTCCTCACAACCGTCTGTGAGGTAGGCGCCATCATTATCCCTATTTTACAGATTGGAAAACTGAGGCTCCAAGGAGTTGGAGCTTGGATTGACGGAGCTGTAACTGAACGCAGGGACACCTGACGCCAGCAGCCACACTGTGAACGCTCCCTCAGATGCACAAACAATAAAATCAGGGACAACAGGCCTGCCTTGCTATCCAGCTCTGGGCGGCCTGCCCCTCCCCGCTGCTGACTTAGGCTCCTCTGTGGACGTGAGCTTCAGGTCCCCCCAGGCTCACAGAGGCAGTCTGGGGAGGAGGAGGAGGAAGGGGAAGAAGAGGCTTGCTGCTGACCTGCCCTGCACATTTGGAACACAGACCTCACTCACCGCCCCGGGAAGGGAGGCTGGAGCCACCTGCCGGTAGCCCTGGGCCCTGTTCCCAGAGGCCTCAACATCTCTGGGCCCCCGGTGACCAGGCAAGGGCTTCCTTCCCTATAGGGATGAGGGCTGGGTCCCCAGGGTGCTGCTTTCCCTGAGGCCATTTCCCTCACCCATCCTGGCTCTTCAGGGCCCTCACCTGCCTTTCCCACCACCACCTGCCTCCTCCCTGAGCCTGTCGTGCACTATCCTGACACCTGCTGTAGCAGGCCAGCCTGACCTCTGCTGCTCTAAGGAGAGAAGGCAAAACTGGACATAACCTATATGCCCATCCATCGGGATTGGATAGCCACATGCAGGTACAGTCACACTGTGGAATAGTATGCAGCCGTGAAAAAGAAATGAGGCTGAATAAATTGCCAAACGGAAAATAAAAATGTGGACTGACTTAGACAAACAAGTTTTTGTAAGTGTTTGTAGGGACAGAAAAATCTCAACCTTGAATATGCTAATTACCCTGTCAAGTCATATGTGATGACTTGACCATTACATATTACATACATGTACCAATATCATACTGTACCCCATAAATATGCGCAGTTGTTATGTGTCAATTAGAAATAATGGTGAGAGCAGAGCCGTACGTATAACACTGCACTAGAGGCAGAGATACAAAGGTGAATAAGGCACAGGTAAAAAAAATCCCACCGTCACTTTAGGCAAAAGTAGGAGGCTGGTCACCAGGGCTGGGTTCTCTCTCCTGTCCGGCTCGCTTTCTTGCCATCTTCCCCAGCACGGCACGGCACTGCCCTGGTGTCTGTGTGACGCCCCAAATCAGGACCAAGAGGCGTTCGGGACGAACTGTGCGGTCCGGCCTGGAGAAGCCTGGAACCCAGAGAGCAGGGCAGTGGACACACGTCATGACAAACAAGAATCGCCATGTCGGGGGCCACCCCCAAGTGCCTGCTGCCCTCCCTGCCAAGGACTCCCCTTGGGTTAACTCATCGGACCCCGACAATAATTCTGTGCGTTCCCTCATGTTACCAGTGACGGAACTGAGCCTCAGAGAGGGCCCTGGGGGAGACTCGGCCTTGCCCAGGGGGCTGTGCCTCAGCCGCAGAGCCTCGCCAGGGACAGGCTACTCTGGCCACTGAGAAGCAACAGACACAACAGGCAAGAAAAGCGGGCGTGCGGCACGGTGGGCACAGGGCGGTCCCCGTGACTGACGCCCCCCATGTGCTGAGCACAAGGCACACACTGACTCGGTCCTCGAAGCACACGCCCTCAGGAGGTGCCACCGGCTGCACCTGAAGGTCAGAGAGGGCACAGTGGCCAAGCGCATCTGCTGGAAAGCGTCGCGGCTGGCATTCGAACCCTGGTCCCTCTGACTGCAAAGGTCTTGTGGCCTAGAGGGGCCCAGCGTCCAGCGCTGTCCAGAGACCCTTGTCCTTGGCACCCGCACAGTGCTTGGCATGGAGCATGAGCTCAGCACGCAGTCAGTCTCCTTCCTTGTCCTGGTTCTGCCGTTGTGTGACCTTGACCACGTCCCTCTCGGTGTCCGGGCCTCAGTTTCCCCATCTGCAGAGGGAGGGGGTCGACCCGGGCGTGCCCTAGCTCCCTTCGAAGCCCCAACATCATAGACTTCCAGTGGGGAATCGAGGAAGGGCTGGTGGGATCCCAGGGGACTGGAGCACATTTGGGGGCCAGGCATGCTTTCTGGGGCGAAAGCTTGGGGCCCTGCTGGGAGAGCCCTGAGGATGGCCCCAGCAGCCCCGCCAGCCTCCCTCCCCTGCCACCCAGAGCCCCTTGGAGCAGACTTGGCCCCCACCCTCAACCTCCGCACACCTTGCCCCTGGCGGGGTCGGCCCCCTCGGCAACCCTTGCCCCCGCCCCCGGCAGCCCCACCGGCCGAGCCCCTGCGCCCCTCCCCTCCCGCCCGGCTGGGGGAGCGGCGAGAGCGAGGGGAGCCGAGAGCCTCTGAGCGCGCGGCGGCGGCAGAGGGGGAGAGAAATGCAAATGGTTTTTATCCTCCTTTCTTTTAAATGCTGAAACCAGACTTGACAGCCCCTGAAAATAAATGGCACCGACTCGCTGGGATTTCAAATTCCGTGATTAAGGGCTGAAGCAAATACTTTCCCCTCCCTCCCTCGCCCGCCCTCCCCGTGGGCTGACGGAGCGGCGGCGGGCCGGGGACAGCTCTTTGCGCGCCTGCCAGGAGCTGTGCCACGCAGCCCCCCGCCCGGCGGCGCGGCTCGGCTCCGGGCTGTTTATCAGCAGCGCTCACGCCGGCAGCCGGGAAAGCGGCTTTAAATCCCTGCCCGCCCGGCGCCCCCTCCTCCCGCCTGCACGCCGAGCTCAGCCGCACCCCCCACACGTGTGCACACGGGCGCACGCACGTGCACACGCGCGCTGCACAATGCACACGCGCACGTGTGCACACACATGCACACAAAACACATGCATGTTGTGTGCGCACGCAGAGGCACATTTGTACGCGCGCACACTGGCGCATACGCACGCACACGTACACGTACACACACACCTAGCGCCAGTGGGGCTCTGCCTGCTCTCCAACCAGAGGAGGAGCCCCCCAAGGCTTCAAGGTCAGGGATTGGGGTGGGGGGAGGAGAGGAAGCAGGGAAAGAAGAGGGGAATGAGGAGGGGAGAGGGGGCCAGGAGGAGAGAGGCTCTCCGGGTTCACAGTGTGCAGGGGCTGCCTTCAGGCGGCGGGTGTGGGGGCTGCTTGGATGCAGCAGCGAGTCCTCCCTCCCTGCTGCAAACCGCCCCACACCCGTCACTGTGACTCTGAGCCGGGAGCCGCCTCAGTCTCCCTCCTTCCCGCTCAGATTCCGCTGCCACGGCAGCCTAGCCCCCAGAGCAGAGTCCTGACCTTCCCAGGGTCTGGATTCCCCATCCAGAAGACTTGCGGCTTGCAGGAGATGGGGCTCATGAGAGGGGTCTCACAGTGGCCACCAGTGCTGTGCACCCGCGGGGCACTACCAGACAGACTGGCCCCACCAACTGCGTGAGAAGCCACTAACCGTCCCCTTTTACAGGTGAGAGAGCAGAGGCTCAGCTAGAAAGAGTCACACAGCTAGAAAGAGGGACAGTCAGGCAAGGGTAGGACAGAGAATCCTCTAGATTCTTCCAGGCCACCTTTGCTGAGAGACAATGCTCCAAGTATCTCCCTCCCTACCCCCCTGCTGGGCTCAGAGCTGTCTAGCCAGGGCTGGTGACGGGTGACAGCAGGGGCCCGCCGGAGGAGGCTCCACTCCCCAGGCGCCATGCACAGCTGGTGGGAGGCGTGGAAGCAAGGCCTTGTGGCGCCCAGCAAAGGGGAAAGGTCAGCAGAGCCTTCCTGGGCCACCTCTGGAGGGGCACAGATGGAGACCTTCTAGCACACACTGTGGGCAAGGCTGGGGTGGGGGGGAGAGGGGAGGGAGGGAGCCACAGAGGGTGCGGTTGGCCTCCAGGCCAGCTCTGCAGATGCGGGTACCCGACCATCACACACTGGAAGCCTGTGCCTGCCCCAGCGCAGCCACCTCTAGGAGACAGGCAGGGTTTACAGAGAGTAACAGGGACAGCGATGACGCTTCCCCAGTGGACATGCGGGTTTCACGGACTCCTTGCTGCCATCATGCCCCTTGTCCAGGGGAGGAAAAGCTGAGGCTCAGAAAGGGACAGTGACTTGCCCAAGGTCTGCTGGCTGGGAAGAGACCGAGTCACCATTCAAACCCGCATTTACCCCATTCTGCCCCAAAAGGCAGAGACGTTGCAGAAACCCCATTTGTTCTTTATGTGCAAAATTTTTAGGCTGAACTGTATGAAAGTGCTGATATTCAACCGTTTTGACCTATAGAAATGTCAACTGTCTGCAGCTCAACCAAGAGCGGCACTCGCTGCTCATCGGTTCGGTTCCTGGTCAGTAAGGCTTCAGGCACGGCAACCCCGAAATCAGGCCCTGTGGTCAGGGCCAGGTGTGGAACCTCCAGAGTGAGTGACCTCCATCCAGAGACAGGGACACTGGAATTCAGAGAAGGAGGAGACACTCCCAAAGCCACACAGCAAGGTGGTTTTAGGCCCCTCCCTGCTCTGGCCCTGGCTTCTCCCTTCTGCCTCCTAGCTGCACATGCTGCAGCTCTGGAGCCAGGGCACCCAGTGAAACTTGCATTTCTAATAAGCAATGAATGACATCCGGTTCATTTAGCATGTCCCATGCAAATACTTAGAATGAAAACTTACTGTGTTAACATTTAACCAGGTATCTTGCATTTTATCTGGCAACTTCATCTGGGGGCCTTTCTCTGAAGACAGGCTTGGAAACAGGGTGCTTTTCCATCCAGAAACGCAACCACAGGCAGGAAACAACACCGTGTTGCCGAAATCAGGACCAGTCTGGGGAGAGAAGCAGTCCGGGTTTGGAGGCTGAGATAGGGCTCCCCTACTCCTGCATATGGAACTGAGCGCTGCAGACCAAGGTAAGTCCCGAGAACCTGGGATTCCGCACACGGGCTGAGGGTGGGATGGAATGAATGAGTCCTTGATGGATAGCTGGGACATGCGGGTGGATGGCAGATGCTGCTGACTATGAAAGTTGCCAACATTAGAAATTTCCCAGCTTCTCTTGCAGCTAGGGGAGGGCATGTGACCCAGCTCTGGCCAAAATCCCAAGGAAAGTTTCCTTTCCGGAATTAAAGTAAAAATTTTAAGGAAAATATATTTCCCCTTACCCTCTTATTTCCTGCCTGGAATGTGGATGTGATGGCTAGAGGTGGAACAGCCATTTTATGACAATGAGGACAAAAGCCAGATACAAAAGCTAGCAAAGCAAGAAGCCAAGGGTGCCTGGATCCTTGGGAACTCTTTTGTACCCAGGCTGCCACAGCTCCAGACCACCTCTCTCTTGATATTGTGCATACACAGAAACTTTTTATTTGCTGAAACCATGGAGTTTTCTGTTGTTTGTAGCCTGATGCAAGTCCTGGCAGATTCATCAATCTTGGGGCCTGAGGGAGGATCCTGAACCCTATAGACCACAGTGTGACCACGAGTGAAAATTCACTGGTTCGTGTAAAATGTTTGCCAGGCACTGACAGCTACAGCGACCCCAGGACAGATGTTCCCAAGTGCTCCATTAGGGCACAGTGCCTGGTGCTCGGCTGTGGCAAACCTTTCCTGGGTCTGCCGCAAAAGACAGTGTGAAGTCACCACATGCTCTTTTGGGGGGAGGATGTTCCTTCATCCTAAGACTATGTCCTTCATACTTTTGGGGTTTTAAAATGCAATTTATTTCGTGAAATGAAGAAATAGTTGATGATGGAATTTTTCATGTGTGTGTTTTTGTCTTTTTTACCATCCTTCCCTAGCAAAATGAAACATTGGCATCTTTGTTATCAGCCCCCCAGATTTTCTTTGGAAGTTGCACTGGTCTCTGGGAGTGTGCCCAAGAAGTCCTCGACTCACTCGCAAGCGCAGCCCCAGCTGGGAGAGCAGACGAGGCAGAGAGGAGGGGCACCCCTGCCAGGAGCCAGTGGATGGCCCCGGGGCAGACAAGCACAGTTGCAGGTGCTGCACGTTGGGCCCCACGGGCCTGGCACTGGGAGACCTTCCCAGCCTGCTCTGTGCCTCCTGCTGCCCCCTCGCCACAGCCCCACCCGCTGAAGCGTCCCCAGAGGAGCTGGAACAGCTCCTTTCGGCTCCCCGGAAGGTGCAGCCCTGAGCACGCCATGTTCCGGAGGCCAGAGAGGGCGAGCCGGGCTCTGGCCAGTGGGCCGTGTGTGCATACCTGCTCCGAGGCCCAGCGGCTTGGCAGGTCCCTGCTGGGGACAGCCACACTCAGCTCAGCTGGATGTTCAGCCCAGCAAGCCTGGAGACGGCCAGGGATAACAGGAACTCATGGGAGAGTCCAGGCCACCCCAGGGGCCCTGCAAAAGGCCTCGAGAACCAGCGACCGGGGAAAAGAAGCCTGGAGAGAGAGTGGCAGAAGCAGCACTTGGGAAACCGCTCAGCCAGGGAGATGAAAGGCGAACACTGCGCTACACTCACAGCATTTTAAACCTTGGCTCCCAGCAGCTCTGCCCTAATGAGAAGCAGGAAGAACTGCGGCAGGCAGGGAGGAGAGCTGCTTGGAGGTGCAGGAGAAGGAAGGGCAGGAGCTTAGCCAGATCTCCGTGCCCTGCCACCCTGGGAGCCATCCTGCCCCACAGAGCCCCCTGGAGAGCGTTTCTAAGCAGGGGAGAGCAGCCGGAATTCCTGGGCTGCAT
Source organism: Cheirogaleus medius (assembly GCA_008086735.1). NCBI lineage: Eukaryota > Metazoa > Chordata > Mammalia > Primates > Cheirogaleidae > Cheirogaleus > Cheirogaleus medius. The sequence goes on from VBSM01002356.1 coordinate 3,458,607, forward strand.
TTTGGGCTCTCGCGGTGCAGACTGGGATGCACGTGAGGACCAGGTCCCTGCACGGGAAACACTGGGGTACAGCTATGGGTCATGCCCACAGTGCCTGCATCATGCCACGAGGGCCCTGCAGCTGTTATAGCAAGACCCAGCCTTTCCCCAACCCCCCAGATATTAAGATCTTACAGCTGGGGAACAGAGAGGGGCACCTGGGTCCTCTTTTTCGGGGTGAGGCCAGGGCCACCTCATGAAATGTGTCTGCTTTTTCCAGCCTCATCCTCACTCCCAGCCCCAGCCCCAGCCCCAGCGCCGGCCTGCTTCTAACAAGGCAGCGAAGAGTGTCAGTTAAAGGTCTGGGCTGGGCGCGGTGGCTCACGCCTGTAATCCTAGCACTCTGGGAGGCCCAGGCTGGCGGATTGCTCAAGGTCAGGAGTTGGAAAACAGCCTGAACAAAAGCGAGACCCTGTCTCTACTAAAAATAAAAAGAAATTGGCCAACTAGAAATATATAGAAAAAATCAGTCGGGCATGGTGGCACATACCTGTAATCCCAGCTACTCGGGAGGCTGAGGCAGAAGGATTACTTGAGCCCAGGAGTTTGAGGTTGCTGTGAGCTAGGCTGACACCACGGCACTCTAGCCTGGGTAACAGAGTGAGACTCTGTCTCATAAATAAATAAATAAATAAATAAAAATAAAGGTCTGGCAGCATCAGACAGTGCTGAATTCAAACACCGGGCGAGCTAAACACTGCCTGGCTGGGTGACCTTGAGCGAGTACCGTGTCCTCTCTGAGCCTCAGTTTCCTTCTAGTAATGGGGAAGATGATGTCTACCTCCGACAACTGCCACGAGGTTTCACGTCCAGGTGGAAGAGCGCACAGCCAATAAACAGCGGCGCCAAGGAAAGCCTCTGGCCTGCCAGTTAGAGAAATGGGCTGATTCGTTCCAGAAGTCTCCAATGTTTCCAAGCCAACGGGGCTCCTGCAAGATACCTCCAGATCTCTTTATGTTCAGGGAAGCATGGGCTCCACTTGCATTAAGGAGGATTTGTTTTATTTTTAAAGGAGTTGAGGCTACTTTGCAATCAGAGCCTTGGTGGCTGAAGCAGGGAAGAGCCTGGGAAGGGGTATTAATCAAGGCGCCTTAAGGGCATGCAAATCAGGAGCAAGCTCAAGTGATTAGGGGGTGCTGGGGCCTGGAGTCCAGCTTTTATCCCTGTCTGAGAAGAGAGAGCCAGAGCCAGGCGAGGTTGCTCGCGCCCGGCTGGGGGTGGCCGCCATGGGGACGGTGAGCTGTGAGCGAGCAGAGGCAGAGGGAGGCGAACCACTCGAAAGTGGTCGAAGGGTCCCTGGTGTCTGCGATGCCCACGTGGCAACCTAGCTGGCTCCCGCCTCCCCTGCAGCTGCAGAGCTCGGGAGGGCTGCCCTGGCAGGACTCCTGCCTGGCCGAGAAGGCCCCTCTTCCTAAGCCCGGGAGAGTGGCTGTTTCCGAGAGACTGGTGCTGCAGGGGCGGGGCGGGGAGTGTGGTGCTGGCAATCTGCGGCATCTATGCGGCGTGTGCACAGGGATGCCATCTCGGGGATGTGCCTGTTAATAAGAAACTGGAGTCAAACAGGGTCCAACAAGGGGGATTGTCTGAGCTGGTTAAGGGACGCGTTTTCGATGGATTTCCGCGTCCTACTGAGAAACGATGACCTCGACATGGGAAGATCGCAGCAACATATCACTCCTCAAAGGAGAAAAAAAGCAAGTTTCAAAACACTGGGTAACATAAGCTTATCTTTGGGAAAAAAAAGACATATATCTAGAAAAGTCTGGAACGGCAGTCACAGAAACAACAAAACAATAGGTACTTTGAGAGGGTGGGTTTTAGGTTATTGTTACTTTCCTCTTTTATATTATTATTTTTTTTAACAATGAACATATGTATATTTGTAATCAATAAAGTTATTTTCTTTTCTCTTTTTAAGAAGAAAGGCTCTGTTGCTTGGCCTCACATCTCCCCTTATCCCTTTGATATAAAATCTCCCAGTGGACCACGAGAGGGACAGCTGCCCACCTCTCAGGGCCCCCCTGTCTAGCACAAAGCAACTCTCCAGCACCCAAGGGACAGGCAGGCCCGGGATGGGCCTTCTTTGGATGATACAGCATCTTGAAATTCACTATACTAAACATTTTTAAACAAGATGCCTTGAATTTTCCTTTTGCACAGAGCCCCGCATACCATGTGGCCAGTCCCGCCAGCATCCGGCACAAGGCAGCTGCTGAGCAAGTGCTGGATGGATGGATGGATGGACGGACGAATGAAATGTCACCCTGTCCCTCTGCACTCAGCCCCTTCCTGATTTCCGGGCACCTGGGCAGTGGAGAACCAGCCCTCACCAGTGTGCCGACTGGCACTCACCTGGAGAGAATCTGATGTCCACACAGAGCCTTAGGCCACCCAGACCCAAATGCAGAACCTCAGAAGGGGGCATTTGAGTTCCTAGCTCACACTCAAATGATGTGGACACACACGACACTGAGAATCAATCGGGTGCTGTTTTGGGGGCCACCTTGTTCTCTCCCTCCTTGTCCAGCCGTGTGATCTGAGGCAGGTTGCCAAACCTCTCTGAACTTCCCAAAATGGGCAGGGGGTTGACACGCAGCCTTCCGCCTTCTCAGGCTGTCTGTCTGGGAATGAGCCCCTTCCTGCCAGTCATGGGGAGCTTTCCTGGGGTAGGTGGGCCCTGAGTCCCCTGTTCCCTGTGTGTCCCCAGCACCCAGCTTGGGGCCTGACATGGGAAAGGAGGGTGAATCCCCAACCTCGCAGGGCTGCGTAGGGAGGAGGAGGGTGGGCAGAGGGTTTTGTCAGCATATGCTGGGCACACAGGAGGTGCCACATAAATGGAGCTGTCATATTTTGGTCCCACACTCTTCTCCTGGGGCTGTGGCCTCAGTTGCTGCACCCTACCCAAGGGTGGGCAGCAGGTGAGCCCTGCAGGGGCCGGTAGAGGCCAACAGGGGAGGGGGAGGTGGCAGGAGGGGATGGAGGCAGGGGCCCGGCGGACAGAGTCCAGGCACGTCCTGATACCAATTAAGGCAGCTCTGGCGCAGGGGCCTCGGACGGCATTTATCAGCCCGCCCGGGAGGGGCCGGCGAGCTGTCCTCTGGCTGACAGATTAGACAGCGGACAATTAGGTTTCAGGCAGGCGCTCTCCCTCTCTCTCCTTTCTCTCTCTCCCTCTCTCTCTCCCCCCCCACCTCTCTCTCTCTCCCTCTCTCACACACACACACACACACACACACACACACTTTCCCCATCAGTCTGCAAGGCCCAGTGACAGGGCCCAGCTGGGTGTCTGCCCAGCCCCAGAGGTAGGGACAAAATAGATACAGAGCCCTGCCCGAGGGGTAAGGAATCCCCTGGAAGGAGAGTAAGGGAGCCCTGAGGACAGCCCCCCCAAGTCGTCCCCAAACCCCACGCTCTGCCCCAAGCAGCACGTCCAGCGGGACCGGGGCTGGGGCTGTTCTTGAGAGACCAGCGTTGGAGATGACAACACAGTGACGGAGATCCTGAAAGCCGATCCAAGGGGGCACAGGCCCGAGCTGCCCGAGGCGGCTTTCTTCCTGGGAAAGAGCCTCTCCCCTTCACTCCTCGGAGCCTTTGATCCCCGGATCCCAAAGGGAGGAATGTGTGGGGCAAGGACAGCGACGCAGGAAAAGTCTTCAAGATTCTGGAATGTTCAGCATTGCCAAGGCTCTGAGATGAGTCAAGAATGCTAACAGGGAAGCATGACTCAATCCCCTTGTTTGGGAAGTGCAAGCCAGGCGAGACCCTCGGGCAGTTCTTGCTGGTGGCCGGAGGTCAAGTCTCTGTTCTGCCCGGGAGTTCTCCACCTCTCTGCTGGGCTTGGATGCCGCGGCCACCAGGGCCTTGCTGCCAAGATCATCTCAGGTGTCCAACGCTGGGCAGGCTCAAAGCCGAGTTCACCAACCTCCCCAGCCTCTGCACACCGGCAAATGGCACCGCTGTCACCCCAGGGCTCTGTCCAGAAATCTGGGTTTCAGCTTCACCTCTCCACCCCTCTCCCCACAGCCTCCATCATCAAGACCCGCCCCTCCGCCTTCTAGGGAGTGTTCTGACCTACTCTCTTCCCTTGGTCCCCACGGCCACTGCCCTGACCCAAGCCACCATCTCTCGCCCTGATGCTCTGTTGGCTCCCAGTCCTTGGTCTTTCCTCCTGCTCCAGGCTCCCTGCAGCAGTAGAGGTGTCATCTAAAACCCCTCGCCACTCCTCTGCTTCAGAGCCCTCTGTGGCTCCCGCCACTCCCAGGAGCAAGTCCCAGGGCCTGGCTGCAGCATCAGGCTCAGTCCCCCACCTCCCAGCTTCACCGGCTTCCTTCGCTCTTCATGTTCTGCAACGATGTTGTCTATTTATTTGGTGGCTTGGTTGCTGTGGGCTCCCCTCCACTTCCCAGTGCAGTGTGATTTGGGAGGGCAGGGACCAGATCCCTCCTGCTCACCCTCGCCAGGGACCAGATCCCTCCTGCTCACCCTCGCCAGGGACCAGATCCCTCCTGCTCACCCTCGCCAGGGACCAGATCCCTCCTGCTCACCCTCGCCAGCATCCGTCACCCGGCAGGGACTCCACGCGTCTGCTCTGCCCACCCCCAGCCTCGTCTCTCAATGCTCTTCTCTCAGACTCCACTCAACGACCAGCTCCTTCCCGAGGGCCACACTAGTCCGCCCTCCATCCCACTGCCTGGAACTCTCCCCGGTTTACTGCAGCCCGTCGGCCGCCCCTGACGGTCCAGCTGGGTCGACCCCAGCCCAGACGGCCACTGGCTCAAGGCGGCCAGTTCACTTGTCTGCCTGCCCCACTCCTCCGGGGGCTCCCTGGGCTCTCTCCTTCACAGTGCCTGGCCCACACTCAGTGCTCAACACGTGTTTGTCTCCCAGATGAATGTGCCCAGAAGCCCAGCTCCATCCCTGGCAGAGCCCCTGCCTTCCTCCAGCCTGGTCTCCTGTCCGCCTGGGGCCCTGAGTGTCCAGGGGCCAGAGTGGACATGACCAGGCGCCAGGCTGAGTGGCACAGAGAGAAGTGCCCTGGGGACGCCTGTAACTGGGACTCTGCGTGGAAAGGGGCAAGTGCTTTGGGATGAGCCGGCTTTGGCGGGCAGGAGGACAGTGTGGGAGAAGCAGCAGAGAGTCTTACATTCATAATCAGCAGTTGCAAGCCAGACACTTTACAGCGTTTCGCATGTTCAATCCTCACTGCAACCCTTTGAATAAATTTGCATTTCTCAGAAGAAGGGTGACCACCGAGATGTTAAGCCACTTGCCCAGGATCCCATAGATACTCGTGGCAAACCCCAGGTGTGGCTCTTTTCAGGGGCCATGGCCTTGTCCTGCCCACCCCCATCTGTTTTGCCAGCATCTACCCAGACAGCGTCCACTGCACCAGGGTCTGGGCAGAGGGAACCGTGGGAGCGAAGGCGCAGGGACTGGATGGGACCTGCTCAGTGGGAGGGGGACACACCCAAGAAGGTGGTGAGAGTAACGTCCCCACCCCAAGAGTCAGCAGCAAAAGCCTGGGGGGAAATGGGCCAGTCACTCCTCTTTTCTGTGCCTCAGTTTCCTCATCTATAAAATGGGGACATAGCAGTACCTACTTCACAGTGAGGATAAATATCTTTAAAGCACTTAGCACAGTGCCGGGCACAGGGAAAGCACTGTGTAAGCAGTTTTAAATAAGTAAAAGGGGACGTGGTGGTCTGAGTCCCGCTGGAGGGGCCGAGGAGCTCTTCCGCTGTCCCTGGCCTAGGAGGTCTGGCAGGCCCTTGGCCAGGAGCAGGCATGGGATGGATGTGCTGGGGGCTGGGGCTCATGGCTGCCCCCAGCCAGTGGCTGAGGCAGGTCCTTGGATGTCCTGGGGTGTCTCTGTGAGGCCCTCAGGCCTGAGGCCGGCAGGCGCCTGCTGTCCCCCGGTTATGGGAGGCCGGGGCTGCAGGGAGGCCCCAGGTCCAGCCCCGTCTGGACCCATGGCGGCTGAGGGAACGAGCTCCCTTCTCCCTGTCCCTCGAATGGGCCACAGGTGCACACGGGCTCCGGGGTCAGACCCCAGGGAATGAGAGGAGCTGAGGGAGGTTCCCCACGGGTAAGGGTAGGCTGTCCGGGTGAGGGGTGAGTCCCCCACCACAATTCAAGTCTATGTGATCGTAAAGACACCCAAGATAGAGGGGTGGCAGGAGTTCCTGACTAGATGGCACAAGGTTGCGTGTTTTTCAGTTCTAACTCCATCATTCATTCACCCACTCACTAATTCATTCAACAAACATGCAACAGGCACTGACCTACCACGTGCCAGGCCTGCCCTGGGTTCTGGGGTACGAGGGTGAGCGCACAGACACGCCGCCTGCCGTGGGCCGCTCGGTCTAGGGAGGGAGGTGGACAGTGAGGACGCGGCTCGCCGGATCGCTCGGTGGCACTGCTGCAGCACCCTGGGGGGAAGCACAGAGGCCGCGCCAGAGTGGGACAAGGCCCCGAGCGGAGTGTGAGCCAGTCCTGGGGGGCGAGCAGACTTCCCCGTGAGACTCAGGCAGACCATGGCCCCTCCGAGCCGAGCCTGCTTCCACATCGGGAACCGGGGCGGCACGCGTGCTTGGGGGCCTTGGCGATTCCGTGAGCCCAAAGAAAAGGAACATGGCTCTCTAAGAGATCGTCCCTGGGTCCTGGTTTACTTGCTAATTCCTCCCGTGGGGAGGGCGTTGCTAAGGCCGGGAGGCACAGTCATGACCCGGGTCAGTGATCTGTACCATGACCCCAACAGGCCAAGCTCAAAGGCAGAACTCTGAGCTGTCAGAACCCACAGAGGCTGTGGCTGAGTCCCTTAGCCCTCTGCGGGTCCCCTGGCCTGGACCCCTCTCCTCTCGCTGCCCCTGACTTTGCTCCCAGGCCCGTCCCCTCCGTCCACTCACTCCGTCCACCTCACTCCCGCAGGAGGAGCCGCAGCCAGGAGGGCCAGAGCTCTGCGGTGCTGGAAAACCCCCTCTTGGACTGTGGGTGTCATTCTCGCTGGCCCGCCCCCCACCCCCCACGCCACCAGCCCCAAATACAGAGCCTCCACAAAGCCCCCTATTAAGAAATTGGTCAATTTCCTTCTAATTAAAATAAATACTATGCCACATTAAAGGCCAATTAATTTTCAGAGCTGTCAGGGAAACGTCGCCTGGAAAATGCACATCCTCCTCCCCACCCCCTCCTCAGCAAAGGGCAGCCACGCAGCGCCCCGCCCTGCAGCAGCGGGGAGGAGCCTGGGGTCACAGCTTCCAGGGGGTGGGGAGGAAGGGACGGCCAGCTGTGGACAGGGCTGCAGGCGGGGCTGCCCGTCTCTGGAGGGACCCCACTCACTCAGCCCAGGAGTGAGACCCCATCCCTCCCAAGAAACCCAGGCCCTACGACCAGGTCTCCCTGGTGTGCCCCACAACCAAAGACAGCGCTTTCTCCATGAGCATCCTCAGTTGGCGGGAAAGATGGGCTTTTGGAAGGCTTGTGATCGCCAGACTTCGTACGCCTGAGTCATCTCACTGAGCCCCACAGCAGCCCCTGCATGGAGGTGCCACTGTCCCCATTTTACAGACAGGGAAGATGAGCCCCGGCTTCTAGGGACAGAGCAGGATGCACCCCTGGTCCTGCCTGACCACACCCAGCTGCACGGGCAGCTGCTCCTTTCCATCACAGGAGATCTTTTCATAACGTAAAAAAGGGCAGGACACTGCCTGTCTGCATAAAAACAAATGTCATCGGTCGTATTTGCTCAAGGTGAGCAAATCCTAAGGAAAGCTCCCTAATCCTAACAAAAGCTCCTGCTTCTTAAAAGTTAGGGATGTGCCAGGAGGCCTGCCAGGCCCTGTCCCGTTGTCATCTCACTGAGTCCTCACTAGCACCGTGTGGCTCAGCAAGGCTAGGTAACACGCCCAAGGTCACACGGCCTGCCCACATCCTCGTCATGGCAATCTCCTGTCTTTAAGGTCCATGTTTTTCCATTTCCTCAAGGTCAAAGCCAAGGTCTTTGGGTCTTCTCTCCTGGCAGGGCAGAAAGCCATGTAGAAAGAATGCTGGGATCCCTGTGTGAGCTTGACAAGCCTCCTTGCCTCCTTGGGCCTCAGTTTTCTCATCTTCCAAATGGGAGGGCTGGACTCTGTTCAACTGCATCCTGCAGGGGCCCTCATCTGGGGCAGGTGGCCAGGAGTGGAGCATGCGGCCAGACAGGAGCGACAGCCTGTCTTCCACTAGGACAGGGGGACCTGGCTGCCTTGCAGAGAGAGGTCCAGTGGTCAGCGCAGACAGTGGGGACTAGGGCCCAGACCTAGCTGTCCCCACACCGCAGACAGCTCCCAGGGCACCCTGACCCCAGCAGCGCCTGTGGGATCCGGCCACCTACCCCTCTCCCTGGTTCTCTGCTCCTCGCCCAATCCCAGGAGATGACTCACTGCCCAGGCCAGCAGCAGGCAGGGGGAGGGGACAGGAGAGGGGGTGTCGGGGGGCCCCTCTGACCCTCTGTGGGCCCCTATGCCTCCCCGCATGCCGAACTCTGACTTGGAGGCCCAAGCATTTCATAGGAGCTTCTCCTGCCGGAACCCTCGGAGCAGTGCTGAGACGTCCTGTTCCTCCTTGAGGAGAAGGAAGGAGGAGGAAGGGCAGGACCAGGAGCAACCTGCTGGTCTCGAGCTGGGCCGGTCGGTGTTTGGGGCCTGCTTCAGCCCTTCAGCCCACTCTGAGGAGCACCCACCGCTGGGCACCGAGGACACGAACACAAATAAGCCAAGAGGAGCGTGCCTGAGAAGTCACAGCGCAGTGAACAGTCAGACGGAGAGGGGCATGGAGCCCACCGGGACGGCCACCGCGTGTGCACAGAGCTCTGGGTGTCAGAGGGCGGGTCCCAGAGCACCGTGGCATGCGACCGAAGTCTGCAAGCAGCCAGGGGGCAAGGGCATTCCTGGCAGGGGCACAGCACAAGCAAAGGCCCAGCGGCGTGAAAGCATGGGTGTGTTGGGGGGACGAGCACTTGGTGTAGCTGCAGCGGAGGAAACGGCCGAGCCAGGGCTGAGGCACAGAGGCAGGCGGCGGTCCAAGCCGCCAGGCCCTGCGTGCATGCGCTGCCGTGGAATCGGCGCTAGTAGCAGGAGCAGCCTCCCTGCTATTAACAGTCACCACGAGGCTGTGCTGAGCTCGTCTCAGGCATTAGCTCACCAAGCCCTCCAATAATCCCATGAGGCCCAGAGAGTTCTGCAAGTCACTGGTGGTCACACAGCTGATGGTGGCCAGGCTGGAACTTGGACCCAGGCTCCCAACTCTAACCCAGCAGCACTTGCTGCCTCTGAGGAGTCTGGACTTCCCCTTCCTGGCAACTGGGAGCCACGAGGGATTTTAAAGGGGGGTGGGTAGCATAGTCTCAGTGGCCTGAATCCCCAAGTCAGGCTTGTGAAAAACCCACTGTGTCTGCCTGGGAGACTTGGCAGGTCCATTTTCAGGGCTGGCGGGCCACCCCCGGCCTCCCAGGGAGCTGCCCTTGTCTTCCTGAGCGATGGGGCTGGGCCTGCGTCTGCTGCCCCAGACCACTACTCCTGGGCTCCAGCCTTGGGCCTAGGGGCTGCCAGGGCCTCTGCATAGCCCAGAACTCCCGTCAGGGGGCTTGGCCGCTCCATGGCTCCCGTGCTGGCCACTCTCTTCCCTCTGCCCTTCCTTGCTCAGGGATGGCATGCGCGGATGTGCACCTGGGCAGTGACCCCTGATGGAGCCGGACAACCCTCAGAAAGACCCAGCAGGAGTGACCTCTCCTCGGGGTGCTGAAGCAGCCCACTGCCCCTTCCCCACTTCCTCCCGGCTCCCTCTGCTCATCCGGCCTCCTGCAGCCCGGGGCACTAAAGAGTTCCTCTCACCGGCTTCCCTCCAGCGGCCTCTTCCATCCTGCTCCCTGCCCCAGGCCTCGGCACGCAGGCATCACAGGACAGCAGGGTTTGGAGGCCCGAGCACATCTCCCTCCGCCACCCACCCCACCTACGGAGCAGCTAGGCCCCCAGCTGGCCTGCGCTCTTGCCGCAGCTCCAGGCTCCTGGTCTGCCGCCCACCACGCATCTGCTGAGCGCTACGTGTTTCCACGTGGGGACATCTCACACCCGATTCTCACTTCAGCCCAGAGCAGGCTGGGTTAAAACAGGAAGGCTGGGCTGTCCGGCTCTAGCTTCTCCTAACCTCTAAAATGCCATGAGTCCATGTCCACATCTCTGCCTCACAAAAGGGTAAAATAAGGCAGGCAGTAGGTCATTGACTCACCCTTCCTGGTCATGTATCAGGCAGCCAGTCTCAGGGATCTCCTGTCTGAGGTCCTTCCTGCTCTTCAGTGTTAAGGCCAGCAGATGGCTGTGCTATTACTCCCTTCCCTGTGCCTGTGGCAGACATTACTAATTGATCACCGCATTCTTTCCCTCTAGGACCTGATGCAGCCTCAGAAGCCTTCTCACCTGTGGAGTTGGCAACTAAGGGGACACCTGTTCACCACCCATCCTAGACTGTAGGATCCATCTAGTATCTCCCAGCACCTGGCTCAGGGCCCAACACATGGCACAGATCATGGTAATAAACTTTTAATGAGTGAGTGCTGAACAAATGGTAACTGTTGAATGAATGATGCCTCCCAAAGCCAGTCACCCGATACCCAGCTTCCTTTGCAACTGGGACATGAAGGCAATAATAGCAGTAGTATCCCCAACAGCTGATACCTCCTGAGTCTCTAGGGCACTTCATCTGAGCTGATGGGCTGCCCTGGGATGCCATCTCCCCAGAGTCACACATCACGGTACAGAGCTGGGACCTGACTGGTCTCCTGCCTCCGAGCCCAGTGCTCTCTCCCTGCCCCCACCTCGGCCAGCCCCACCTCAGCGTGCTGTTTAACACCTGGGTCAGTCAGATGGACCTGGGCCTCAATCTGGGGACTTGGAGGGAAGATCCCAGGGACTAGCGTGGGCACAGGTTCTTGAGAGAGTAGTTCACTGGGAGCTTACTCATCCCACCTGCAATTCTGAATCCCAGAATAGGAGACACCACAGTGTACCACCTTGCTAGGACCTGAACGTGCCCCCCCAAAATTCATACATCAAAACATAATCTGCAATGTCACGGTATTAAGAGGTGAGGATTTAGGGAGGTGATTACGTCATGGGGGCTCCACCCTCACAAAGGGGATTAGCGCCCTTATGAAAGAGGCCAAGGGAGCCTGTCACCCCTCGAGGACATGCCTAGAAGGCCCCATCTATAAGGAACAGGCCCTCACTAGACATTGAATCTTATGGCTCCTTGATCTTAGACTTCCCAACCTCAAGAACTGTACATGATACATTTCTGCTGTTTCTAAATTACCCAGTCTAAGGTGTTTTTACAGCAGCTGGAATGGACTAGGATACCCTTCTCTGTACAAGTCGGGAGAGAGCAGCCCAGCAGGGGAATGACCTGCCCGAGGTCACCTAGTGAGCTTGGCTGAGGCAGGTTTGCAGACAGTCTCGCAGCCCCCAGATGCCCTCTCTTGTCCTGGTGCCCGTGCATTTGTAGTCAGCTGTTCAGCATCTTTTCTAGAATGTGACACCCTTGGAGGGAGGAACCCCAGGCACCTAACATAAGTCTTGGCTCAAGATGGGTGATCAATAAACACTGGATGGATGGAAGGAAAGAAGGAAGGAGAGAGGGAGAGATGGAGGGAGGGAGGGAGGGAACGGGTAGGTGGGTGGATGTATAGAAGAGAGGGAGGGAGGGAGGGATGGATGAAAGGATGAAAGCAGGCATGGATGGAGTGAGTGATGGGTGACTGTCCCCTGCACAGGAAGCATCCAGTGGCTCAGGCACAGAGGTCAGGAAGATTGAGTCGGACGGAGACATGAGCAGGCAGCTCACCCCTTCGTCCCCCGCTCCCCACCCAACATTTTCATTAGGACTCATCTGCTGCACCTGGACCCCTGGCCCCTGCCCTGGGAGGCTGCAGACGCCTCAGCAGGCTTTATTAAGGACCTATTAACCCAGTGGCTCTGGGCAGGGCTAAGGATGCTGTCACTGCAGATCTGGTGGAGAGCCTCAGAGGGGCGGCAGCAGGAGGGCCAGGAACCTAAGGTGACCGAGAGGTCGTTAGAGCTGCACATGCCTGCCTGGTTCAATCCTAGTTCTTCTGCTAATTGGCTGTGTGGCCTTCAGCAACTTACTTCCCTTCTCTGAGTTGCAGCTTTCTCACCTGTAAGAGGTAATAACCTGCTTGTTTGAGGCTCCACTGAGCTAGCGCATTGCAACACCTCGCAAGAGTAAGCGCATGTCATAACCAATAAGTAACACGCCTGGGGACCCCCTGGGAGCACTCAACACAGCAGCCCCTGACCTTCACGGGGCAGGCAGGTGCTGTGACCATCCCTACTTTAGAGATGAGGAAGCTGAGGATAACGAGGAGTAAGTGCTTGGCCAAAGCCACCCAGCCAGGCAGTGAAGGGACCAGGACCCAAACGTAGGCAGTGGGCGCCACTCCTGGCCCATTTCCTGCCCAGCTACCGGCTACAGGAACAAAGCTAGGGGTGGGTGGGCGGGGCTGGTAGGACCTCTCCTACCAGCTCCTCTGAGGTGACAGCACGGAGGAGGGGAGGGGGAGGGGGACAATAACCCTGATTTACAGCTTCCAGCGCGATTAACTGCACCATCTGGATGCCACGCGTCCACCCGGGTGCGTTAGGGACCCCAGCCCTTCGGTGTATGGCAGGGAGAGACAAGGTGGATGGCAGAGCTGTCATAAGCGGCTGTTGAATGTGGGGACTGTGTGGGGCCCACCTGGCTCTCCTCAGCCCCCACGTACCCCTGAGCATGTTTCCCACCGAGAAAGCTGGGTCTCTGCCAGTCTCTGCCAGAAGAGTCCAGAATGGTTGGACTCAAGGGTTCAAATACAAAAGGAAGGCTGTAGCCTGAGCCACCAAAAAGGGCAGGGGATGAGCATGAAGGGTGGGGGAAATGACGGTGACATACCAGCATGTGTGACAGATGATCCATGCCACCTTCTAGCTATGTGTTCTGAGGCAAGTGATGGCATCTCTCTGAGGGGCTGTCCCCTCCTCTGTGACATTGGGATCACCATGGTATTGACCTCTCCTGGTTGTTTTGAGAGTCAAATTAGATAAGGAAATGTACAGATCTCCACGTAGTGCATGGCACCGAGTAAGTCAGTGGTTGTTGCAATTAATAGCCCCATTTGCCAAATGGGGAGACTGAGGCCCAAGGAAGACAAATGACTTGCCTCAGATTACACAGTGGGTTGGTGGCAGAGCCCACGACCAACTCTGCTTCTCCTGACCCCAGCCCAGTGCTCTTTCCCTCTGGTCTGTACCGAAGACCAACCCACCTTGGGACACAGCCAGTCCCAGAGTCTCGGGGCCCCAAGAACAGCTTCCATGTCCTGAGCACCTACTATTCACCAGGCATTGTGCTTCAAGCTCTTCTGCGTCACCTCAAGGAACCATCACAACCTGCGAGGTGGCCATGGATTGCATTGTCCCCTTGTCTAGGTGCAAAAGCTTCAGCTGTGGCAGAGCCGGGATTTACCAACCAGGACTGTCTGGTCCTTGAGCCCCAGTTCTCAGCACACGCTACCACCTTCTGCACCAAGGCGGGGGCTTCTGTGGATTGTAGCAACTGCTCTAGCTCCCCACCCCCTTCATTTCCTCCTCCAAGAAGGAGAGAGATCACTAGGACGCTAAGACAGCCACAGTGGACCTGAAGTCTTCTGGACACAAGTTTCCCCTTCAGGGCTGGGGCACCTCTCGCATCTCAAAAGGGGGAGGGAGGAGGGAAGAAAAAAACATCAGCCCCGGCTCCTCCCTATGTCCTTGTTCTTAGCACACTGTGCTGAGCACTGAGCGTGGCTGGGACCCTGCAGCCTGCACAAGGCCACAGTGGGGGCCCAGGCTGGCTGGTGGTGATGGCAGGGAGGAGGCTTGAAGCAGCCAGTCCTCTCCCCCACCCCACACGCTCACTACATTCCCATCTGGTCAGCCTGAACGCTGAAAGTTTAAGTCCGCCCTCTGCAAAAAAACAAAAGCCTCTCCTTTCCATTGTAGAAAGCCCCAGAGACCTGGGCCACTCTGCTTGCCTCCTCTCTTGGCCAGTGTGGCCGAGGCAGGGGCCAGGGAAATGACAGCTGTCCTGCCCAGGGGAGAGAGATCCCCTAGTCCCTGGCCTGGGCCCTCTCTGGGGCCACACCCTAGGAGCAGCCCCGGGAGCCTGTCGTGGTTGACTCCTGCCTGGGGCTGCAGCACAGCCAGATGGGGCGGCTCTGGCTCCAGCAAACCAGCAGCGGCAGGGGAGGCCCAGTGACCCGTTCCCCCCGCCCCCACGGGGACCTCCTGGCCTGGCCATCCGAGGTGACCCTTGCCCCTTCCCCACAGAAGCTCAGACCTCTGACCCTTATTAAAAACAAGCCAAACAAAACCTGGAAAGAAAAATATTCTCCACAAACAGCCTCAGCGATGATCGCGTGCCCCCCCACCACACACCCCCTGCTTCAGACGTGCGGGGCTGCAGCCCGCGTCCACATAAACAAGTTGTTGCAGGGCGGATTTTGTTTATGAAACATCTAGGTTTCGCTCAACTTTGGTGGGGGAGGTGTGGACTGTTTCAGAGTTTTCTGATGAAGAGGGAGCCTGGGGCTTGACACGATCTCTTTTCTCCCTTTGTGCTCCTTGCTGGTTACATCTGGGGAAAGGGGCGTGTGGAGAAAGGGTCAGGAAGCAGGACGGGCCCCGGGGCGTCCCGGAGAAGCACCGCACCCCGCGGGCAGCTCGGGCTCAGGGAGGGCCGCCCCAGGACGGGGCTCGGCAGGGCAGGGCTGGTCGCCCGCATCCCCTCGGCGTCCCCGGGCTCAGCCCAGGGTCTGTCGCTCAGAAACGTTTGGGACCGTTGGGCCGGTGTCCCTGCCCCCTCCTCCCCCGCCTTCCGCGCCTGGACACCAACGGAGCCGCCCGGAACAAAAGCGGGGCCGCTTTCCAAAGACAAACAATGAACACTCTTGCTCACCCCCTCCCTGCCCCAGGCGAGCAGCCGGGGCAGGTCTGGGGGTCCGCGCGGCCCCGGGGCGGCGGCGGGGCGCCCCGCGACGCCAGCGCGGGTCGGGCGCCTCTGCGCATGCGCGGGCCGGGGCGCAGGAGGCCGAGGCCGCCCGCGCAGCCTCGCTCAAGCCCGGTCTCCGTGGCAACGGGCTCGCGGGGGGAGGGACCGGGAGGCGCGGGCCGCCGCGGCTGCTATTTCTGCCGCTTCCTGTTCCTCGCGGCCACGTCGCCATGGCAACGGTGTTACTCACCGCGGCCGCTTCCCGGCTCGGCTGGCGCGCGTGACCCCGGCCGCTCGCGCCCCCTCGTCTCTCGCTCGCCGTGTTTGCCCCTCTTCCTCCGGCGGCCGCCCCCTCGCGCGCCCCGGTGCCCCCCACCCTGCCCCTCCTCCGCGGCACCCGCGGCCCGGGCGGAGGGAGGGAGGGAGGGAGATTGATGGGGGACGCTTATTAAAAAACATTGTAACCGTTTCCGTTTTTATTACGTTGACAAGGGAGCGTTATTTACTGTTATTGTTTGCCGAGCGGGCCGCGCCGGAGCGCGGGGGCCCCGGGGAGCGTCCCTTCGGGCGGGGCGGGGCCGGGCCGGGCGTGTGAGGGGCGGCCGCGCGGCCCGCGTCCTGCCTCTCGCCGCGACCCCGGCCGCCGGCGTGTGTGCGCGGGGAGCGACCGCAGGGCCCGGCGACTCGTGCTGAAGGGGAAAGGCAACAAAAAATAAAAAAGGAACAGATGACTTCATTCTCGGGAAGGCTCCGTCCTACATGGACCAGTTTCCTGGGGACTGTGGTGGAACAGCCCCGCTGTCGTTGGAAGCACTTTAAACCAGATAAAGACCAGAAAATTCGCGGCCCTGCTTAAGCCAAGCCTGGGCGGGCGGGCGAGCGTGTGACCTCCCTCTGCCGGGAGGCGGGGCTCGCTCCTCCACCCGCGCCCGGGGCCTGGCTTCCAATGTCCTAGGATTGCCCCGAACCTCCTCACTTAGACTCCCACATCCTGAGAGGGTGAGCAACTGCCCCAAGGTCACACAGCCGGCTTTTCTTCTGCTGAAACACCTGCAGGGACAAAACCAGCGGAGGCTAGTTGGACTCCGGGCCTTGGAAGCGAGCGAGGCTCAGCTGGGGGCTGGCAAAAGGAGATTAACTCGGCAGGTCTAAACCCTGGCTGGCCAGGCTCCTGCTCACCCCACTGGAGCCCTCCACTGGGGGGTTTGTGGGGAAGTGTCCACTGGGATCAGATGGGCCTGAAGGATGCGCCCACCCTCCAATCTCTGCTGGGATGTTAATCTCACCATGCTAATTAAAGGTTGCAATTCTGTCCCTAACTCAACTCCTGGCTCTTGGACATTATTATAGCTCAAATGCAAACAGTTGCTGCTCTGGACTGGGAAGCCAGAGGAAAAGCCAGAGGAAAAAGGCCTCTGGAGCTCGCACTATAAAATGGATTTTTTAAAAAAAATGTTTACGCTTACGAACAATTCCTAATAAACAGCCCAGGTTTTGGAAACAACTCTCAGAGACCCTCTCAGCCTGTTTTATGGTTTTTGTTTTCCCTTGCCAGGGGCATGAGGCTTAGGATTTGTCATGACACCTTTTCCCATCTCTTGGTCTTAGATGATCCTCCATAGAGGATGGATGAGGCCTTTTCCGGCCCCAGGATCGTTCTACAGAGGCTCTGGAGTCTAGCACCCAGGCCAGTTCTTGGCTACAGCCTAGCGGGGACTGGGGCTTTGCAAGAAGATAAAGTTATCTTCCGCTGTGTTGCCCAGGCACCCGCAGCCCTCAGCTGCAGAGCCCTCCCTGAATGCATGCACCGAAAAGTCACTGGTTCCAAGAAGAGAGTGTCCCCCTGCCCCTCCCCCACAGTCCTTCATAGAGTAAGGCAAAGAGCATCCCAGCTCCTTGCTGCCAGCCCTGGTACACTGATCTCTCTCCCCTCTTGGCTAGCACCAGTCCTCCCCTGCAGGCTGACCTTCCAAGCAAAACTCTCTGGCAGCAGGTAGCAGGTTTAGAAGGTTTAGCTGAGGAGAGAGTTGTGCCTCTGGGCAAGGTTTGCCTGTGACTGAGAGATGACAGTTGACACCCAGGGGTCACAGACCTCCAGAGCTGGGAAGACCTTTGAGGTTATCCAGACCAACCCCCCCACCACCTTCCTATTTTACAGTTGGGCAAACTGAGGCCCAGAGAGGGAAAGAGACCTGCCTGAGATGCACCATGCTGAGTGGCAGGGCCTGGATGACAACCTGGCCGCCAATCCTCCTCTTCGGTGGCTTGTGCCCCTCTGTTTCCTCTGTGGAATTATCTGTGTGACCAGAAGTTCAGGGCCTGGGACAGGACAACCATGGTTAGGCAGGGGCCTCTGACATCAGCCTGCTTGGGTTCAAGTCCTTCCTTCCAAGTGAAACCTTGGGCAAGCAAATTCTTCTGGCGCCGGGTTCCCTTACGTGTTAAATGGGGATGACAGTAGCACCTGCCCTGCGTCTGTCTTCAGGAATGAAGGCCGCGCTGCAGGTAAAGCACCTGGGTAGCACCTGTGTGTGCTGGAACTTAACCGATGTTGGCAGCGGCGGCGATGCTGGTTGGCGCAGCGGGTTCAATGGTGGCCCCCCTAAAGATATGTCCACGTCCCAATCTTTGGCACCTGTGAATGTGACCTTATTTGGAAAAAGGGGTCTTATAGCTATAATTAGGGATTGAGAGGAGATCATCCTGCATTACCTGGGGGCAGGAACCTAAATGCCATCACAAGTGTCTTTAGAAGAGAGAGAAAGGAGAAGGCCACGTGCAGACTGAGGCAGAGATGGGAGTGATGCAGCCACAAACCGAGGAACCCTTAGGGCCACCAGGAACTGGAAGAGGCAAGGAAGGACCCTCCCCAGAGACTTGGGAGGCACATGACCTGCCGACACCTCGGTTCCAGACTTTTGGCGTCCAGGGCCGTGGGAGAGTGAGCTGTGCTGTGTGAAGCCACAGAGTGAGCGGCAGTTTGTTACTCAGCCACAGAAAGCTGACACAGTGGGGGCGAGGATGAGGGCGGTGTTGGTAAGGGTGGTGGTGACAGTGACGCTGACAGTGGCTGTATTCCTTTGCTGGAGCTGCCTCAGAGTTCGGGAGGCGAGAAGTCCAAAGCGTTGCGGGGCCACGCTCCCTCTGAAGGCGCCAGGGAGGGCCGTTCCAGGCCTCTCTCTGGCTTCCGGCAGCCTCAGGCGATCTTGGGCGTGTTGCCCCATCCTCCTGTCCTCTGACTTCAGGACCTGTGTCCTCTCTGTGTCCTCACGTCGTCTTCCCCCTGAGTGTCCATCTCCGTGTTCACATTGCCCCTTTTTAAGGGACTCCAGTCTCATGGACGAAGGCCCACCCTAGTGACTCACCTCGACCTGATACCTCTGTAAAGACCAGATGAGGCCCCACGCTGAGGTGCGCAGGTTAAGACTTGAGCCTGTCTTTTTGGGGTGGCACGATTTATCCCATAACTGGTGATAACGGAGGTGATGGGATGATGGAGGTAATGGCTGTCATGGGCGCACAGGACAGTTGACAGGCTCTCCAGAGCTCGGGAGTCTGTTCTGGGTGGTCAGGAGCAGGGTCGGGGTGTCAGCTGAAGGAGCAAAGAGGTGAGAAAGATGATCCCAGGACCCCATTGCCAAGTCCCTGCGCCGGGAGGAGCCAGACACCCTTCTCGAAGCTCTGCCCTCACTAGCTGTGGGGTGTCACGCACACACACGCACCCCTCTGGCTTCCCTTGGCCCTGGGCCGGGCCCTGGTGCTTTTGGGCCGCCAGGGCGCCCGCTGCTGGAGTTGGGGCGGCGCTGGCTGCTGCGGAGGGGGCCCCAGCCAGGCGGCACGCGCAGGGCGAGTGGACCGCGAGGCCGGGAGCAGGTGCAGATGAGAGGGCTCTTCCTTCCACCACCCGCCTTCTCCCCGCCACGGGCAGCCACTCACTATTTTTATACACAGCTAAATCGTGCTTGTCTCCGGCCCCTCCCAGCTGCTGGAAACCTCCCTGAGCGTAGGGACCAGGGTTTGCTCATCTTTGGGTCACCCGGGGCCTGGCCTAGTCCTCTGCAAGTGCAGAGTGAGTATGGACCATTTGTAAAGGACAGCAAGCCCCTCCCCTCCTTCCACCTGCGTACGATGGAGAAAAGATGAGATGGGGGCGGCCACCTGTTTGGAACGTGATCTTTCTCCCCCAGACCCTGGGCCACCCGGGGAAGCTGGGCAGAGCAGCAGGGCAGCCTGGCCTCGCCTTTCTTCTGGAGCCTGCAGAGCCTGGTAACCATGGCAGCAGGAAGACGGAGCCCTCAGGACAGAAAGCCCACTGGTCTTTGGTCTTTGGCAGGCGACAGGCAGGGTCGGGCCACAGTTTGTTGTTGTTGTTTTTCCTTATTAGACACAATTACATTAACCCTTTCCTCTATCTTTCTCTAGCTTTTGCCGAGCACTAGTGATAGCAGCAGTTAGCATTCATTCATGCATCCGTCCAGTCAGTATTTATGGGCGCATGCCCTTGCCAGGCACTCTTCTGTGCACCGGGGGACAGGGGACAGCAAAGCAGAGCTCACATTCTAGGGAAGAGGGAGACAATAGCAAAGAAACCAGCCAGTGCTATGAGCCAGGGAGCAAGACCTGTCACAAAGGAAGCCAGAACAGGGTGAGGGCTACACCAGGGGACAAAAGTGTTGGGGTTTGGCCAGGGGGTCAGAGAGGTGAGGCGCTGACACTGCAGCCGAGGCTTGGGTGAGTCGAGGAGTGAGCCTTGTGCACAGATGGGAGCAGAGAGGCCCGGGACAGGGCAGCAGGTGCAAAGGCCCTGAGGCAGGGTGTGCCGGGCAGCTTATTTCTAAGTGTATCTGAAGCCAGCAGAGGGTGGAAGG
Organism: Cheirogaleus medius; assembly: GCA_008086735.1. Lineage (NCBI taxonomy): Eukaryota > Metazoa > Chordata > Mammalia > Primates > Cheirogaleidae > Cheirogaleus > Cheirogaleus medius. The sequence goes on from VBSM01002356.1 coordinate 3,478,571, forward strand.
CGGAAGGGGACCCAGGGTTGACTTGTATTTTTAAATTCTAATTTCTGAGCGGAGAATAGACTGAACGGGCCAGAGGGATGCCGGGAGAACTGTCATTTGCTGATGGAGTCCAGAGCGGAGATGGGGTGATCCGGTCAGAGGCGGAGGTGGCAGAGGAGACGCAGATGGCCGACTGAGGGTGTATGTCAAGCAGAGCCGCCACTAGGATTTGTGAAAGGATCAGATGTGGGTGTGGCAGAAAGAGAGGCACCAGGGATGACTCCAATGTCATGGACGGTGGGAGGTGCCATTTCCTGGGATGAGGAAGACCACAGAAGCTAGGAGTGGGGTCAGGTGGGACATCAGAGTTGGGATTTGGACAGGTCATGTCCCCAAAGCCTATTTGATACTCATCTGTTATGCACTTACAGATGCCAGATGCTGTCCTGAAATCACTCGATCCATATAACCGCCCTATGAGGTAGGTGCTATTGTCATCCCCATTTATAGATGAGGAAACTGAGGCCCGGAGAGTCAAGTAATTTGCCCAAGGGTCAAATTGGTAAGGGTACAAAGCCAGGCAGTATAATTCCAAAACTCATCCTCTTGTGTGTTCAGTCGTCCCCTCATCTGTTCTCTTATCCCTTCGTTCACCTGTTGCTAGGCCTCGCCGCTCTAAGCTCGTGTTTTATACTGGGGGGTACTGGGGGTTAGTGGCAAGCAAGCCAGCCCAGCCCAACCTGCATGGAGCCAACTTCTTAAGGAGGAGACAGGCGGGCGGTGAGATACACACCGCAGGAGAGGTGCTCGCGCTGTGCTTCTACCAGGCAGTGATCGCACACACTGTGCAGTGCTGGGCTGCCTCGGAGGAAGAGGACAGTGTCAGGAGCAGCCCTGGCCAGAGCAGGAGGACCGGCCTGTGCGAGGGAGCTCCGGGTGGGAGAGTAGGGGAAGGGGAGTGATAGTCTGACAGCGCCAGGAGTGGCCTCGAGCTGAGTGTCCACAGAAACCAGCCACGAAGGCTCAGGAGGAACGAAACCAAAGCCGCGAGCGAGGGGCGCCCGTCTCACAAAGGTGTCAGCTCTGAGGCGCCAAGAAGGACATGGAGGTGGCACTGACCCCAAACCTGCAACATGCCAGTGCTGGTGCCAGCTCCAGGGCAACCCAGGAGAGAGGCTGCCGGGGACGCCAGCCCACCCCAGCCCTGCCCGCCTCTGCTGACAGTGTCTGGGACTCGAACCAGAGCTGGCCCCACCCCTGCCCTGAGCACCAGGCTGCTCTGTCTCCAAGCTGGCTGTCGCTTCCAAGGAGACCAGCAGGCCAGTGTCCAGGCTCTGCCCACGTCTAGAAAGGGCCAGGCCAAGCTAGAGTTCTCTGCTGCCCAGGAGCCCCCTGCCCCAGAAGTCACGCATTCACCCACTCACTCATCTCGCAGCTACCGGTGAATAGCTCGGGGCACAGGCGGCCGGCCTGGTGCTGGGGACGCAGTGGAGAGTGAGACCAAGTCCCTTCCCTCAGGAGCTGGCATTCTGGTGGGCGGAGCCTGGGATTAATGAACAAATATGAAGTCAGGTAGAGACTTGGGTACGATGTGGAGGAAGGGGGTGCAGCCGGAGGGAAGGTGGGTTTCACTGCTGGCGTTGAGACAGTAGCCCCCCTGTGGGGACACACCCTGTGGATGCCCGCTAGCCCAGCCCACCCTGCCCCCTGCCTGTGGAGGTGCGGGTGCTCCCACCAGCCCAGGGCAGACTTCCCTGCACTCCCCCCCACACCTGGCTTCCCTCCCTGGTTGCCTGTGCAGCGGCCTCCCATGTCCACTGTGGGCTGGGTGGGGTCGGGCTCCATCCGCTCTGGCTGCCCCAACCCTATCCTCCACCCGGGCATGCAAGGCTGGGGACAGGGCCCCTGAGCTCCAGGCCCTGGAGGCCAAACACTTCCCATGGGCACCACTGGGCCCTCAACGACAGCCCTGAGGGCAGTGGCTGCATTGTCCCTTGTTACAGTGAAGAAATGAAGGCTCAGGGAAGGTGGTCAGTCACCCCTCAAAGTGGCACAGCTAGTGAAAGGGGTGAGATTTGAGCCCGGGACCGTGGGACTCCAGCGCCCAGCCTCCCAGCAGCACCTGGAGTATAGGAGAGAGGGTTAGCAGAATGGAACCGTGAACCGCGGTGGCACTAGGCCTAGTCAGTCTCCTCTGAGGCTGCCCTGTGGTGGTCCTGATGCCAGGGGACCTCATCAGACCCCGCGTCCCTGCCTGGGCCCAACCCCTCCGCCCTCACGGCTGCTCCCCCCACCCCCTGCTCTGTTGGCTGTGTCCAAGCCTTGGGGCCACCACTGGGAGGGCGCTCCAGGGACCCCTGCCTTCTGGAAGCCTTGGCCCATCAAGGGTGGCCCTTGCCCCTGGCATTTAGAAGACCAGAGTCTGCCCGGCCCAGGACCCCACCCCCCCAAGGAGGTGCCTCCAGGGGTAGGGGGGCTGGCACGGGATCCCAGTCCCTTCCTCCTCCTGGGGCCAGCCTCAGTCCCTTAACTGCTGCAGTGACAATGTGCAGGGGCCGTGAGTGATCTGTGTCTGTGTCTGCCGTGTGTCTGTGCGTGTTGAGGTGAGCAGAAACAGCAGGGCAGGAGGGCAGGAGGGGAGGGAGGGAGGGAGGGAGCTACAGACAGAGCAGAGGGCTGGGTGACACAGCAGCAGAGGGAAATGCACGAAGGGGAGGAGAGGGAAGGGGAGGGAGAGGCCCTCAGAGAGGGACATAGAGGGGAAGGAGGGCGCCCAGCCAGGGGCCAGCCCAGGCCCAAGGAGGGGGGGAAGGGAAACTGCAAAGGAGAGAGAAGGGAGGAGGGAGCAGAGCCCTGACGACAGCTGGGGGCCTTGGGGAACTGGGGGTGCCCAGGCTGGGGGCTCTGGGATGGGCCCAGGAGGACAAAGCCAGTGCAGGGCACAGGGTACAGGCAGCATGTTCTCCGGGTAGCATGCTGAGTCAGCACCCCCAGCGCCACCTGGCTGGCCTGGGGTGAGGGCGGCAGTGGAGACCAGCCCAGGAAGGAGGTGTGGGGCCCTCAGGGCTGCAAGCTCCCACCCTCAGCCCCACCCCTCCTCTCCCTGCGCCAGCTGCTTCTCTGGGTCTCTGAGCCCCCCAGGAGGGTGTAAATGCTCAGAGGACTTGAGGCCTGGACTGCAGGGGTCAGGCAGGTTGGCTGGGTGACAGATTGGCTGGGTGACAGCACCCAAGGCTTCTTGGAGCTCGCGTGCCTCCTCTATCACTAAGAGAATAAAATAGGGTCACAGTTGCTGTGATATGAACAGAGAGATGTGTAAACTGTAAAGTGCTGAGGACAACGGGTTGCTTAGTTTTAATGACCATTCACCAAGGTAAGTTCGGGCTGGTGCCAGATGTGGGACTGGGGGGGAGGGGCGCTGAGAAGCAGCCCCTGAGGACTCTGGGGCTAGGACCTGGGTTGTGGGGTGCAGGGCTGGGGGAGACAGCCCCAGAAAGGAGCAGGGCTGTGTTGGGGGCTCCTCCCCAGGCCTCATGGGGTCCCACAGGGTAGGCTGGACCCTAGGGAGTCCCAGAAAGATGTGGCATCCAGGTGGGCCCCACAGAAGGTTAACCTTGGAGGTGCAGGAGCTGGGAGTCCCCCACCTGCTGTCCGGATGGAGAGCAATAGGGGATGGGGAGGAAGCTGGGGTGCCCGACGTTCTGCTGTGGGCGGAGGAGAGGAGAGGAGGGGGGAGGTGGAAAAGGCAGGCAGGGAGGAGAGGAACGAATGCAGAAGGAGCGAAACCTTGAGAGAAGTGGCCAAGGAAAGGGCTGAGTGAGAAGAGAAGGGGACTGCTGCCCCCGGCTGCGGGGGAGGGGGCTTTGGGAAGCCGGCAGGCAGGAGCTCCTGCCCAGTGTCTTCGGGAGACAAAGGCCCGGGAGGAGGGACAGGAGGAGCAGCCAGGGAGGGAGGCCAGACCTGCCCCACCCAGCCCCCATCCAGCTGAGGCTCTGCCCCGGGGAGAGGGGAGCACAGCTCCAAACTTAAGAGGACAAGTCTGCCAGCTGCCCTTGGGGCTGTCCCAGCAGATAAACCTCAGCCAGGCTTCACTGAGAGCCCCCGACACTAATGCACAGCAGCGAGCTAAAAATACCGGCTAGGGAGGGAGGAGGGGGAGGGAGGATGCAGGAAAGAGGAAGAGGAAGGAGAGTGGGGAGGAGGGTGGGGAGGAGCTGGGAGCAGGGCTGCAGGTCTCCAGTGTCCCTACAATCCAGATGTGCAGCTGCAGGGAGATGACTGCTTGGGGACCCGCAAGTCACTGGCCCCTGCCCATCCCTCCCTGGGACAGAGTGAGGTGGGGAGGGAAGAGCTGGAGAGAGAAAAGGAGAGAGGCAGGCACTGAGCAGAAACCTCAGAGAGAGGGAAATCTCAGAGAGCAGAGCTCTGAGGGGCAGGGCTAGGGGTGAAGGGGCGTAGGAGGGAGGGCAAGAGAGAGGAGGGAGGGCAAGAGAGGGGGAGACGGTAGAGAAGGGTGCACAGACCTGTGTGACTAAGCACTGAAGCCAGCTCTCCTGGCCCTGCGCTGCTCTAGGGGTCTGGCGGGGGTGCCAGGGTCGAGGAGGTGGGCCCCAGTGCCAGGCCTGCTCCCGCAGCACCCACCCACCCTTTGTTCAGGTTGTGGGAGGGGTGGGCCTGGGCTGCAGCCTGGCTCCCTGAGACCTGCTAGTGAGGCGACAGGGCCAGCCCTTGACATTCTCACTAGCTCAGTACTCAGCATCCTGGAAGGGAAGGGACCCCTGTCCCGGGGGACAGACGGTGGACAGATTTGCCCCTGCGCTCACCAACGTCTGCAGAGCACCTCCTCTGTCCTGGGGGCACAGGAAGGTGCTCACCCCATGTGGACAGAGACAAACCTGAGAACTCCTAAGCAGAGTGGCGGCGCTGCTGGGGTTTCAGGGAGTTCTCTCCGAGAAGGTAGCATTGGACCTAAAACCTGAGCTGTGAGAAGAACCCAGCCTTGCAAAAATCCAGGGGCGTGGTCCCCAAGAGGGAAACAAGGCCGAGAGACAAGTGAAGGCTCTAGTCCAAGAGTGGAGAGCAGAAGGGCAGGGTTTGAACTCCGGGCCTAGCTGACCCCAAGCTCTGCTGCTGCTCCCGAGCCGGTGTTGGCAAGGGCTGGGGGGACGGGGCCAGCGGGGAGGCCGAGGCACGCAGTGGCCAGGTGTGGGGAAGCAAGAGCTACTTCTTGGTTCCTCAGCAGGCTGGGGGCCTCACCCCTCGTCAAGAAGAGGCCAGCACAGTCCTGACACACCCTGACCTGCAGGGCTGTTCCCCTGGCAGTAGGTAGATGGGCCAGCACCTGGGACGGACTAGCCAGGCCTTGCAGGGCCCGGTGACACTGGAAAAACCACCTCGCCTCTCTGCAAAGCAAGGCCTTGTTACTGTCACTGGCTGGTCCTTTGCACTCTGAGCTCCATGGCCTTGTGGGCGAGGACGGCATGTTGGGACGGGGAGCAGGGCAGATCGAGTCTGTGCCCCAGGCTGCTCTCCCCGGCCACAAGAACTCTGCTGGCCCCTAACCTTGGTGTGCCCCAGCCTCTGGTCTCTGAGATGGCCTGTGGACACGCCACCCATACGTGAGAAGGCCGCACACAAGCCCGGTGCCTGCCCAGAGCAGAGGCCTGCCCTGACGCTGTCCCTGTCACTCTGTGCCACCTCGGTTAGTCTCCCCAGCGGCTCACCATGGCTGAGCCTCCGTTTGCCAATCACTCGGGCACTGACTAGGCCTCAGTTTCCCACCTGTGAACAGGGATGTCACGAGAGGCACCTGCCTCTTGGGGCTGCTCTAGGCAGAGTGGAGGCAGCACTGCCAGCCCTGACAGGATCCCGGCGGCCCCAGCAGCTCCGCGTCACACGTGCCGCTGCGTAAACGCTGACCTGGCTCAGCTCCCGCGGCCTCCGAGCCCTCGTCCACTTTTCTCTGTGCTGACGGGGCCACAGCTCCAAAGCCCACGCCGGGGTAGGACAGAAGGGTCCCCAGATCTGTCCCACACAGCAGCGGCTCCTGTCCCCTCTGCCTCTGCCTTCTGTATCAGCAGCCACCTCTGCCAGGGACACGCTTCCTGGACCCCTGTGGGGCAGTGGCTGCTTGTGGCCGAGGTCCCCTCACACAGAACACAGAGCAGGTGCCAGAGAGGAGCAGGGAGAAGGAGGAGCAGGAACCAAGAGAGACTCGGAAATGCAGAAGCTGGGCTTCCCCATGGCTTCGTCCTGCCCCCACCTACCTGCCCCCACCTACCTGCCCCCC
>VBSM01002356.1:3484938-3526358 GCA_008086735.1 Cheirogaleus medius
CCCCCCCCCCCCCACGCAGCCTGCCCAAACTGCTCTTGCCCAGGCCTCCGGCTGCTCCTTGGGGGCCAAATCCAAATGACCCCTCGTCCTTCTCCCTCTTGACCCCTGCAGCGTTTTTCCCCTCGGCTCCGCCCCTGGATCAGCACAGCCAGCCCTGTCCTCCCCCGGCCTGCCTCCCCCTCCAGCACTGACGCCCCGGGGCCGCCGGACCCTCTTTCCATTCACCTGAGCATTCCGAGGTTACCAAGGCCACCCTTGCACGAGCCCCGACAGATCCGAGGCCTCCTGCCCCTTCCTGTCGTCCTCCCTCCTGCCACAGGCTGCCCAGGGGGCCCCTGAGTCAGGACTGATCACTGATCATGACCTTGGCCAGGGGACACGGAGCCCCAGGGCAGCCTCAGCATCTCTCTACTCATCACGTGGCCCCAAGGCTGAGTCTGGGATGTGGGATGTAATAACACACTGAACATTTATTAGGCACTTGCTGTGTACCGGGCCCTGTCCTAAATGCTTTACATGTGTTACAGTCTTCACCCTTCCACCTGCCCGTCCTCCCGGCCAGCCTCCCAGCCTCCCAGCCTCCCAGGCCCCGAGCCCTCACGCAGCCCTGGCCATGCCTTCACTCGGGCTGTTCCCTCGGCCAGGCACACTGTTCTCCCCCTGCTGCCCTGGGGACTCACACCGGTGTGAAGCCTGCCCTGATCCACCCCCACCCTCTCCTGCTGCACCCGCCCCACCCCTGCGGTGCCACCCCCCCCAACACACACACAGTGCCGGCCAGATCGGGGCTCTGGCAGCCTTACTGGCCTGTGATAGGGGTGGGCCCCCCCCTGCAGCTCACTCCCTGCCACGGAGTTTCCTCGGGGACACACACGGTGGGATGTGCCTTAGGGGACACAACTAAGTTTAACAACAGCCTTAGGAAAAAGACAAATTCGTCCCTTTTTTCCCTCCTTGGGGGGGAAATGTCTCTGTGTGTGTGTGTGTGCACGCGCCCGTGATTCAGAGCACCAAACGCCAGCAAGCTGTGACTTGGGTGTTACCTGGCCTCCTTTGCCCATGGTTCGGGGGACAGGTGCAAGACCTCCGGCCACAGGGCAGCAGCCCCACGCCCAGGGCTGGTGTTTGTCCAGATGTCCTCACCTGCCTGCCCCGTGCTCCGCAGTGTTCAGTGAACTTTGACCCACCTGGACAGGCACCTGAGCAGAGAGGGGAGGGCAAGAGTCTGGCCCCCACGAGTTGGGTGTCCTTGGGCCAGCTAATGGCCCCCCGAGGCCCTCAGTTGCCTCCCTGTCAACGAGGGAACTCCAGGCTGATGCGAGGATGAGGCCAGATGGGACAGGAGACGGGCCTGTGTTTCCTTCTCTGCAGGGACAGGCTGCCCAGGGCAGACACCTGAGGGCGTGTGGCCCCATTCTCTCTCCATGGACCCACCTTGGCGTGGGGTCCTTGCGGACGTATGAAGCTTTGGAAACTCTCCCCTGACCCCCAACGATCCTTTTCCCTTCTAAGGCAGGATCTGGCCTCTTGAAATTCTGCACACTAATAAAATTGTAACTAATTTCCATCCGAGATGGGGAGTGAGTGGCAGTGGTTGTCATGGAGACCATCTCCAGGGCCTGGCTGCCTCCGCCTCGCCTCTCGGTGCAGCCGAGAGATCAAGAGATTCTCGCTGAGCTCTGCAGCTGGGGCCAGTCCTCGTGCCTGCGACACCCTGCCCTCCTCCTCCCACACTGGGCTGGCCCCTGGGGGCAGGACGGGGCAGGCCCCCTCGGACAGGCCCCGGAGGACCTCCTCCCGCCTGAGCGTCTGCCCCAGCCCCTGCTGCCCTGCCCTCCCCCGGGGGGCCTCGCTGGCTTCTCTCGCTCCAGATGGAGCCCTCCCCACCACCAGGGACAACAGGCCCTTGCCCTGGCACAGCCAACGACTACACGCAGAGTGGGGACAGTTTCTAGGGGCAGGGCGGAGCAGCACTGCCTGGAGCTACCCACAGTACCTGCCAGGAGCTGCCTGGGAGAAGCCCCATCCTGGACCTCAGGGGTCAGACATGGAGGAGATGCCCTCCCTGGCCTCACAGAGCTTGTCCCCAACAGGAAAGATGTTGACGTGACTAAGCATTAACTCTGTGCCACGTTCGAAGCCCTTCACATGTGGATCTCATTTCAACGTCAAGGCAAACCTGTGCAGAGGGTAATATTTTAATCCCCATTTTATCAGTAACGAAAGGTCTCAGAGAGGTGAGTGGGTAACACCCAAGTTCAAACCCCAGGTAAGCGTGGGGGCCAGAGGCAAAGCCAGGTATCCGGATTCTGAAACCATCTCGGTAATGATGATGAACAGCCTCAAAGGAAGTAGCAGAACAAAATAATACAGCAAAGCAGGGTACCTGCGTTCAGGAAAGGGACTGAGGGCACAGAGGGGCCTCAGGAATCATGGAACCTAAGTTGGGTTTTGAGGGATGAATAAGAGTTCTCCAAGGGAACAAGTGGGAGAAGAGTGCTCCAGGCCGAGGGAACATGTACAGAGGCACAGAGGCGAGAGCCTGTCCAGAACAGAGACCACAAGCTGGGTGCTGGAGGGTAACATGCAGAAAGAAGGGGGTCAGCCCTGAGGGGCTCCACCCACCAAGCCAAGAACCCTGGACCTTATCCTATGGATGAGGGATTAAAGAACTGGGTCCAAGCAGACCTGCCCCTGGAATTGGTGGGCCCCAGGGGCAAGAGTGCAAATGGAGGTCGACTACCAAAAGTCCAGACATTTACAAGTCAGAGACGCAGCTAGGGAACTGCTGACTGCAGAGCTGTCCTCTGCTCCTGCCCGGGTAGACATAAAAGCATGGTGGCCCCAGGCCCTGGGTTGCAGTCCCCTGCCCTGAAGGAGGACTTGTGAAATGCAGGTTTCTGGGCCCCACCGGGACCCAGAAGTCACATTCCCAATAAGGTTCCATTTTAACAGGTTCCAACCCTGGAGTGGAACGATTGTGGCGATTGTGCATAGAAAGCCAGAGAAGCGGGAGAAGCCCCCACTGAAGGTAGCAGGGGCCTGAGGGGCGGGAACACAGCCAGATCTGCGTTCTAGAAAGGTACACCCAGCTGCTGGGCAAGCATGGGCAGCGAGGCCTGGCAGCATCCACGTGGGAGAGGTCGGTGGCCAAGGCCAGGGCAGACGGTGACAGTGACAGGTTGTCAGCTGAGACCGAGTTTGAGATTCGGGGGCTGGAATGGACAGGGCCTGGTGCTGGGGAGCCTCGGAGGGGAGCGAGGGTCCAGGCAGCGCCTTTGGAATCACAAAACCTAATCAGGCTGCAGGGGGCCTGGGCCCTGGAGAGACTCCATCAGGGGAGAGCCCACCCCCCTGCTGACCTGGGCATCCCTGGGGTGAGGGGAGGTGACTCAAGACTGAGTGGGGAAGAAGGGAAAGCCTGCCCCTGCCCTGCCCCCACAGGACCTGCAGCTGGCTGGGGAGGCTGGAGGGAGCGCCAGAAGCAGCAGGCGACCACACCAGCCAGCGGGACAGCTGGGCATGGCCTAGGGTGGCCACCGAGGGGTGGGGGTGGCTGGGAGGGGAGGCTGCCTCTCACCTTCCCACTGAGCTACATGGTTCAGAAATCATCTCGATAATAAAAATAGTAGCCGTGCAAATAACAGCAGCAACTATTGCCACTGATTGAGGACTTGTCACATGCCAGACACTGAGCACACAGCCAGGAAGTGGCAGAGGTGGCTCTGTTGGACCCCAAGCCATGGGCTGGGCACCAGCCTTCTCTGTGCCAGGCAGAGAGGGTCTTAAGACTCCACTCCTGCCGTCAGAATGCTGCCAATCTGTTTGATGATGAGACTGCTGTAGATACATCTCTGGTAGCATCTAGAAGGCTCTAGAAGGTCCATGCACCTCTAGAAGGTTATGCTGCCAGATGCCAGCTTTTGAGACCATGTGGGCCTAGAGTATTAATCAGTTGCAGGAGTTCAGAAGAGGGAGTGCTGGGAGGAGCTTCTGGGGAAGGCGTGACGTGAGCCGAATGCTGAGGCAGCAGCCGTGGAGCCAGTGAGAGGAAGTGAGATAGCGTCCCAGGCGGGAGGCTCCGCGGGGACACGGCGTGGGCTGGGAATTCAGCTGGAGTGGCAAGTGGCGGGAGGCAGGGACGCCGAATGCCAGGCCAAGGGTGGACACCTACAGCCCAGGCCTGGCATGTGCCTTCATGCTCGTAAACCACCTGGTGGGTATAACACCGGGACATCAGGGCAGTCACCAGGGTTGGGTCTGCGACGGCTCCCCATTGTCGAGGCCAGTTTTGGTGGGTTCCCAAGAACAAGAGCCATCCAGGAGGGAGAATGGAGGCCTCAGACTGCCCCAGGATCCTGGGAGGAAATCTCCCACGCCCCACACCCACCTCGACCAAGGGCCCACAGCGGGCGGGCAGCAGTGCAGATCCAGTCGCCAGCTCCACTGTCCCCTGCCCGCCTCTAGCACAGGTGGACACCCTGGGCTCAAACCCTGCTCCTCTATTTGCTGTGTGACCCTAGGCAGGTTCCTTAACCTCTCTGAACTCAGTTTTCTAACCCATAGAGTGGGAATGAAAACTCCAGCCTCCAACAGTTTATTGATTTGTTTTAGGATTAAATGAGACAATGCAAAGAAAGCAGATAACGGAGGACGCAGTGCAGTCCTCACATCTGAAAAATATTGCTTCCCTCACTTCCACCGGCCAGGTGTGGCCACGGAAGGTTCTCACCTGACTTACCCCTGTGCTTGCATAACTCTCACCTCTTCTACGTCACTGTCACCCGACAGCAGAGCCAGGCTCAGAACCCCACATGATAAAGATGGGGTGGTCTTTTGTCTTCACATTTTACATTACAATCGATGACCTATTGTGAGTTAATTTTGTATCAGACATGAAGTTTAGGTTGAGGTTTATGTTTTAAAAAATGGGTTGTTCATCATTTGTTGAAAAAAAGTATTTTTTCGCTATTGAATAGCACACAATGTTGGCTTCCTCCATTTTTCTGGCCTTGTGATTCGATCTTGGTGCTTTTCACGTCTTCATTTAATAAGTGCTGGGGCACAACCGGACATCCATGTGCAAAAACAGAATCTTACCCCTTACCTCACACCATATACAAAACATGCTCACAGTGGATCATAGATCTAAGCGTAAGATCTATAACTATAAAACTTTTAGAAGGAAACGTAGGAGAAAATCTCCAGTACTTGGCATTAGGCAAAGAGTTCTTAGACATGACAATAAAAAACAATTCATAAAAGAAAAAAATAGGTAAATTTCACTTTATAGAAATTAAAAACTTTTGCTCTCAGAAAGGTATTGTTGAGAGAATGAAAAAACAAGCCATAGGCGGTAAGGAAATAGTTGCAAATCACACATCAAAGGCCATGGATCCTGAATACATAAACAACTATCAAAACTCAGCAGTCAAAAAACAGCCCCATCAAAAAATGGGCAAGAGACCCACACAGACACTTCATCAGAGAAGAGACACAGGTGACAAATGAACACATGAAAGATGCTCGGCCTTTATTAGCCACCAGGAAAATGAAGGTCAAAATCACTCCCTAGCCCCTAGGATGGCTAAAAAAAATACTGCTAGTACCAAGTGCTGATGAGTTTGCAGAGCAACGGGAACCCTCGCACGTCGCCGGGGAGGGTGCAGACCGATGCGCCCCTCCAGAAAACAGCTTGGCACGTCCTTAAAAAGTTAGCCGTGTTCTTACCACATGCTGCAGCCATTCTACTCCTGGTGTTTACTTCAGAGAAACGAAAACTTAGGTCTATGCAAAGACGCACGCATGAAAGTTCACAGCATCTTTAGTTGTGAGAGCCTGGAGACAGCCCCAGTGTCCTTCGATGGGTGAATGGGGACACAGACTGTGGTCTGTCCCTGTTAGGGACTATTGCTCAGCAACAAGAAGGAGCAAACAGCTGATACACGCAACAACTTGGATGGAGTTCAAGGCCATTACGCTGAGCGAGGAAAGTCAATCTCAGAAGATCACACGCTGCACGATTCCATTTATATGACATTCTCCAAAAGACAAAGCTACAGGGACGGAGAACAGACCAGTGGCTGCCGGGGGGTAGGAGTGAGAGGAAGGTGTAACAGTCAGCGCGGAAGGAGAAGACGCCCGGACATGGGGAAGAACTTCTCCCCACCACGGCAGCGGGCTCCAGCTGGGCGTGTTCCAATTTGATTCCGACTCTATCTACCTGGACACAGTGTCAGACCCCATGGGCCAGGGGCTCAGTCCCCAAAACTGTCCCCCACTTCAGACACCAGTCGCAAGTCTAGGCTTCCAGAACTTCTGACTGACTGGCTTCAAGTTGGGGTTCCCATGACCCCCTCTTTGGGTTTGATCGATTTGCTAGGGCGGCTCACAGAACCCAGGGAAGCACTTACCTGCGTCACCAGTTCATTATAAAGGATATGACAAAGGACACAGATGAAGAGATGCCCGGGGTGAGGTGTGGGGGTAGGGGCCACCCTCCAGGAGCCTCCACGTGCTCAGCTGACCCAAAGCTCTCTGAGCCCTGTCCCCTGGGCCTTTTATGGGACCTCACTGGCTGTCCATGACTGAAGCGTGGACAACCGTGTTGCAAGGTGATGGGACACAAGGGTACGGTCTGCTGCTAACTGAGTGGGGAAGCCCAGCAAGGCCGGTGCGACCAGATTCTTCTCGGCCTCTCCGGGCAGCATTCTTCATCCAGGGTACGGGGCGGGCCCCTCTCCGGAATGAGGGTCTTACGAACGAACCACCATCAGAGTCCTGAGATTCTGTTTCCTGGGGCCTGTTTCTGAGGCCTGAAGCTCCCAACGTAATAGCAAAAGGCGGTAACAAGGATTATGGGAGTTACAGGCCTGGAACACGGATGAAAACATGCATACATACATTACACACATATTACATACATATATCATAGTATCACAGGGGTGACAGAACTGTGGAGCTATTCTGGATCCTGACTGTGGTGGTAGTTACACAAATTTATATATATTATAAAATTCATACAACTGTACTCCAAAAAGAATTTAATAAAAATGCAATTTTTAAAAAGATTATGTAGGGCCTCAAGTTCTCAACTAGTTTTTTCCTGTAACCCACGCAGGCCTGCGCTCTGCCCTGCAGTGCCTGGGAGTGGATTAGATGGGGTACGGCCTCACGTGCGCAGGGCCCACAGCCTGGCGGGCGGAGAGCTGGCTGACTTGCAGCTCTACTTGTCTCCTGAGCGGTGCCTTTGTGCAGTGAACAACCTACATGACTGTCCATGTGGGTCCTGAAGCCCCCATCTTTTCTTCTCAGGCTCTGTTCTCCCCTCATAGACGGAGCTTGACAAGGAGTCCCCGGGGAGTGAGGGGCGGGCTGCGAGTCAGCCCCGACTAGCCAGGTGGGGGTAGCCCGGGGGGTTGGGGGGTAGCCAGGCGGGGGCAGCCAGGCGGGGGCTTCTTGCTAATGGCAGCAAATGCACTTAGTGCTGAGGCTGCAGCCTGGTGCTTTGGGGGCCTGGTGCTTAATGGCTGGCCTGCCAGGGAGGAAGAAGGATGGGCGGCCAGCCAGACACACAGCCGGGCTCGGACGCCGGAGGGAGGGGAAGGCTCCAACCCGGTGGACACCCACCGCCCTCAGACAGGTGGGGTGGAGTGTGAGGGCAGGTGAAGGAAGAAGGGTCCTGCCGGGAGACTGCCTGCCTCAGCTTGGTGCCTGGCTGGGCCCGGCCCACAGCACACCTTGTTTGCTCCTTGACAGTGGAGAGATCACTCCTCCACAGGGTGGGTTTCAGGTGGGGCAGCCACGGCTGGCTCTGCCCCAGGGAGCTGGGGACGAAGAGCGGGGTCCTGGATATTATTTCCTGAGTACCTCTAGGGGCCTGGCACTGTGCTGAGGGCGCCACCAGAGTGGTAGTGATGACAAAGCCACCAATACCAATAAAATGAATAACAAGTCGTGCATGGAGAGTGCATATGAGGGCCGGGCCTGACTCAGCCTAAATAACTCCCGAGGCTGTGTGTTGCTGCCTTCGCATCCTAGTAGGAAGCTGAGGCTCAGGGGTGAGGCTTGGTGCTCCAGTGTGGCCAGTCTGCAAAGCGGGAGCTTGACCCCTTGGACCGCCAGGCCTGCAGCCCCTGCAGTCTGCCTCGGCCTCAGCCCCGTGACTTAACTTTCCTGAGCCCCAAGTCTCTCAGAGCTAAAAGGGCACGTTGCTTTTGCATATATAGAAGAGGCCCCGACTCCCTGCAAGCCATTCTTCGGGATTGCTTTAGGTCTCGCCTCCTTCAGGAAGTCTTCTCTGACCTTCTCCTAAGTGGGTCAGAGCATCTCGGAGAAGCAGATTTTCTCACTCCTCCTCAGGAGTCAAAACTGGATCCATCTTGCCTCTTTTGATGGTGCAGTGTGAGGACAGATCTGGGACCCCAGCAGCCACTGCTGCTACCCAGAGTGGGCCCAGCCAGCACTGTGAGGAGAACAAAGGGGAAAGAACTGCAGACAAGTCAAGACAGAGCCCCAACAGCATCCTGAATCCCTGGATCAAACCATGCCTAAATCCCACTCCCACCTCTGCATTGTTTCATTATATGAGCCCATAATTCCTATTTTGATTGGATTTTCCATTTCTTGTAACTGAGAGTTCAAACAGATACAGGAATTCACCAAATTGTGGACAGTGGCTATTCCAGGGAGCCATACCATGAGGGAACTTTCATTCAATGTACATACATATTTTATATTGTTTGTAGTTTTACAAAGAGCATGCAGCAAAATCAATGCCAGTGTTTCTGTCTTGAGCAAACAAGTTGGCCATGAGCTTGTGGCTTGAAGAGTCGGGTGGGAGACAGTGTCAGCAATAGAGGAGTGAGCTGGGGGGGAAGACGGCATGGGAGACCTCTGTGGAGCCCCCACATGGACCTTCAGGGCCTGGTGCTCAGGAGGGAGTACGCGGGCTGAGGGAGCATCAAGGTGGGCCCGGTGGCAGGGCTGAGGAAGGTCACACGATAGGCCAGGGCCAAGGTCCTCTTCCTCAGGGAAGTGGATGGTGCTTCTCTCCCCAGCACACTCTTTCTGGGGCCGCCGCGGCACCTGAAGTACCCCCGTTGCCGGGACTGACGACTAAGGCCACGTATGAATGGCAGAACCCCTCAGGCCACACGTTTCTTGGAAGTGGCCTTCCAGCCATTCCCATTAGCACAGGCGGCAGGGCCCCCTCGGATGCAGTCAACAAGCTGATTCCTCGAGCCTGAGTCGATGCGCCCAGGACGGGCGTAAGTAACGGTGGCGACGTGCTTTCGTCTGAGGCCTTTCGCCGTGTAGAATGACAGCCCACCCTTGATCTGTCTCCTCCTCCAGGGCCCTGGGATGCGGGCTGGGCAGCCTGCTGCCTTGATTTCGCAGAGGAGGAAGTTCAGGCACAGAGAGGCCAAGCAACTTGCACATGATCACACAGAGGCAAGGACTGGGGATGTGGGGGCTGAAGAGGCTCCCTGAAGGAGTGAGGACCCCAGGCAAGGGGAGCTTCTGCCCAGTCCCCACAGCCGCCCTGTCCTCCGCTCCTGCCCTAAGTGCCCAGTCCTGCGCCCTATATTGGTCATCACCTTGAATTTTCAAATATCCAATCATGACCTCTTTTTACAGCCAAGAAAATGGAGGCTCAGAGAGGCTAGGTAATGTGCCCAAGGTCACACAGCAAGTGAAGAACAGAGGTCTCTGGCGATTTAGGGTCCAGAGCCTGTGCAAAGGCCCTGAGGTGGGACCCAGGAGCAGGGTGCACTAAAAGAACTCTAAGGAGGCCAGCAGGTCCTCTCTGCCCCATCCGAGTCCTCCTTTCTCAAGGGACAGGCTCCAGGCTTCAACCTCCACAGGATATGGCTTCTTGCTCCGTGGGGCAAGGCTCCATCCATCCTGGCCTCGACTTCTGTGTGTGTGTGTGTGTGTGTGTGCGTGCATGTGCACGTGTGCATGCGTGTGAGTGTGTGCGTGTGTGCACACGTGTGTGTGGCGGGGCACGGAGGGGTCCCTGGAGTCAGGAGAAGTAGCAGCAGCTTCAGGGGCGGGTGTGAAAGCTGTGGGTGGGGACGAAGCGGGGACTCAAACTGGGGTGTAACGGGGCCCAGGGGCGGGGCGGGGCCGCCTTCCCCAGCAGGCTGGGTCACTCCTCCGCCCATGTCGCCAGGCTGCCCTCCCCTCAGGGACGGGCGGGCGCGGCGCGAGGGTGCGGCGCGGGCACACAGGCACGCACACGCGCTCGCGGAGCCGTCAGAGGAGCGAAAGGAGCCAAGAAGTGAAAGTGAGCAACCTCTAGTGAAAGCAAGAGACACGCACAGACAGCAGCCCGGCAGTTCATGCCGCTGCGGCGGGCATTCCCGCGTGCTAGGGAGCTGGGGAGGGACCCCTGCCCCAGGCGTCACTCGCTCCCCCAGGCCCTGCAGCGACAAGGTCCCCGCCCCTTCCCCTGGTTCTTGCAGCCTCCCCCTCGCCAAGCAGCCTGGTGAGGCCCCAGCGGGCCGCACTATCCCTGGGGTCCTGGCCTGGGGAGGACACATGTCGCACCTGGCCTTGCACCCTCCCGGCCCAGGGCCAGAGGGGCCCCGCAGAGGGGAGGACTTTACCCTTCCCGCTGCCCCCTCCGCCCGTCTGCACGAGCCCCCTTCGCAGCGGCTCCCAGGGGCGCGGCCCTGCCGTGGTCCTTGCACAGGTGGCCTTGCCAAGCCGGTCTCCCAGAGAAGGAGCCTGCAGTGACAGCCCCGGGAGGCGAAGGGCGCTTCGGCTGTTGAGGGCGGCCCACCGCCTGCCTCCCTGCCCCCATCCTTTCCTTCGGGAACCAGCTTTTCGAGCTCTGCAGCCTGGTCAGGTTTCTGGGGGTGCGGACTGTTTTCTGCCTCTGGGGCTGGGGGGAAAAGTGAGGACCCAGCAGCTGCTGCCCTCACAGGGCTCGGCCATGCCCGCACCTCCCCCAGGGACCCCCAAGGACCCTCAGTGAGGAAACCAGGTCCCGCCTTAACAAAAAAGGTGGGGATGTCGGGTGCCTCATCTAGTCTCGCCTTTGGACAGATCTCAGGTAGAAGCTACTAGTAATGAGTCCACCTCCCACCTGGGTTTCAGGAGCTGCCGCAGTTGGGTGCACTTGGTGGGCAGTAAGCTGTGCCCAGGTCCCCGGGAAGCAAATTGGTAGGGAGCTGGCAGACCCCTCCCAGTCCTCGTCTCAGCTGGGTGAGCCTGGTGTCCCAGGCCTGGTGAGCTGGGTGAGCCTGGTGTCCCCCACTGAGCTAGGATGCAGAAAGAAAACATCTTGTCCCAGCCATCTTAGAGCCTAGATCCTGATGGGAGAGAGACAAGTAAACAATTGAAATGGGGTGTGAGGCCGGGGAGGTGTCCCCAGGAGGGGCCTCGGGGAAAGCAGGGAAGGTGCTCCCTGCAGAGGCAGCCTCGGGGAGAGCTGCAGCCTCCAGGGGTCCCGCACACCCAGCTCAGGGGTCCCGCGCACCCAGCTCTGCAGACTGCTGGTTGCTGAAAGCCTGAGACCCGTCAACGTCAAAGTGGGGAGGGCCTGAGTCTCCTTCGTGCTGAAGGTGGACAGACTGGGGTCTGAGAGCTGGCGCACCTGCCCAAGGTCACCCAGCCGGCTGGCTTGGGCTGGGCCCCGCAGTGCGGCAAGCGCTAACCAAAGGGGCTGTGAGGACTGGAACCCAGGGAGCCAGGTCCCGGGCACCCCTCCCGCCCTCCCATGACCCGACTGCTGGAGCTGGTCCGGGAGAGGACGGCGCAGACAAACGCCGGGTCGGCCAGTGTGCTCAGATGATGGAAGTGTGGTGACAGTGAGCCGCTGGGGTGCTGTAGAGCTTAGTTGGGGTCTCTCTGAAGAGGGGCTCTGAGCTGATGGGGGAGCAGGGGCCAGCCGTAAGATGACCCGGGGACAGAGGACACCAGGTGACGAGAGTAGCACACGTGAAGGCCCTGCGGCAGGAACGTGCCTGGTTCGGAAGAGGAACAGAAAGAGCCAGCGCGACCCGGAGGGGCGGCCGCAGGGAGGACTTTGGGTTTGACTTCAAGTGCATACCTCACGCGTGACTGGCATGGAGAGGCGAGGCGGCTGCCGTGGGGGACCCTGGCCCGACACAGCGGGCCAGAGAAGCAGTTCCGGATGAGCACATGGGCTGCTCCTCAGCCCCCTGAGTCCTCGTTTCCCACCCCCTCCTCCGGGAGCACCGTGGCCGGGAGGAGGGGCTGGCCTTCCGGCTACCCCCGCCATTCTCCCAGCAACTCCCAAGCCCCCAGTCCTCGGGATGGCACAAGGGCAAAACCCCGTCACCCGAGTTTGTCACCACCAGAGAAATGTTGCCACCATCATCACCACCAGTGGCATCATTCGGTGGGTAACATTTCCTGAACACTGTGCGCCGGGTGCTGGGCCAAGCCTGTCTGAGATCCTCCTGTCAAAGAGTGCTGTGAGCTCAGGGCTCTTCACCCATTTCACAGATGAGGACACTGAGAGAGGCGACAGCTTGCAGCCCAGCCTACACGCTTGCCATGTTCTCCAGTCAGATGCAAGGTCTGGGAACGTCAGTCCTTTGGCCCAGGTGGAGCTGGAGTCTTCTGTCGGGGGTTGCTGGGGCTGGAAGGGCGGGGCTGAAATTGGAGGATGCAAACAGCAGAAAGGTAGAAGCGGGTCAGGGAGAGAGAGAGCAAATGCAAAAGATATGTTGGCTCCTCCAACCTTGAGCAAGAAGTTGTGTGCACAGTTGGCAAGGTGTGCGCACAAAGATAAACACTCGCATACACACGTTGGCATAGAAAATGCATGCACATAAACAGGCACACATGCACTCGCACACATGCATAGGAATGCAACACACCACCTGTATGCATACATGTGCTCACATGTGCAGAACATGCATGTGGACACCAACACAATACTTGTACACAGACTCTGAAAACAGACTGTCTGCATGTTTCTTTCTTTAGCAATGATCATGGTGCATTTGTTCATGCAACAAACATATGTTGAGCCATTTTGGTGCCAGGCCAGGCAGTGGGCACTGCAGACCCAGCCACGAGGACCCTACAGTCCTAGCCTGGAGAACTCATAGTCTAGGCCAGGGGTGGTGGTGGGGGGCAGATGGTAAGCAGGGAACGCAAGTCTTTAAGGATATTTGTTCCCGTCGCCCCGGAACAGAAGCACAAAGGCTGTGGGTCTGGAGAGCCTTCTCGGGCAGCACAGTAATGGCCCAGGGCTTGGCCTGTTTGGCAGGGAAGGAAGAGGCTGGAGTGAGCGGCAGTGAGGGAGGCCCAGGCAGGGCTTTGTGGGCCTAGAGTCGAGGTTTGCTGACCCCACAGGCCCAGGAGCAGCCCCCGCCCAACCCTTCCCCACCGTGAGCTCCTCTGCGCCCCCCACCCTCTTGTGCCCCCCACCCAGCACGGATGAGTGTCTGCTGGTCCCTTAAGTGTAAGATTCTGGTCTGCAGCCAACAGAGCCTGCAAGTGGCCACAGGCAATGCCCTTTTCCCTCTCCACTTCCCCCCATAAACACACCCCCCCTCAGTTTCCCCATCTGGGCAGTGGGTGGGCACCAGCGCCCCCCTCACAGAGCTGTGCGGCGAGTCAGTGGGGAAATGCTTCACGGAGGAGGCTTGGACCACTCCCTGTTCCTCTGGGAGCAGAGCAGCCAGCCCCTGGGAGGGAGATTCCCGCTCAGCACGTGGTGACAACACCCCTTGCACACCCCCACGCCGCACCCTACGTGCCCACCCACATGCGCATCCCACTACACGTCTGGCATGTGCCCCGTCACACTCACCCTGCGCTGCTCCCCATGCCCGGCACACACACTCGCTGCCTGGGGCAGCCTCCCCTCCCTCCCCGCCCCCGCCCAGCTCCCCTCCATGGGGGCAGGGCAGTGACAAGCAGGCCAGTCGCAGACACCCCTCCCCTGGCTGCGGGGATCTGCTCATTGATCCAGAGATGCTCTTTCCTTTTCCTCAGGCGCTTCTCTGAAGGATGGAAAAATCGATGCCCGCAGAAGCGCGCGTGCAGGGAAGGTGCGGACAGCGCCAGGGGAGAAGACCAGGGCGGGGCGGCCGGTGCTGGGTCAGGGGGTGCAGCCTGCTCTTCCCCACCTCCCAGGGCCACCTCGGAGGCAGGCGTGGCCAGTCCAGCGCCAGGGGTGTTTTGTCTTTTAATACTTTGTTCTGATTACAAAAGCTGTATGTGTTCACTGTAGAAAATAAAAATCACTGAATCCATCCCCAGAGGTAACCTCCCTGTTAACGTGCACAGTAAATCCTTCCAGCCTTTTTTCTCTGCACATCCAATGTGCTTTTTATTTTTGCAAAAATGGGACATGCTTGACTGCTTTTTTCACCCAACACACTATGCCACCAACATCTTTCTGTGTAAAGCCCCATGGTCGGCATCTCGGTGCCTGATGCTGCACCGTGGGCCACCTTGTTGGATGGTGGAGGCACAGCCCAGGGTTTGGGGACAGAATCTTGGCCCCTTGGTTCTGTGACCTGGGCAGGTGGCTACAGCCTGGGCAGGTGGCTACGACGTGGCCTCCCCACGTCCCTACTCTGTGTGGCGAGGTTACTATGCCTGCCTTCTAGTGTTGCGGTGAGAAAGACGGGAGAACAGGGACAGACGTGCTCCTTCCACGAGGCGCGCAGGAAAGCACTTTGCCGACAGTGGCTATTACTTTAATTTCTGTCGTTATACAGCTAGACCGTCATTTACCTTTTCAGCCCTCTGTTATTGAACACACAGGTTGTTTGCTTAGTGTCCCTTAAAGAAGAAGGCTGCAGTGACTATCCTTGCCCAGGAATTTTTGACAAATCCTCAATTTTTAATCTTGAGTCATTTCTGGAAGGAAAGATCTGTACGTTTCAGGGCCTCTGCTACATGCTGCCTAATTACCCTCCAAGAGGGTTCTGACGACGTTCTGTATTGGTTTCCTAGGGCTGCCGTCCAAATCACCACAAACGTGGTGGCTTAAAACAACAGAAGTGTATTCTACATAGTTCTGGGGGCTCAGACTCCACCATCTCGCTGCGGTCAGAGCCGCGCTTCCTCCCAAGGTGCCAGGTGGATCCTTCCTTGCGGTCTCCAGCCTCCGCGGGCCGCAGGCATTGCCGGACCTGCGGCCTCATCACTCGGATCTCTGCCGCTGTGGTCACATTGCCCCCTCCTCTGTCTGTCTGTCTTCTCCCCTGTGTGTCCGTGTAAGGACACTTGTCATTGGATGTAGGGTCCACCTGGATAATCCAGGATGATCTCCTCATCTCAAGATCCTTAACTACATTGATAAAATGAACCTATTCCCAAATAAGGTAACATTTATAGGTTCTGGGGATTAGGACATGGTCCTGTCTTTTGGGGGATCCCCATGCAACCTGCAGCGCCCTTCTATCCAGGGAAGAGGACCCTGCAGAATCCCTTTTCCTCACCACACACGGTAGTCTCATCTTTTTGAAATTTTTGGCCAATTTGATAGGGTAAAAGGATACCTTGTTTTCTTGTGGTTTTTTTTGTTTGTTTGTTTGCTCTTAGGAACCTACTTTCATATGTTCATTGGCCATTTGTATTTCTTATTTTGTGAATTACAGACTTCTGTCCTTTGCCCATTTCCCGATTAGGTTTTAATCGTCTTCTGATGGATATTCGAGAGCCCTCTGTAGATTCAGGACCCTGAGCCTTTATCATCTCTTGTGAATGTCTTAATTGGTCACTTGCTTTTTAGGTTTTTTCCATAGTTTTTCAGTGTATATAACTTTAAAAATTTTTTGTAGTCAAAGCTTCAAGAGGATGTTACCATCAGTTGAATAATTAAACAGGCTTTTCCCATCATGTTATTTTCATCTAGCACTTTTATAGTTCTACTTTTATATTTAAGTTTTTGTTTTGTCTGCAATTTATTTTAGTTATGGTATATGTTAAGGCTAACAGCCTCCCCGCCCCACCTCTAAATATTGAATAGTTGTCTTAATACCATTTAATAAATAGCCCATCTTTCCCCTACTGATTTTAAATGATGCCTTTATAATATATTAAATTTGACTTCTGGTTCTAGTAACCCAGCAGACTGAGCTAATATTGACACTTCTCCTGCTGAGGAATGTGGACAAAATTTAACAACAACAACAAAAAAATAATTGATCTTGAAAGAAAGAATGGGAGACCCGCAGGTGCTGGAGTTGGGAGGAGACACCCAGAGCCAGAAGCTGAGGCTCCAACAGAAAGACAGGGTCCCCCCTGAACAGGAGCTCACAGCTGAAAATACAAACCACAAGATGAAATGTTTTACCACCGGGAGTGTCAGCAAACAAAACAAGAAGAGGATTAGACCGCCAAGAAATTGAGATAATAGCACAATTTGAAGGAGACTGTAAAGCAAGTGTGCTTTAAATGATTAAAAGTTTTAGAAAAAAAGAAGCCATAAGAAAATAAAAAGACACCATGAACAAAGAAAAGGCACATTTGAATGAAAAACAAAGATCTAAAAATGAAAAATGTAGTCATCAAAATAAAATCTCAATGGGTGGGTTAAAGAGCAGATAAGACACAGTTGAAGAGATATATTCATGAACCGAAAGACAGAACTAAGGAAATTACCCAGATTGTAGCCTCCAAAGATAAAAAGAGAGAAAGAATGAAAATGGAAACACAGTGGAAGGAGTGAGAAAGTCCAGCATGTGGCTTAGGGAAGACCTGGAAGGAGACAGATTATGAGGAAAATGGCCAAGAGATCATATCCAACACATAATGTCTGGGGGTATTCTGGCATTGATGAATGACACGACTCCTAAGATTTAAGAAATGCATCGACCCCAAGAAGGACAAATAACAGTGAGTCTAGCACTCTGGGAGGCCGAGGCGGGTGAATCATTTGAGCTCAGGAGTTCCAGACTAGCCTGAGCAAGAGTGAGACCCTGTCTCCACTAAAATAAATAAATAAATAAAAATAAATTAGCTGGACAACTTAAAATATATAGAAAAAATTAGCCGGGCATGGTGGCACATGCTTGTAGTTCCAGCTAGTTGGGAGGCTGAGGCAGAAGGATTGCTTGAGCCCAGGAGTTTGAGGGTGCTGTGAGCTAAGCTGACGCCACGGCACTCTAGCCCAGGCAACAGAGCGAGACTCTGTCTCAGACAAACAAACAGTGAGTCTACACCTAGATGTCTATACTAAATGTGTATACTAAAGACAGAGAAAATGACTTGAAGCAACCAGAAAGAAAGAATGGATTACCCAACAACATCCATAATAAAGGCATATGGTACCTTTCTGAACACCTTAAAGATTCATTCTTTAAGTCCTTGAAACAGCACTCTTAGGATTATATTATTGTCATCCACATTTTAAAGATGGAAAATTGAGGCACAGAAAGTTTCAGTAATCTTTATTACTTAACATCATTTAAGTAATTTTTGTTATAATAATGACCCCTTAAGAATCACACGTCCCCATGGCCACACCCTTCCATGATGAGACTTTGCTACTCATGCTTGCTAGGGCCAGGGAAATAGAATCGGAGAGTCACATACTAGCAATTAAATCCCTCTGCCTACAAGTGGCATCTGTTTTTTCAACTCGCATTTTATTGGATAGAACAAGTCACTGGCCCTACCAGTGGGAAGTACAGTGGCAGCCTGGATGAAGGACTTGGAAAGATCCTTAAGCACACAGATGTCATCACAATCATGTTAATTTTAGACTTGGGACTGTGAAAGACCCTAAAAGTCGGCCAGGCGTGGTGGCTCACGCCTGTAATCCTAGCACTCTGAGAGGCCGAGGCGGGCTGATTGTTGGAGCTCAGGAGTTCGAGACCAGCCTGAGCAAGAGTGAGACCCCCGTCTCTACTAAAAAAATAGAAAGAAATTAGCTGGACAGCTAAAAATATAAATATATAGAAAAATTAGCCGGGCATGGTGGCGCATACCTGTAGTCCCAGCTACTCGGGAGGCTGAGGCAGGAGGATCGCTTGAGCCCAGGAGTTTGAGGTTGCTGTGAGCTAGGCTGACGCCACGGCACTCTAGCCTGGGCAACAGAGTGAGACTCTGTCTCAAAAAAAAAAAAAAAAAAGACCCTAAAAGTCAAGTTGAAGAGTCACTGGGCCTCGGCAGTGTGATGGGTAGCAGAGGAGGCCAGTCTAAGGAGGAGGGTGAAGTCATCGCACATTCGCAGGCCATGGGGGCTTCTGTAGCCAGTGTCGTCCCTCCTTAATTCGGTGAGGTCTTTGAATCCTCATAACGTGCCTCCCCCTTTCCTAAACTCATCTGAGCAGATTTCTGTTTCTTGTGTCTCAACTAGGATAACTGGCTAATATTTTTATCAAATTCCTAAGTGAGACTGGTCTGTAGTTTTGTGTTATCTGCCAACTCTTTGTTTTATAGGGTTACACTACATTCCTAAGACAGGTGGGGACGCTTCCCTCCTTTCCTATGTCCAGAAACAGAGTATTTGAAAGAACTTGCCAGCAAAAGTGTTAGGACCCAACACTGATCCAGAGAGTAGCTCTTCTCCTACCTTTTCCATTTATTCTGCAGTAATAAGTTTTTTGGTTTTCTCCTATTTGTTGACTCAGTTTTGCTTATATGTATTTTATATAAAAATATCCATTTATTCACATTTCCAAATGTATTATAATAAGGCTTTACTTAATATAATTTTTAGAATTTCTTTTTTCGTTCGTATTGTGCATTTGTTTCTCCATGCTTATTTTCTCTGGATCTGCTAGAAGTTTACCTAATTTATTAGACTTTCAAAAAACCACATCATATAATTATTTTTTACTTCTGTTGTTTTTCGTTTTTCTAATTTATTAGCTTCTGCTTTTTATCTTTATTGATTCCTTCTTTCTCCTTTCCTTTGCTTTATTTCGTTCTTTTTTCTAATTTCTCGAGTTGGATCTTAATTTATTGACTTTCATCCTTTCTTAGTTAAGAAATTCATAACATTGAGCCATGAATTTCCTCCTTGTAACGTTTTAACCACTTTGCCATATGTTTAGATATGCGGTATTTGCAGTGTTATTTCTTTTAAACAGTTTATCATGTAGGTTTTATTTAAAGTTATTTACGAAAGTGGTTTTTAATTTGCAAATGGTTGGGTTTTTAATTTAAACATTTGTTAATAATTTCTAGCTTAATTGTGCTGTGGTCAAAGAATGAGGCTCTCACTATATCTGCTTTGGGGATTCTATTGAATTTTTCTTTATGGCTTAATATGTGATCAATTTGTATAAATGTTTGATGGGCTCTGGCAAAGAAATGAGTAGCTTTTATTTGAAGGGTACAAAGTTCAATGATTAAATCAACCTTATTCATGATATTATTCTCATCCTACACAACCGTGGTGGGGGCTGCGATTTAAATGTGTCAGAGACAGAAGTGTGCAAAGGGTTCCTGCTCCTGTGGTTTTGTTTGATCTTGTGTGTATACGTGCTCTCCTTGTTTGGATCCAACGCTGTGTAGGACATAAAGGGTCATGACAATCAGATTTTCACTCTGATTTGTCCCCTTTATCAATACAAGTGACCTTCTGTCCCCTCCCATGATTTTTGCCTGTGATTTGTTATCTGATGTAAATATTACCGCCTTTGCTTTCACTTGACTGGCATTTGCCTCATATAACTTTGCCCAGTCGTTTATTTTTAACCTTTTCATGTCCCTTGGTTTTAAGGATAGCTGGATTTTTCATCTTAGTTTTTGTTTTATCCAATCTGAGAGTCTCGGATATTTTGCTAGGAAGACATGATGCATTTACATTCATTATTAACGCCGCCACGCCCGACGTCACTGCCCCACCCAGCTCTCCCACCGCCTGTCTGTCCCCACGGCGGCTTCCTTTTGTCTTCTGCATTTTGTTTTGTGGACTCTGGTGTTTTGCTTTAGTCTCCCCCCTAGACTTTTTTTTTTTTGTAGCTATTTCCTTTCTAATTTCACTAGAAGTTCTCTTACATCATAGAGAGTCTTTCGTTTGTAGCTGTCTGATCCTCTGCAGGGCAGAGCCTCTCTTCCTGAAGGTGATGATGACCAAGTCCCGCCACATTCTGGTCTATGTTTACGTGATTTAAAGTTTTAGATCCGGATGGTGAAATTATTATTTTTATAGGACCTGATTTTTCATTTAAGAAAAATTTTTGACATTTTATTCAGCCTGGAAACAATATTTACAATCTTTACTTAGACTTACTGCTTTTGGAAGGGTTTCAGTGCTAATGTCCAAGCTTCTTCAGCTACAGGTTATCATTCTTTAACTCCCAGGTGATGGGAGCATTCCTCTCAGTAACAGGTGCCTCAGGGTTTCCCGCGAACCTCGTAAACACAACTCCCGTATCATTTAGCAGGTAACGAACGTGACACAATCTAAACCACCCTGGTTTTTGCTCTTTTATAAGGACGGGTTTTATTGTGTTGTTTACAAATCGAAGGCTTGTGGCAACCCTGAGTCACGTGGAGCAAGTTGCTCGGTGCCATTTTTCCAACAGCACATGTTTACTCTGTGTCCCATGTCACATTCTGGTAATTCTTGCAGTATTTCAAACATTATTGTTATTCTATCCAGCACGGAGATCTGTGATCAGCGATCTCTGATGTCACTACTGCAATTGTTTGGGGGAGTCGGAAACCACATCCTCTCCTCGGGCCTCCCTCTTCCCTGAGGCACGGCTATATTGAAATTAAGACAGTTAATGACCTTGCAACAGCTCCTAAGTGTTCAAGTGAAAGGAAGAGTCACAGGTCTCCCACTGTAATCACTAGAAATGATTAAGCTTAATGAGGAAGGCATGTCCAAAGCCGAGACAGGCCGAAAGCCAGGCCTTTTGTGCCAAACAGTTAGTCAAGTTGTGAATGGAAAGGAAAAGTTCTCGAAGGAAATGAACAGTGCACTCCAGTAAACACAGGCATGATAAGGGCGTGAAACAGCCCGATTGCTAACGTGGAGAAAGCTCTGGCCCGGATCGGTCACACCAGCCACATTCCCTTGAGCCAAAGCCTAGCCCAGAGCAAGGCCCCAACTCTCGTCAAGTCCATGAAGGCTGGGAGAGGCGAGGCAGCTGCAGAAGGAAAGTTGGAGGCCAGCAGAGGTTGGTTCATGAGGTTTAAGGAAAGAAGCCACTTCCATAGCATAAAAATACAAGGTGAAGCTAATGCTGATGTGGAAGCTGCAGCAAGTTATCCAGAAGATCTAGCTAACAACACTGATGAAGGTGGCTTCACCAAACAACTGATTTTCAGTGTAGACCAAACATCTCTGTATTGGCAGCAGATGCCGTCTAGGACTTTCATAGCTAGAGAGAAGTCAATGCCTGGCTGCAAAGCTTCAAAGGACAGGCTGACTCTCTTGTTAGGGGCTAATGCAGCTGGTGACTTCAAGTTGAAGCTGATGCTCATTTACCATTTCAAAAATCCTAGGGCCCTTAAGAATGATGTTAAATCTACTCTGCCTCTACTCTACTCTCTTTAAATAGAAAAGCAAACCTGGATGACAGCACATCTGTTTATGGCATGGTTTACTGAATATTTTAAGGCCACTGTTGAGACCTACTGCTCAGAAAAAAAAGACTCTTTTTAAAATATGACTTCTCATTGACAAGGCACCACATCATCCAAGAGCTCTGATGGAGATGTATAAGGAGATGAATGTTGTTTTCATGCCCATTTCATGCCCATTAACATTTATTAGGCAGCGCATGGATCAAGGAGTAATTTTGATGTTCAAGTCTTATTATTTAAGAAATACATTTTGTAAGGCTATCGCTGCTATTGATAGTAGTGATTCCTCTGATGGATCTGGGCAAAGTAAATTGAAAACCTTCTGGAAAGGATTCCTCATTCTAGATGCCATTAAGAACATTTGTGATTCATTCAAGGAGGTCAAAATGTCAACATGAACAAGAGTTTGGAAGAAATGGATTCCAACCCTGATGGATGACTCTGAGGGGTTCAAGACTTCAGTGGAGGAAGTAACTGCAGACGTGGTAGGAATAGCAAGAGAACTAGAATTAGAAGTGGAGCCTGAAGATATTATGTAATTGCTACAATCTCATGATAAAACTTGAACAGATGAGGAGTTGCTTCTCATGGATGAGCCAAGAAAGGGGTTTCTGGTGATGGAGTCTATTCCTGGTGAAGATGCTGTGAACACTGTTGAAATGACAACAAAGGGTTTAGAATATTCCATCAACTTAGTTGATAACCCAGCAGCCAGGTTTGAGAGGATTGACTCCAATTTTGAAAAAATTTCTACTGTGGGTAAAATGCTACCAAACAGCATCACATGCTACAGAGAAGTCTTTCATGAAAGAGTCAATTGATGTGGCAAACTTCATAGTTGTCCTAAAGAAATTGCCACAGTCACCCCAACCTTTAGCAACCACCACCCTGATCATTCAGTGGTATCAACAACGAGGCAAGACCCTCTACCAGCAAAGAGATTATAGCTCAGATGATTGTTAGCACTATTTAGCAATGAAGTATTTTTAAATTAAGGTATGCACATTGTTTTTGTAGACATAATGGTACAGTATACTTAATAGACTCCAGTATAGTATGAACATAACTTTTATATGCACCAGAAATCCAAACAATTCCTGTGACTTGCTTTATTGTGATATTTGCTGTATTGCGGGTGTCTGGATGCAAACCCACAGTGTCTCCTCTAACTCAATTTCTTTCCCAGAGGCATATGTAATATTTTCGTTATTTGCATAATTCACATCGTCTCTGTAGAAATATCTGTTTTTTTGCCCAAAATGCAGAGAACTTTCCAATCTGCATATTCAGATCTTTTTGTTCTAAGGCACAGGTGAGTCTTCACTCATTATCTTATAAATCATCTCTTAGTTTGGCCTTTTCTTCAAGAATGCCAGTTATTTGTTGCCTCCTCATCCTCTAACCTTCATCTTCATCACCTTCTCTTGCATTGTTTTCACCTCTTAATTTGTCACACACTTTTTAGAAGGTTCTCAGGCCTGGCCTCCAGGTCGGGTTTATTTTCTGCACTGCAGTGTCTGCTCTGTGGCTGCCTCTGCGTGGATTCTAATCTGCCACCCTGTTTCTTTCTTCATTCGCAGTCCTTCCTGGCCTCGTCCGTGTTTGTCTCTTAGGGCTGCTGTAACAGATCACCACAGCTGGGAGGCTGCAAACCACAGCGATGTGTTCTCTCACAGCTCTGGAGGACGGGAGTCTGAAAGCAAGGTGTGGACAGGGTTGGCTCCTTCTGGAGGCTCTGAGGGGGAGCCCGCGCTGTGCCTCCCTCCTGGCTTGTGGTGGCCGCCTGCGCTTCTGGGCGACCTTTGACTTGCAGCTGTGTAACTCCAGTCTCCGCCTCCGTCCTCACACGGGCTTCTCTGTGTTTCTCTCTGTGATTTCTTTTTTTCTAAACCAACACTAGTCACTGGATTTAGGGCTCATCCAGTTAAGGATTTAGATTTAGGGCTCATCCAGGACGATCTCATCTTGAGATCCTTAACTTCATTTCATCTGCAGAGACCCTTTTTCCAAGTAAGGTCACATTCCCAGGTACCAGGAGTTGGGACTTGGACATTTCTTTTGGGGGACCTCTATACCATTCACACCCCTCGTCCTACCCTCGTGCGGCCTTTGCTCATCTGTCTGGGCTTCACTCACGGTCTCCTGCTCTGGTTTTGCAGGCGCCGTGTCTCTCCATGACAGCTGACACGCACTTGCCTGACGTCGTCTCTGGCTCCTTCCAGAAATTACTGTCATCAGCTGCTCTTCTGTGCTTCAGAGGCTGACTCCTTTTCCATGTTCTGCGGAGTTTTTTCACAGCCCTTTGTTGGTGCTATTTTCCCCTCTGTATTTCTCCTCAAACACGGAACTCCAGGATTATAAATAGACCGTGGGAGGATTGCCTTTGGTCCTGTTCTCTCATCACTTGTTTGATGGCCGCGTCCCATTCTGTTTTTGGTCTGGGCAACAGAATCCGGGGTTTGGGGTTTGTTCCATCCATGTTCCAGTTTCTAGCAGGCTTCTGCCAACTGCAGCTCTGCTGAGCGAAGGTGGCGTCCGTTCCTGCCCCACTCCCCAGCTCTTGGATATTCTGAACGGAACATGTGAATGGCATGTCCCAGCATGCACTGCTGCCGGGAGTCTCTCCCTGCCCCCCCATGCATCCCTACACGCGTCACGTTTGCTTCCTAGAATATCCCGCACCATGAAACCCTCTCCCTGTGCACTTTCTCTGAATGCTCAGGGGACTTTGCTCCAGTCACCCTGCAGATTAGCATCTGTGGGCCGGGGACAAAGGTTTGGTTTTCAGTCCGGCACAGATTCCAGGTCCCTGAGAGCCAATGGTGGAGGTTTGGAAGCCTTCCCACCTTTGTCTGTCTCCAGCGCCGTCCTCGGCCGTTGTCGGTGGGTAGCGGGGCTTCTCCCAGACTCCGCATGAGCCGGGCGGGGGTCTTTGTTTCCAGCTCTGACCGAGGTTTCATCTTTTCCTCTGCCTTCCTGGGTGGGATGAAAAATAAGAATAACTGTATCAGGGGTTCTCTTTAGATGCCATTTTATGTCGCAGTCTACAGGGTTTTAGTTGTTTTTGTTTGTTTACGCCCAGACTTATTCATTCACACGCTCATTTATTCCAAGAAAAGGATTGCAGTCATTGTTTCGCATCGTAGGGGATAGATACGGGGACATAAATCAGCTGGGAGGGTTTGTGAGGATGGAGGGGGGAGCAGGACCAGCCCCTCCCGCTCTGCTCGGCAAAGCTTATGTCCCCAGAGGTCTCAGAGACCTCGTTCTCATGTCCCCGAATGAGCAACCCCCGCAGCCACACACGGTCCTTGAGCACATACCTTGCTCCAGGCACCAGGCGGTTCTGGAGGAGAGTCTGATCCACGGGGACTCCTGCGCCGACTGTGCGCGGCCTCCGTCTCCTGGCTTTAGAGCGTCATCCCTGTTGTCACTGTGCTGCGTGATGCTTATTTGATTAACAACCCTGCTAGACTCCTGCCAGACAGGCAGCCCCCAAAGGGCAAGGACAGTGTCTGTATCCTTGGGAGCTTAGCCCAGCTGGGACCAGGCAGGGCTGCCTGAAGGATAGGCTGTAGAAAGTGGGCTTTGAAGGGTGGGTAGGAGTTCGGTAAAGGTAAGGCCAGGTGGGGGCAGGAAAGAGGGGCAGATTCTCCCTCTCTGAGGTCTCCTCAGCCCAAGCCTGACACTCCCCGTCAGCTTTGTTCTCGGTTGTTCTGCTGCTACACAGAGAAAGTTCTCTCTGGATCTCCCTAAGGCATACCAGCCGCAGGGGCAGGCTGGGGCTCAGAGGAGAATGAGGTCGCGGTGACTTGCCACGTGGGTGGACTCACGTGTCCTGACGGACAGGACAGCCAGGTCGCCTGGGCCTAAAAGCCACAGAGCCACACGCGCTCCTCCGGCCCCTTTGCTGGGCCTGCCGACTCTTCCTTATCCTTTAGAGCAGAGCAGGCGGCGCCCACCCCACCGCCGCGGCCGCCGTTGTCATTACTTTTCCACCAGGCACACTCATGGCTGGGGCTCCTGGACCTAAACCAAAAGCCATTTGCTTCGGAGGCGAGGCCTGAGTCAGGCCCAGCTGGGCTTTCCCATCCTTTATTTGTCCAAGCCTATTAATAATTAATGGTACCATAATGAGAACTGCTTTTAATAGAATCCGCTGCCATCACCGCATTCTGTTCCTCGCCAAGGGTTTCCCCCAAAAGGATTCATGCTCACATGGCTGCGTTTCCTGCCACGGGCACCGGGAAGCCGGAAGTTTCCCTCTCGGTGTCCCTCACAGTCCCCCCCTTTCTGGGCCTGGGCCCCACTCCTGCCTGGCCTGGGAGCCCCGCTCACACCTCAACCATGTCCCGCCCCCGTCCCTGAGGCCCCATCTGCGGTCCCCTCCCGGGGCTGCCCAGTCCAGCCCAGCCAAGCATGGTGCTGCCAAGCCTCATCCATCACCAGGGCAAACTGGTCCCCAGGTCAGGGACGGGGCAGGCGGGGGGCTGCCGTGCGCCCAGCCTGGACGGGCGTGGGACCCACAGCCCGCACGCGGGGGCTGACCTTCTGACGAGAGCCCCACGCAGCACCTGGGCCGGTAAGAGGGGGTAGAGGACAGGGCCTGGCCAGGCTGGGGTTTGCGGGAACTTGGGACGGTGCCGCCCTGCCAGGAAAATCTCCGCGAGGTGCCCAGGGTTTTAGTGGTTAATGATTCTATTCATTGTGGCGTTATTTATGATATCGCAACTTGAAAACCACCTCTGCGATCAACAGTAGGGGAACCCACACAGATGGACACCCAGCCGCCACTGGAAGGGGGCTATCGGCCCCAGAGCCCCCAGAGATCCCGGGGAAATGCAGATTCCGGGCCCGGGGTAGGGCTGAGAGTCTGCACGTGGAGCCAGCCTCAGGTCCAGGTCAGGGACACTCTGAGGAACGCGGGGCTGGAGGGTTTCGGGTGACGGAGGGAAGTTCAGTTCCGCTGGTGAATGGAGAAGCCGGTGGAGAAGCGGGTGTGTTCTGTGACGCTTGTGCTGGGGCACAGCGAGGGCCACGCTCCCTGCAGGGTCTGGGGCTCGGGAGCTCCAGCGCTCGAGGTGGTGATAGATGGGTGACGGATTATAGATCATTCCACATTTTCTCTTTGGTTTATCCTAATTTCAAAATTATCCACAATTAACATGTATCGCTTTTGTAAATGAAGAAAATATTATTATTATTATCATTATTATTATTAAAAAATGTTCTCTTCCTTCCCTACGACACAGTCAGGGTGATACTGGGCCTGGGCAGACGAGGCTCCTGAGAGACGAGCAGGTGGGGTCTGGCCTCCCTCCAGAGCCCACGGGGAGCCCCCGCCATGGGCCTGACACTGGGCTAAGCCCTCTGTGCCCAGTGTCCCCCTGTGACCCACAACCCCTGAGAGGGGAAGCCGTCACCACAGGGACTGGGATTAATGCCGCTTTGCCACGGAGGGCGCTGGAAGCTCCGAGAGGCGCGTGAGCTGCCCAGGGTCCCCCTCCATGGGGGAGGTGCGGGCAGCGGAGGAGAAGGGTGCGGTGAGGGGCCTCCTGGCGGGAGTGTCTACACCAGCTGCAAGGAAGCCCCTTCCTCCTTGAAGGACCTTCTTGGCCACTGGTCAGGGTGGCTTCACCAGAAATTCCAGAACGACAGGTGACAAAGAGCTTGAAACATTCGCTGGAGCCTTGATGTCCTGAGGGAGGTAATGGGGAGCCATTGAGTGTTCTGATTGACAACGAAGTGATTAAGCTGTGGGTTGCTGGGAGCAGGGAACTCTCAGACACACACTAGGAGGCGAACGCAACAGGTTGCGCTGGGTGATACGTAGCGACAACAGTGGTTAACATTCATTGAACTCCTGTGATGTCCAAAGATTTGGTAAATATTCGTCACCCGATCCTGACCACAGCTGTTGTCGGTGCTGTTGTTCTCCCCATTTTGCAGATGTGAGCACTGAGGCTCAGCACACGGGGTGGTGCGGCTGGATGTGGACGCAGGTCTGCGTGACCTCAAAGTGGGTGCTCTTAGCACAATGCCACACTGTGGAAAGGAGGGCAGGAAAGGCAAGCGAGCTCCAGGGAAGGGTGGCCCAAGGCGCAGCGGAGGGGCAGGGAACTGAGCCATCCTTCTACCAACACTGGTGACCCCACCTCCCAGCTAGGCCTTGGGCCAGGCTGGAGGATTAGAGACAAGACATGTGCCCCTGCCACACAGCAGGTCAGCAGGCAAATAGTGAAACCCTTGGGGACAGTGCCTGGGGACAGAGAAGGGGTTGGGGCAGCTCCCTGGGGGAGGGGAGGCCCAGGCTGGGTCCTAGGGAATGAGCAGCTGATCCAGTGACAAGCGAGAGCATTCCAGGCAGAAGGAACAGCACGTGCAAGGGCCCAGAGGCCTGGAAGGTGGCTGAGTTTGGCTGGAGCAGAGGTGGGGGTGGAGAGGGGCGAGCCTGCAGGAGTGGGCAAGGGACGGAGCTGACCAGGTAAGGGTGACTCAAGCCCCTGCAGGGTCACGAGCTCGGGGGTGCAGACTGCCTCCGGGAAGAAGCTGATGCGACTCCAGGCGGGAGGTGGAGGAGGAGCAGCGGAGGGTCCGGCGCTGGGAGAAGTGGGCAGATGTGCAATTGCTTGCAGTGGAAGAGCGGCTGCGGGCCGTGGGAGGTGAGAGAAGGGAGGAAGCAGGATGGCCGTGGCCATCTGTGGGCGACAGTTCCCAGGATGGAGGGTGCGGCTCTGTGGGCAGCACTGAGGGGCTGGTTTAGAGGACCAGCCCAAGGACCCCCTCTCCAGGTGCCCTAGATGTCCCATACCTCAGCCTGGGTCCTCTCACCTGGCTGCTTGGTGTCCTAACCTGGGCCCTGCGCCCGTGGCTGCAACCCCCTCCCCACCCCGGTGCCCAGGCTCTGGTTGGAATCCCTGAGGGTGACAGCCCAAAAGAGATGCTGATGGAGCCACCTCACCAGGCTGTAGTAGGAGCAGCATCGCATTGAAACTTCCCTCCAGCCATTTTCAGAGGGGGAAACTGAGGCCAGATGTTTTCTGCCTGGGGACACACAGCCAAGGGCGATGGGATCTGTCTAAAGGGCTCAGAGGCTGTCCCCAGGGCTGCTCTGCTGCTCCAGGCAGGGAGGAGTTGGTCCTCCCTTCCTGATCTGCTCTCAGGGAGCGAGTCTTCTCCTGCCTGCCTCTCCCCAGAGACACTAAGTCATAGGTCATGGCCTCCTGGGCTGTGGTGGCACCTGGCCCTGGGCCAGGACCAGAGCGGGCAGGAGAGGGAGGGGGAGCAGTCTGCAGGCAGGGGCAGGGGGGGACACACATAACCATGGCATTCAGTGGCAGCCCTGCCCTGCGCACTGGGGAAGGGCCACAGGCAGCCCACCCCGCACAGTGTCGCACATGCACGAGCTGTAGGGAGACTCAGCTGCACCCAGAGGACACAGCCCAAAACTGCAGCCCCACTCCGCCAGCCCAGTGGCTGGGACAGGAGGCGCGCCCAGCCTTTGTGGGCGAGACCTTTGGCTGGGCCGGCTTGGGCTCTATCTCTTAACTCCACTCTGGTCACCCAGTTTCATCCTTGCCTCTGAGCCATATGCGGTGGGCACTGTAAGCGTCTCCGTTTACAGATGAGGACACTCAGGCCCAGAGAGGATGGCATGAGCTTGGAACTGGCTGGGTGCAGGGCCTGCCCCCCCAGTAGATGTCCGGTAGAGAGCAGTCCCCTTTCCTGAGGGGTGTCCTCACCACAGCTGGGGAGGGGCGCTTCCATCACCAGGGGAGTGAGCTGGAAACTGAGGCTCTCCCTGGGCGGGGACTGGGGTGTGGTCGCAGTCAGGTGGCTCTTGTTCCCTTGTTCCCAGCTGCCTCCCACTCTGCCCCACAAAGGAGAGCGCCAGGAGGCCCAAGGGAAGACACCCTTTTCTCAGGGCCAGGCGGGAAGAAGGGAGAAAGGGAAGTGGTCAGAGGCTCTGGCCACCTGAGATGGTGTGACCTGGCCCAGCCTGCTCAGGGGAAGTGGCCCTGGATGGCAGATCCAGGCAGCTCCCCACACACCCAGGTGCCTAGGAAGGTGGGAGCAGCCGGAGATGGACTCCACTTCATCTTATCATATCCACTCACGGTGCTTGGAAACCCTCAGTGCCCCCATCCTCCCGGGCCTGGTATCCTCTACTGGAGATAGGACCCCCTTGCCATCAAACTGAAAGCCGTTGCCAAAAATCAGTTTGAAGAATTCTACAAACTCCTTCCCTGTGGTAGAGACCAACCATCCACATCAGCCTGTAAAGGCTCTGAGAAGTCCTGCAGGAAAGAACCTTTTGTTTAATCCAGCCTTTCCCACAATTTGTTTAGCCAGGAACTCCACTTTTTCCATGAAATATGTATTAGCATCCGTGGCAGATTAAACATGGCCATAAATTCCTTCAACCACTATCATTGAGAGGTGGGTCTATGCCTCCTGCCTTCGACTGAGTGGGCTGCATGAGTGCTTTGACCAGTGGAGGATGATAGACGTGACACTGTGACAGTTACAGGGGTGGCCCTTAAGTAGCCTGATGGCTTTGCCTCCTGCCTCATGGAGCTCTGAGCTGCAACATAAGAAATCTGGGCTGTGCTGCTGGGGGTCGTATGAGGCACAAAGATGAGACCCAGTGGAGCCTTCAGGTGACTCCAGCCCAGCTGCTCCCTGGCTGCACCCCCGTGAGAGAGCCCAAGCAAGAACCGCCCTGCTGAGCCCAGTCAACCCCAGAATCACAAGACAGTCTAATAAATGACTGTGGGGTTTTTTGGGGGGGGTTTTGCCATTAACTTGATTTTAAAATGATTGTTTTAAGCTGCTGTGTTTGGGGTGGCTTGTCACATGGCAGCAGATAACTGTGTTCAAGATGTGCCCTCTGCCTGCAGTGCCCTTCTGCTCCTTTTCCCACCTGGGAAGATCCTTCTAGACTCAGCTCCTAGGAGGCCTCCACTTTGAAGCCCTTTTCTAACAACCATCAAGGCAGCTGCAGTGCCCAAGGCTGAGAGCTCCCTGGGCTCACGCTTGCCAGCTGCACGGAATCAGACAGGTATTTGCCTCTTTGGGTATCGGTTCCAACTGTGGAATGGGGATAATAATGACAACCACTGCATGAGGGTGTTGTGCAGACTGAACGGGGTAATGGGGTAAAGCATACAGCAGGCACTGAATAGACGGTGGCCACTATCAGCCACTCGATGCCCCCATCAGCACATGGCACAGTGCTGGGAGTTGGTCACTGGCACCTGGGCTCCCCCAGGACCAGGCACCCCCTCCCCAGAGAGTGGGCCTCCTGTAGCTCACCGCTCACCGCACCCGAGAACAGCCTTTGTGAGGTCAGTGGTGCTCAGGAGAGGTTTGCTGGAGAATGAAAGGTTCAGAGAACCCTCAACTGTTCTACCTGGAAGGGCCCTCAGAAATTGAGCCCCCTTATTTTTACTGAGGCCCAGAGAGGTAGAGGGCCTGGCCCAAGGTCACACAGCTAGTTCTGGAACAGGATCCCAGGCCTCAGCTCCCCTCCTGGTACCTTGCCTGACATGGGGGTCCCTGAGTCTCAGGAACAGGTCCCCTCTGACCCCACTAATCGCTCTTATGCCTTCCCTGCCCCCCGAGCTGCCTGAGATGCAAGCTCTGCTACAGCCTGAGCTCCGGTTCTACCCTGAGACCCACTTGCTACCAACAGTGCAGCTAGGCCGAGGGTCCTCCCTGCCTCCCCCTTCTCTCCTTCCTCCCCTATAGATGCCATCAGCCAGGGAATGTGGACCGGACGCCTGTGGTGTGCCCGACAGAGATGCTAGCGTCCTGCCAACCCCAGAAGGCCGGTGGAAACCCCAAACCAGCAGCAGGGAGAAGCTGGCGGGATGTTGTCAACCGCCTAGCCTGCGCGTGCAGAGGTGCGGGAGCCTGGGCTGTGGGCCCAGAGACTGGCTCAGCTGAGTCGGGACCCACTCCCCAGAAAGACCGACAACCACGCCCCGGCACAACTGCCGTCATTTTGTTCCTAGACTGGTGTGGGTTCTAAACACACTGGGGGGGCCCTGGGGCTCTGAGGGGGCGGCCACAGAGTCCAGAACCTTTGGGAGGGCCACAGGGTTCTGGAAAAATCCTTCCCATAGAGGGCTGGGCAGGCCCCAGACATGAAACGCCAGTCCATGGAAAGGATGAGTTTGTGTTGGTTGCACAGGCGAGGGTGTGTGTGTGTGTGTGTGCGTAGCATGTGTTCGCCCAGCGTGGGGGCTGG
The DNA here is from genome assembly GCA_008086735.1 of Cheirogaleus medius. Lineage (NCBI taxonomy): Eukaryota > Metazoa > Chordata > Mammalia > Primates > Cheirogaleidae > Cheirogaleus > Cheirogaleus medius. The sequence goes on from VBSM01002356.1 coordinate 3,516,683, forward strand.
GGACAGGGAGGGGGTGGCCCTGCGGCCCAGGATCCAGATGTGAGGGGACTGGTGCAGATTAGAGCTGGAGCTTCAGACAGAACCGGCCTGGCAGCTGGCCTGAAGCCGGCGCTTAAAGGGGCCGCTGACATTATAAATAGCCACCTTCCCACCAGCCCTTCACCGGCTTCTACTCCAGCCACAGCCAGCTTCGGGGAGGGAGGGGTCGGGCGGGGAGGGGCTGTGCTCAGGCGGTGTTCGCATACTAAATGAAACACTTGGTTTTGAGTTGCAGGAGCAGGGAGGGGATGTCAAGAGACCCTTCCAGCCTGCGACCCTGAGGACGCTGCGCGAGGAGTTGTCCGTTTCTAGCAAACATGCCCCCTCCACCTTGAGCTCATGCGTCAGGCCTCGACATGGCTTAAGGGGAGGGGCTGGCACCGGTCTAGGCAGGCAACCCTGCATCCATCTGACCTCTTTGGGACTCAGTTTCCCCACCCCTGGAGGAGAGGAGGACAAGGACGAGAGATAACGAGAGCACTTCCAGTGCCCCAGGACCTGCTCTGGGTCAGGCACTGAGCCAGGTGCTGCAAGGCTGGAGAACACCTCAGGGCCCCAGCTCAGAAAAAGCTGCCTCAGTAAGTGGAGTCTGCTGAGCTTGTTACATGGCTGGCGACACCCCTCCCATGTCCCTTCTGCGTCCACCAGGCATTTCCCCTCTCAGCATCGCCCGGTTCCCACCTGTGCAGTGAAAGGGGTCACTGTCAGGTGCTCCTGTGGCCCCACTGCACAGACGGGAGGCCCCAGAGGTGTGCAGAGACTCCTTCCTCGGGGCCACACGGCCAGGGAGGGGCCACGCAAGGCTTGGAACTCAGCCGTGTCTCATTCCACACCCTGAGCGCTCAACCGCTCCTGCTCCACGGGCCTGTGATTGATTGATTGACCCGCCGATTGATTAGCTGATCGGCTGATCACCTGCCGGGCCCCTCCTCCCGGCCGGCCTCCCAGGGAGCCCCCACCCCACCCCGCTCGGTCCACCAGCCTGTGCCCCCGACCCGCGGCAAGGAGGGGGCGGGGCCGGGGCGGGGCTCCCGCCGCTCCCGCCCCGCCCACCGAGCCCGCCGTTGCCGGGGAAACGGCCCCCCCCTCGGAGCCTCCAAGGGGCTTTTGCGTCCTCCCGCCTCGACCCTCTGGCTGGAGTTGGGGTCCTCGGACGAGAGCGACTAGGGAAGGGGGAAGCAGAGATGGAGAGATGGGGGAGACAGCGCGAGAGAGAGACCTGCCGGGAGAGACACAAAACCCGCCCGTCCCGCCACCCAGGGAGGCAGAGACGGAGACGCGCGAGGCAGAGACCGAGGGAGGCGCAGGCCGCGGGGAGAAACCGGCGGACAAAGGAGGAGGGAGACGCGCGGACACAAAAACACCCCCGCCCATCCCACGGCGACCGGGGACAGAAAGATGGGGACGGAGACGCGGACAGTCCGGGGAGGGCGGGGAGGGCGCAGCGGGGAGCAGGGCCGCGCCCCAGGCCCCAAGCAGAGAGCCAGGGCCGGCGAGGGGGAGCGTGGGCGGGGCGGACTTGTAAAAATAAATATTTATACATTGAGAGTTTCTAAATTCTTTTTGCATTTCCGTAGTAAATTATTCATCTGTGTGTCTCCTATGTGCTTCGGGAGCGACCAAGGCGGGTGCTCCTTTTTGTGCTCCCTCCTCCCCCTCCCCCCTTCTTCATCCTCCTCCTCCTGCTCCTCTTCGTTCATCCTCCTCCCCTCCCCTTCCTTCCCCTCCCTGCCTTCCCTCCTCCTCCTCCTCCTCCTCCTCCTCCTCCTTGTCCCCCCACCTCCTCCTCAGGTCAGACGGAGGTGGGAAGAGGGGTCGCCTGTCGCCTCCAGGTGACCGGCTGCCATACTCTGGGTTTCTAACCTGCCTTAAATAAGAATAATCATTTAAGCAAGTCAGGCTAGGATGTAAAAAACGCTGTCGTCGCTGGCAGTCTGGCACCCCCAACCGGGACCTCAGAAATCTTCCTCCAGAGGACAGGGACGCTGGAGTTGGGGAAAGGGGCTCTGAGCTAGGAGAGGGCTGTGTCCTAGGAGGGCCTGGGCTGGAGCCTGAGGCCACATCTGCCACTCTGGGGCTTGGACAAGCCCCTCAGCTTGCTGGGCCTCAGTTTCCCCCTCTGTGGGATAAGGCCAGGGGCTAACTCCCTGCTCTCTAAGCCCAAACTAGCTGTTTGGGGGTCTGTGCTGGAGTCTGGGAGGTTTCAAGGCCCCTTTGACCAATCCCCACAGCTTGTCAACACAAAAGAGAAACTGAGGAAGACATTAAAAGGGTATGATGTGAGTTCCTAACATCAGGACAAGGAGTGGGGAAAGCAGGTCGAGAGGTCACACCCGCCATCAGTCTGTGGCCTCACTACTCAGAGCCTCGGTTTCCTTATCTGCAAACTGGGCCTGGTGACACCTCCTTCCCCTTGATCAAGGACAACAGTCCACAGTCTCGTCCACCCCTGCAGACTGCTGTGCCCTGCACATGTGTGGCATTCGTTCCCTGCTTCCCTGTAAGTCATGGAAGCCAAGAACAAACCTTGGAGGACTCTCTGGGAATCCGCATCCTTACCCCGACACTGCAGGCGGAGGGTGGCCCTCCGCTGGCCCTACCCTTCTGGCTGAGGAGCCCGGGTGTCAGGTCCTGGGTTCAGGTTCTCAGCCTGCTTTTTGAACTCAGCCCTGTCCCTTTCCCCTCTGGGGATGATAGTCCCAAGGCTCCTTTCAGCCCTCACGTGTTTAGGGCCCTTGTCGTTGCTATTCACAACAGCCAGTGGTTACCGACCAGCGCCAAGGGCAGTGTGGGGGGCCCTGCAGCTCCTGGCTCCCGCCCCACACCCCGCCTGACCCAGCGCCTGCCTCTGCCCTGTGCCGCAGAGCAGGAGACTGAAGCTTGAGGTGCCGACTTGCCCCGGGGCAGGTGGCTGGATGGCGCTGAGCGGGGGCTCTGGCCTGGGCAACACGGAGGGGTGTCCTCGTGCCCAACGGGGAAGGTGAGCCCCTGGGGTCAGGGCTGCCCAGCTTGGCCGGGCTTAGCGATCTCAGGCCCCTCGGAAGCACCTGTCTCGTCTGAACACTGCTCTTTCTTCCACCTTGTTTCAAGTAAGCACAGTGAGAAAGACATCGGGAAATGACCACTGCTCCCGTATTTATCTGCCATCAGTACTTCCTGCGGCCAGTGACACCCTAGCTGTTCCACAGACCCCAGGGTGGGTTCATAGCCCCTGCCCTGCCTCCTTCGGCACTGATCACTTGGGTAACGTTTATTTTGAGAAGAAAAAAGAACAAGGTTGAGACGGAAGGTGGGTGTGGGGACTGTTTGAAACCCACTGTTGTAAATAATTAGGAGCCATTTTGGACGGAGAATTGCGGCTCCCTGAAGTCCTCCTTATGTAACTAGGCTCTCCCAGGCTGCCACCCAAGGACAAGCAGACAGAAACAAAACAGAGCTGCAGCGGAAGGCGCCTGGGCACTGATTCTGTCCTTAAACCCACCAGGCGGGTCGTGGGGACAGGGAACTGGGGCTCGGAGACCTTAAGTAACTTGTCCAAAGTCAGACAGCCAGTACCAGTCTCAACTAGGACACTCTCTGGTCCATCTGACTCCAAAACCCAAGCTTTTGCACGGACTGCCCTCCTCTGAAGAAGCCACACGGTCACCCGTGTCATGGGTTCTTGTCCATTTCCTGCTCACGTTCGCTGCCAAGCCACCCCCAGGACTCCTGAGGCACAAAGGCTTGATCTACTGCACACTTCGCCAGAGAGACCCGGAGGCTTACGACCCCCCAGGCCCGAGCGGGGGGCCTGCTCTGCCCTTAGGAAAAGTCGGTGCTGTGGGGGGAGGGGGAGGGCGGGGGCAGAGAGAGGCCAGCTTGCCTTGGCACTAACTGGAGACAAGCCGGGTGTCTGGAAGGTGGGGAATGGAAGCTGTGGAGTGCGTGGAACTTTCTTTGGGAGCAGGGAGATCATTAGCACCTACTCAGTTGGTACCAAACCCTTCAAGACCTGCTCCCTGGAGGCAGAGCCTGGCAGGGACGAAGGGGGTGGGGGGACCGTTTGTTTATGCCCTGGGAGGGGAGGGAAACTAATAGAGACTTTCAGGCCCACGCAGTGACTCATACTCCCCACCTTTAGCAAGAAAGGTAGCGATTGATTTTCCTCACCATTATCATAAGAGGGGCCGTTCACTATGATGACAACCTTAGCCAGAGGCATCCCTGGGTGAGGCATGTTGGTGACTTTTACCTTCTTTCTTGTTGTTTTCAGTGTTGCTTGAATTAATTAATTTATTTTACAATAAGGGTGTGTTGTTTTTCCAGAACAATAGTGACATTGCCCAAAAAAGAAAGAAAATTTTAAAATCAAGACAAAGCTGTGTAAATACCACCGAGATGCTCTTGCAGAGAGATGAAGCAGATAGGAAAATAACAAAGGGAGAAGTACAGGCTGTTACGCAACTGGGGAGCGGCAGGACCAGACCTGACAGTTGCCAGTAGAAAGCTGTGGAGGAACAGCAGTGGCCCTGGGAGGTCGCCAGTCAAGAAAGGATCCCAGCAGGGAGCTGGGAACCCCGGTGGCCAGGGCAAGTGGCTCAATCTCTCCAGAACTCAGTGTTACCTGTGCGCCAGGACGGCAGAGCCACCAGTATTGGTATAGAGTCTGGATGGGAAGGGCAGCCCCTGTTCCTGCTTCTCCTCCCCAGTGTCCCATTTGAAACCCCCTGGGACAGAGAACACGCCCCGGGCCATGGGACTCCAGGTCCCAGGCCATCAGCAGCAATTCCTAAAAGCTCCTCGAGACCCTGGAGGCAGCACCTGAGAGCTGTCAGATTGCCAGATGCACCTGCCCTTTGACCACACGGTTAGGGATTTGTGTCGTAGACGCGTGCACATGGTGACAAGGGGAAATGCACCAGGGAATTCATTGCATCACTTTTTGCAATAGCAGAACTTTGGAAACACCCTAAACGCCCATCCAGAGGGGACTGACTCTATGAATGCGAAGACACTGCACGATGGAAGAGTATACGGCTGGGGCCAGCCTGGTGGCTCATGCCTGTAACCCCAGCGCTTTGGGAGGCCAAGGGGGGAGGATCACTTAAGGCCAGGAGTTCAAGTTCAGCCTGGGCAGCATAGCAAGACCCTCGTCTCTACAAAAAAATAAGAAAAATTAGCTGCACATGGTGGTACCCGCCTGCAGTCCCAGCTACTTGGGAGGCAGTGGTGGGAGGATCATTTGAGGCCAGAAGTTCAAGGTTGTAGTGAGCTATGATTGTGCCGCTGCACTGGGTGACAGAGCCTGCCTCTAAAAAAAATACGTACCAGGGCCAATCACCAGGATCATTCAAGGAGAGAAAGAGCAGTAAGCCTTCCTTTGTATTTCAAAAGGGGAAGCTAGATAACACCTTGACTCTGCGGAGAAACTTCTGGTGCTCACCCATGGCCAGCTCTCCTCTCTCGGAACTTGCCACCCTTGAGGTTGTGCGAGGCTACGCGGCGAGTCCTGGCCAACACACTGTGGGAGGAAGTGACACAATGCTCTTTTCCCTGCTTCGGTGAGCCAGACACCAGGGCACCACAAACTGGGGGCAGCCTAGATCCCTGAGCCTTCACAGGGAGGGCAATTGCCCTGAAGAATCGCCTAGACTCATAGCAGACTCTGCTGGACACAGAACAAGCTTTTGTGTTCAGGCACTTAGATGCCGGGCTCATTTGTCACAGCAGCACAACGTGGCTGTGCTGACCAATACAGGGACATGCCTAGGCGCAGGTGAGGCCTGGCCCAGCTCCTGAGAGGATTTGTAGAAAACCACATTCCGGTTCAGGGGATGCTGAGAGGCCTTGAAAGTCCCTTGACGCTTCTAAGGCCTCAATTTCCCTACATTTCCCCCCATTTTTCTCCTCTGATGAGGCCTATACTGCTCATGTTCCCAAACCCCAAAGGCCCCAAGAATCTCTGCCAGTACTAGGGGCTGATGGCTGCTGAGCAGAGCACCTTGAGGACATCTTGGAACCTTCCAGGTGGCCCTGGGAGGGAGGAGCCATCATTATCTCCATTTCCTCAGGAGGAAACTGAGGCTCAGAGAGGTGAGGTCACTTGCCCAGGAATACCAGCATCTGTGATTCTTAACTGCTCCAATGCCAGTTGCCATGTGGTATTTTTATTTCTTGTAAACACAACTTAAAAGAAAACACATTGTCAATAACTTCAAATAACTGGGAATAAGGATTTTTTTTAATTGTGGAAAAATATACATAACATGAAATTTACCATTTTAACCATTTTTAAGGATACAGTTCGGTAGCATTAAGTGCATTCAGATTACTGTGCAACCATCACCACCACCCACCCACAGAACTCTCTCCACCTTGCAAAACTGAAGCTCTGCGCCCATTAAACACTAAGTCCCCATTTCCCCTGACAGCCACCGTTCGACTTTCTGTCTCAATGGATTCGGCTACTTTAGCTACCTCATATGAGTGGAATCACACGGTATTTGTCCTTTTGTGGCTGGCTGTTTCGGTTAGCATAATATCCTCAAAGTTCATCCATGTTATAGTGGTGTCAGAATTTCTTTCCTTTTTACGGCTGAATAATATTCCATCACGCCTACGTACCACGTCTTGCTTGTCAATTCATCCACCGATGGACACTGGCGGCCGCCACCTTTGGCTATTGTGAGTAGCGCTGCTAGGAAGACGGGTGACACATATCTTTTTGAGACGTTGCTTTCGATTCTTTTGGGTCTATACCCAGAAGGAGAAATGCTAGATCATATGGTAATTCTATTTTTAATTTTTTTTGAGGAACTGCCATGCTGTTTTGCACGCCGCTGCACCATGTTACATCCCCACCGACCGTGCAGGATGTCTCCACATCCTCCCTGGCACTGGCTATTTTCTGTGTCCTGACGGTGGCCACCCCGACGGGCAGGAGGGGCCGGCTCATCACGTGCATTTCCCTAGTGACGAGTGAGGGATAGAGATTTTGAACGCCACTGGTGAGTCTACGGCAGTGTAACCGCCGGGACCTGTTTCAGCGGGAGGAAACTGGGTCAGAGTGCTACCCAGTCCTGCGGACGTTGTAGCCGCATCTCAACGTCCTCGACTTCCATGCAAGCGAGTGGGGCCGTGATCCCATGGCTGCAGCGTGACCTGCGCCCCAGTGAACAGGCGGGGGGCGGAGGCCCCCTGCAGCTGGGGTCCCACGTTCTCCAGAGCCTCAGCCTCTGATGTCGCAACCCCACTTCCCCTGCTGGGCCTGGGCAGGAACTGGGCCGGGCCTTTCCAGCTCCGGCTGACCCTGTGACCTGGAGTCCCCACCTGGGCCTGGAACACAGAGCCGAGAGGAGGCAGCACCACAGGAAGGCAGGCGGTGGGGTCATCCGCACAGCCCTCGGCTTCCACCACCAGGCAAGGGGCAGCCTTGTGTACCGGACATTCAAGACCAGGGACTCTGGAGCCCATTTCTGCCACTCGCCAACTGTGTGAGCTTGGATAAGTCACACCCCCACCCCCACCACCCAGCCCTTACTTCATCTGTGAAATGGTGCTCGGCACACAGCAGGCACTCAATAGATGCTTCCGACAATTGAAGACACTGTCATCATCCTCATGACCATCAACACCACCAGGATGACCAGGTCACGCCTGTGTCAAACCACCCGTGACTCACCACTGATGGCAGGAGACAGCGCATCACACTGTCACAGGCTGCTGGGTGCTGCTCAGACTGACCCCTGCAGACATCTCCAACCTCCTCTTCCTCTCACTCATCCCACTCCAGGCTCTGGGGCTGCCCTCCTGTCCCTCAACACACAGCACTCCCTCCTGCCACAGGCCCTTTGCACATGCTGTTCCCCCTGCCTGGACGGTGCTTCCCCAACCCACCCTGCTCCCGTCCCTTCAATGGTTAACTCCGAAAACGCTTCTCTCACATGTCAAACATGACTTCTTCAGGGAAGTCTTTCTGGACATCCTGCATTCCCCCTCAATCCCCATCTGGGGGGAGCCTTTTGCCCTCAAAGCCCTATAATCCCCCCAGCACTTAGAGGCGTTCACGGTCCTGCACTGTGAAATTATCTGGAGAATGTCTGTCTCCCCACATGCACTCTGTGAGGCCAAGATCATGCCTGCTCTGCTTCCCACTGAGGACAAAGTTGGCCCCAAAATATTACTCAAATTGAATTATTACTTTCCCGAAAAATCCTGATTTTGAAAACGCATATTCTTTCAACAAAGACAAGCCTTTCCCCACATAACTAAATAAGCCTTAACTTTCATACCTGTGTAGGATCTTTTCCCTTCATTAAATGAACAAATCTGAGAAAGCCCTCAGCTACACCCCGTGTCCTAATTTCTCAGCTCAGAAAACTATGGTCACTGCACCGAGCGAGCAAGCGCAGCTGCTCCAGCTCCTGCTGTGCCCGCGCCGCCCCTTCCGCAGGACACAGAGAGGCTCCGGGCGGCTCCCGCCACCCCTTGCTTGGAATAGGCGCCTGTCATGACTGATGGGGGACGGAGGGAGCCGGAGGGGCGTAGTCGGAGAGAGCCACGGTGGCCTCTGCCCAGGGCCAGGGCCTGGCTCGGCCGGTCCACACGCAGCACCCCCAGACTGGCTGGGGGATGAAGTGTGGACCCCAAGAGGGCCATGGGCAAGGGCCACAACGGTGCCTGCACCGAGACTGCTCTATTTCAGCAGCCGTTTATCGAGTACGTACTCTGCCCGGCGTGGCTGCAGGGAGGCCCCAGCGAAGCCCCCATGTCCTGCCCTCCCGGAGCAGAAGGGCGCCGGCCAGGCAGTCTTCACAGGCCCGTACTCGCTGCTGGGGAGAGACCCAGGGCTCCGTGCCTGCCCCCTCGCTCACCGCCTAGTGTGTTCTCGGGGTTTGGGGCCTGTGGGTGGGATGCCCCAAAGGGCTCGCTGGGGAGGGGGCATTCAGAGAGGGGTGGTGTGTCTGTTTCTCAGTGAAGAACTTTCTTACGTGGTATCCAAGTGGCTACAGGCAGCAATCGCCCATTAGCATTATTGTTGTCACTGTGGTTAGGGCCGGCTCAGGTTTTTCCTATGAGAAAGACCGAGGCAGCTCCCTAGAGGAGGTCCTTTCTCACAGACCCCTGGCTGAGTGTGTGATCATGTGCTACTTTAGGTTTTTTTGGAGGTCCTAGAGCCATAGAATTCAAGATTTGGTAGGAGCTTAATATACAGGTGGCTCTATCGAGTCCAACCTTTAATCCCTTTCATGCAGAGCGGAAAGGCAGTCCCTTTACAACGCTGTCAGGCACTCGTGGGTGCCATTTTTTCTTGTCTCTTGACACCAAGACAAGACCTGCAAGAAGGATGGACTATCCCAAAGTGTAGGTGAGTCTAGGGAGGACTCAGGGTCACTGTTCGGCTGATCGTCATGGACACTGAGGTGAGCCCCGGGTGAAGGAGCCGCTGCACAGGAGGACCAGGAATCCCCACCGAGCTGGGGCGCCATGCCGAGCACCTGCTGTTCTGGGTTCTCAGCCAGATGGGCTGCGGCGGGTAAGGGCCAGGGAGCCTGGAACAAGGAAGGGGCTGGGGAGGTGAGTTAGGGGGACAGTCCTGGGGGGAAAGTGGTGGTGGGGGGATGGCAGGGACACTGCAGGAGGGCTGGCTCCTAGGCTC
>VBSM01002363.1:3168-19012 GCA_008086735.1 Cheirogaleus medius
TCCCAGAGTGCTAGGATTACAGGCGTGAGCCACCGCGCCCGGCCCAGACATTTCTTTTTATTTTTTAAATTAAAAAAAATTTCTTGAATTCTCTGCTGCTTGAATCAGAATGGAACAGACATTTCTTAACATTTCTCCCATTTCATCTTTTCCAGCACAAGCCCTATAGGTATAAAATCTAACTTGACTTTCCAAAAGTCTAACTTGACTTTCCAAGGTAGACATGGGAAGAGGCTGGCTGCAAAGCAGTTCAAGAAGTACACACCAAGTAAGCACAGCTTCTCTCATCAAATTCTAGACTCCCTAAAAAGTGAGCCCCCAAGGTCTGCAGAAGCAAGTAAGGAAGATAAGGAGTCTCCCCCATGTGCCGAGCTATGCAGGTTACAAAATGCTTTCACGTGTGCACTGAGAGCTACCAAAGGCAGAGCCACCTGACAGACTAAGGAAGTGAAGGAGCCACAGAAGAGAAAGCACTTGCCAAAGTCACAGAGGTAGTTAAAGTCAGAGTTGGGAAAAAAGCCCCATCTCCTAACTTCCTAACTCCCAGCCCACAAAGCTTTCCAATCCAAATGAAAGCTGCCTATCTAGAACATAAAGTAGTTGTTACACCGAATTCCCTAAATCCAATGGCTGAAGGATAAATACAGTCAAGAAGAAAGTTTACTAAAAGGTAGTTTCATCCCAGGTTTCCAAAGGACCTTAGAAATAATCAGCATTTATTTCTAACCACTCTCACCCACCAGCCAGGGTTGGTGAACCATGCTTCTAAACAGGTGTGTGTATGTAGGTGTATGTGTATTAAAGCCTTAGAGCACTTTCTCCTGAGCAACTGACATTATCTGGTCCTTGTTAAATAGTAAGAGGCAGCACTTAAAACAATTCCCCTCTTCAGAATCAGAGGAGTTAAAAATTCATTTAGAATGAGCTGATTGTCAAGAGTGAAGAGGCCCCAATTCTGTTCAGCAGTGAAAAACCCAGAGGTCAAAAGAGGTGAATGATTTAACACCTAACCCCCCTGCAGAGTAAGAACTAACCCAGTGTTCCGATTTCTGGGTTCCTGCAGGTTCCCTCAAACCTGCTGCTGAGGCACACCCATTTTCCTAAGAGCACACATTTGCTAGACTGTGCCAGGCTCAGTCTAGATACTTTCATCCATTAGTTCTCATTCATTCACTCAATGGGTAAGTGTGGACTGAATGTACATTGCGGATACTACAGAGATTAAAAAAACTGAGCCTGGACCTTAGAGATTCATTGAGCTCATCCTTACGTCAGTTTCCTGAAGAGCCCCACTACCTGAGGGCCCTACCCTGGGAAACTGTTCAATCATCTCTGCTGTGAGAACGGAATGGTTAGGAGGGTTCGACTCTCGGCTCTGCCATTTACCAGCTGTGAGGTTCACTTCGCTGAACCTCAAGTTTTCTCATCTGTAAAGTGTTGATAATAATGGCACCTACTCCACAAGGCTGTTAGGCCGGGATTACGAACAATACTTGGAACTTGCTATAAGAGGTCGGCCTCAGATACCGCAGCTCCTATGGTGTTTTTGGTTTTGACAGAAAAGAACTGATGACGGAAGAGGACAGGAGAGATTAGCAGGAGACGCGACAGCGACGCGGTCGTCAGAGTTCCAAGAGGCTCCGCGGCCTCCCCCCTGGCCTCCCCCTCTGAAAGGTCCGCAGGGACAGGCCAGAGCCCCCAAAACTTCCAAGCGGTGGAGGGGAGCTGAACGGCCCCAGCCAGGGTTTTGAACCTCGCGCGGCCGAGGAACCCGTGAGGGCCGCGACCGTGGCCCGAATCCTGCTTGGCCTCCCCAGTTCCAAAACTCAGTATGACGGCGGCGGTGGCGGGTCCGGGCCTCGGCCGCCGCAGCTCCACCCGGAGCCTCCGAACAGCTCACTTCCGGCGCCGGGCTGGCAAGCCGCCGGGCCGTGGCTCGAGAGCCTCCTGGCGGCAACGCGCCCCGCGAGCACTAAAGTTCCGAGCCTTCCACAGGCCGCGACACGCCCTCCCGTGGCCCCGCCCCTTATCTTCGCGGAAACTCGCGACCCGCGGGCTGGGGCTCTGGTTGCCATGGCGACCCTGACCCGGCGACTTTGGAATCAGAAGCTCGGGTGGGTCTTCTGTCCTGAGCAAGCCTACCCTTTTTCTGAGACCCACGAATGAAAGAAAGGATTACTAACTGCAGCTTCACACGCCTCCCTGCGGTTCTGAGTGCGACCGGCTTTATGATGAACATTGTAGGATTTCTTGGGGTGGGGGGCGTGAGTAGTTGGTCCTCCTGCTTCTTTCTTACCAGTCCCTCCTCAGGACCCAAGGACTGGGACCAGGGCAGAGGAGGCCAGCGAATGCCTAGAAGCTGAGGCCTCTCACCCTGCCCTCCCTAAGCCACAGGACTGATGCCTCCAAACTGCCTCTTCCAAACTGATCCCCTGGAATCCTGAGTGTGGTCCATCAGGTAGATTCCTGGGAGCAAGGAGAGACCTCAGCCAAGCTCCTGTAGATGGAGCCCAGGACCCAACTCCAGTGTCCCCAACCCCTGGGTCCCTGGCTTCCCACGGGAGGACAGCTGAAGTCTCCCCACAAGCACAGTGAGAATGCTGCTCTGGAGGACAGAGGCTGGGGGCTCCCCTCAGCCACACATGGTCTAGCCTTGGGCCCCCTCGGACACTAAGGAAGCAAGTGACCCAGGGTGAAGCCTCAATTCCCCTTGGGTAAGTCACAATCCTTCAGTTTCCTCTGTTGAAACTAGGAGGAAGGACCCTAGCTGGAGAAGGTCACCAATTGAGGGAAGATGTTAAGGCTCAGAGAGTGTGATAGATCCAGACTGTCAAGGAGCTTTGGAGAGGGGTCAGGGGAGTGGGGGGTTAACAGAACTAAGGGCCAGGCCTCCGGGGAGCAACCCACTCTTCCACCCTTTCCAGATTTGTTAATTTCCTCTAGTGAAGAAATACTGCAGGAATGTGGGGGGTGTTGCTTAGGGTAGAGCAAGGAATAAATGTGGGTGTGGGGGTAGCTCTTGGGTCTCCTGTTCTTCAAGGGACAGGCCCTGGCCTTGGGTCTGTAGCTGTACCACTGATGCTCCAGGTGATAAGGTCAAGTCACTTCTCTCTGAGCCTCATTTTCCTCGAGTGGAAAATGGGGACAAGGTAATATTAGATATAATGTAAGGGAATATTAGACATATATATTAGATATAAAATAAATATAACAATTGTTATTAAATTTTTTGTGTAGGCATTGAAGTTGGAGAGATTGGGGATGTGGGACAAGCAACAGAACTGTAACTTACTCATTAAGGCATTTCTGGTAGGACTGACAGGCACTGCGATATAGAGGTTCAGAGTGCGGATGCTGGCGTCAGGACTGGGTCTCCTACCTATTCGGTGGGCATGCTGTCTCCTCCTCTTTTGAGTGGGAATTTTGATAATACCTCCTCTGAAGATTGATATTGGGATTAAATGAACCCTTGGATATGAAAGTGTGTTTGGAAGTTGGATGGGCCTGTGGTGCTTGATTTTGGGGCTAGTTCAAGCTGAGAAGAGCTGGGAGGTGTGTGTGTGTAACCCTCAACGTTTGGGCCAACCTTAGAGATTGTTTCTTGTTCTGGACATATTCTCTTTCTCTGCCAATGCTCAGCAGAGGTTTGTAAAGTTCAGACTCCTAGGGTGCCAGGCTTCCTTCCCAGTGGGGGGTGCCATGCACATCCTCTGTCCATATTTCCCATCTCCGTCCTCTGGTTAATCCAGACCCCAAATCAGGCCATTCTTAACTTTCTCCAATTTGTGCCCCCCACCTCCCAGCCCCCTTGCCCCTGAATCTCCTCCTCTTCCTCCTGAGGTCCCTTCTCCCAAAGTCTTCCTCTCTGAGATGGCCAGCCATTCCTCATTGGTTAATGGCTCATGGCAGGGTAAGCTTGTCTTCCTCAAATGGTGGATGTTCGAAAGGTGTGACCTGGTGGAAGGAGAGAGCTCACCCCTGAGCTGTGTGCCCTTGGGCACAGTGCCCTCCCTCCCAGGGATGCAATTTCCCTCCGTTCAAATCCACGGAGGGCGGGGGCGCAGCTGTCCTGCGGAAAAAGGCCTTGTGATGTGTACGGTGTCTGCGTTTCCACATGTACATTTATTGTTATTGCTCAGTATAGTGTTGAAAAGGCAGACAAATCCCATTAATTACAAAGAGCACAAGCCAGAGATACAGAGAAATAAAGAGTGTACAATAAGAGCACAGTCACTTCCCAGCCCCGATTTTCCCAGAGCCCCCCAGAACCCTGGCAGCTTGTGGAAGCTGGAGGCGGCACCATTCCCTCGCTACTCTGTTATAAAATATGTGCACACAAGAGTTAGCAAAGTGTGGTGACCCCCGAGAGAAAGGTCCAGGAGGGAGAGCACCACAGGCATTACAAAACAGACGTGGGGGCTGAGAAGGGCAGTCCTCAAGCAGCCTCAAATATCTTGTTTTCGGTGGAGGGGTGATGGCTGCTGCCCAGGGTGGGTATGATCGCCACGCTGAAATCAGGAGAGCTTGATGTGGAATGTGGAAAAGACTTGGGGACTCCTGCTATTGTCTGATTTCTGCCCTGGCTCTGGAAGGCCCCAAAACCTTCAAGAAACGTCCCTCCCTCCAAGATCCGCTAATCGTGGCATTTCGGATGCTGTGGGAGGAGAGGGACTTGGGTGGGAGGCTGTCAGAGTGCACCAGGTTGGCAGCCTCTTGTAGGTAGAGCAGGAATAGGCCGAGGGGAGCAAGGGTGCTTAGAAAGTCCAAGCAAGACATGTCCGCACCCCAAAGTGCTGAACTCTGATGCACAGAGCAAGAGGCGACCCCCACTTCAAACTGAACCAGACCAGACCAAAAGTCAGTCCAGGGAAGGGAGACAGGAAAGTTTCTCTGTGCTGAGAATTAGAAGCACAGACACCTTGGCCACGCGTTCTTTCCCAGCTCCGGGTCTGAGAGAAACCTGTTTCTCACCTGGGCCTGGGGTAGATGGAGAGTCCACCCCAGCACAACCAAGGTGGGTGACTTTGGTTCCCAAGCTGAGATGGCATGGGGACTTGGTGGCCTCTCATGTCAACTCCCGGACAGGTGAAATGATGGGAGGGACATCAGGCTTTCTCATGAGTCAGGATGCCCTTTTTGTCCCTCCTTACAGGACACACTCTGTTTTGTAGCCCTGAGTGGTCAGTAATGACTGCGGGGGAAGATGATGGCACACAGATGACAGGGCCCACAATGTGGGGTACAAGTGGGGGCGGGGTAGAGGACTTGGTAGCATTTTAAAGTTGACTTGGAAGAACAGATGTCAGAGAATACCAGGACATTTGTAAAAGAAGAGTGAAAGGGATTTGTCCTACCACATAAAAAATAATTATAAAGTAACAATAATTAAAACTGTATGGCTGCTGCCAGATGGGACAGCCAGGTAAGGGGACAGAAGAGAAATTCCAGAAATAGACCCAAGTCTCTGTATGCTGCCAGCATGTGGCAAAGGTGGTATTTCAACACAGTTAGGGAAAAGGTGGCTCTTCAACAACTGGGGGACCCAGGACAAGACAAGTGCAGAGTCCTCAATCCAGTGCAGCAATTGTCATCAGAAGCAGGGCGGCCTTGCTCTTGTCAGCTCTCTGCTGTACTGGGGACAAGGGGACAAGGGGCCATGGTGAGGGTGGCAGGAGCAAAGGAGGCTGCTCCTGAGTTAGGGAAAGCTCTCTCTGAGTGGTAAAAAGGAAACTCCTCAGAGGTCTCCCCGCCACCTCCTCAGGTGGGTGATTCTGCGTGCCAGGAGTCCCCAGACGGGCCCGCTGCTCTTCTCCCATCGGTCGTGGGGGAGACAAGCTGGGGAGCTCAGGCTCAGAACGGAATGCGCCAGCTTCTCCCGGAGCCCTTGTCCAGAGGGCAGAAAAGAAGCTAGTTTGCGGTCCCAAACTAGAAGAAAGTTACATTACAGAGTATATATTTACTATGTTCTGCTTAGTGGTGTTTTTTGCCCATTTTTTTTTAAACCATGGACCTTTCAGAACCACACTGCGGGCGTCAGAAGAGTCAGCAACTGAAAGCATAACCATTGCATAGTATTAAATGAACAGAGACGGTGAATTCTTTATTTACAATTATTGTCTAGATAAAAAAATTCATAAAAACAGATGAATGGTCATAAATTATTTACCCCCTAATGGGGTGAACTGCCAAACGTACCCCATGCTGCTAGATATAGGACGCAGAGTGCAAGCTTTATGTACTACAGTGAGTTCTGACAAACCAACCATCTCCTGCATGTGAGGATGTGAGGCAGGTGTGAGTGAGGGTGCGTGTGTGTGAGCGTCCATCGTTCTTCATGAGAGAAGCCCAGCGTTAATGTTGGTGGCCTTCCATCGCTCCGCGTTCCCCGAGCTAGGCTCCACTCAGAGGACCCCTCCTTTTTCCTTGTGTCCTGGCTCCAGATGAACAGGGAGCATGGTGTGCAGGCAGAACTATCCTGAGGTCATGGAATGAGGTCACAGACACATGAGTGAACAAAAAAAGGGAAGATGGCAAACTGTGAGAAAGGAAACCCCCAAAACACCATGTTCCAAGGCTGCCCCATGTCTTAGATGTGCAGGTCTTTCCTTCCTTGGAGGAGAGCAGCAGCCTGGTTTTGGTGGTGTTTGTGCCGGAATCCGAGGAGCACGTCTGAGGACTGGTCACCCCTCTGGGTGTGCAGTGTCCTCTGCTGGATACATTCAGAGATATTTCTTCACAGCATTCAGGTAGTGCTCTCCGAAAAGAAGGTCCTCTTACGGAAGGATTTTGCCAGGTGGGATGGGCTGACTTTGAACCCCAACCCTCAAGTTTTTCCACAGCCATCCCGATGTAGGCCCTCCCAGCTGACTATGGCTCTTTTCCCAAGTGGCTCTCATCTTGTTTGTGGAAGAGTTCTCTGGGCCTGGAGATGGGGAGGGACACACGGCAACTGCGGGAAGGGTCACCATGAGGAATGGATTTCGCAAGTGAGGCGGAAAGTGTTTGGCTTTCCTCGAAGCATGGGACATCATGGATCACGGCATTCAAAATGTCTTTTGCACTGTACAAGTTTATGGAAAAAGGTTGTATGCTGAAAAGTCTCAAAGCAAACTTTGTATTAAATACAAAAGTTCCTTTATGAAAAATGCTGAGACCCACAAAGTGCTTAGCAGTTAAGAGGCTGACATACAATTGAATAAGCTCTTATCAAGTGGGGTTGCTAGTGCTGCTACTGTCTTGGGGGAAAATAACCACCTTTGCTCACCTGTGCTACTGCAGGGTTTCAGAATGGCTTTTCTGTCTGGGAAAGCAAGACTTGCTGTTAAAAGGCTACAGTGTATGTTGTGACTACAGGAAGACAGTTCGGTTTAAAAATCACACTGAATACATCTCAATATACACATCATAAGGTTCATTCGGATCTAAATAGTGCAGAGAAAAAGGCTATTCTTCAAAAATAAAAGCAACAAGCCATACTGACCCTCATCCAACACACCGACAGCTCATACGCTGCCATTTATAAGGAAATAAACCTTTAAATTACTAACTAAAAAAATCAACAGAATAGCATTTATAATATTTCAACACTACCTCAATCTCTGCACAGACAGAGCCAAAGAGAACATATGTTTGAAATGCTCCTGGTAAACTCAGGTTAAGTGTCACTGAGAGAAAAGTCTCTGACCAGAGCTTTGCAGGTCCTGGCAGCCGTGGGCCGGGGTGGCCGCCAGGTTGCACACCCAGGAAGCCTTCTCTCCTCCTCTCCCTTCGTCTACAGAGCATGTTGTTCAACCCTCAGGATGGATACTTGGTAGCATGTGGCTTCTGCCTGAGCCTCCTGTGGTAGTGACATTATTGAACGGAAATAGCAGGCAAAAATCAGAGCATGGCTATCGTAAAACATCAAGGATGCAATCCAGGGAAGTGTCTGTTGGGCTGAGCTGTTTGCATAGCATCTCAGCCACCAGTGTTCTTAGACCGTACAAATAGCCAAAGACATTATCTACAGATTTGTAAACAAATTACATTCTTCTTTTGGGACATAAATAAGTTAAAATAGAGCAATTTAAGCAGAAACAAGGCAACATGCCGGCAAAGAAACTTTATATATCCACGTATATATATATTTATATATATATATATATATAACTACCTATCTATATGGACGTATACAGTCTTGGAGGAGTATACGTTGATATAGATACAAAGAAATAGATATAACCTTGTGAGTGTCTATGAAGTTCTTGAGTTCCATCGGTGCAAATCTAGGCGAGTTAAGCTCTGCAATTTCAAAAAATTATTAAATGAATCTATACAACTGAGACCATGCTGCGCAAGCATTTCAAAAACTCACAGACCAGTGGGTTGGATAAATAGTCTCAGAAAAGAGTCTGTTTGCAGTTCCCGCCTAAGAAAACAAACAAACAAAAAACCCCTCCCCAAGCCCCCAAAAACCAAACAAGGGGAGGATTGAAAGTGTACAGTACATTCATGCAGGGGACATGGTGGCCGGGCGGGTGCATGGCTGGTCCATGTTTGGGCAGCAGCCAGGAAGGGCTTGTTTTGGAAAAAGCGCTCAGTCCCCTAAGCCCCAGTGGAGATCCTGCCCCTTGCCACAGAGTGAAAAAGAGTTCAAACAGCATCGCAGCCAGAGAAAGGGTCTGTTGATGGAAACATTGTTTTTCTCTCCAGTATTTGGTTTCCTGTTGTTGCTTGTTGCTGCTTGGGTGAGTTAGGTGCCTGGATGGGTGGGTGCCCAGGAGGCAGGTGGCGGTGGAGTCCGTGAGGTCCGGCAGGTGGGGGCGACAGGGTCCTCAGCTAAAGCGATGTCTCCAGGCTGTGGATGGGGCTCCCTGGACTCGAAGAGGTAGCTGATTTGCTTGTGTCGGTCGCCAGGTTGATCCCGCTGTCGATGGCGCTGTTGTTCTTGTTGAGCGACGACGGCGGGCTCGAGTTCTGCTTGAGTGCGGCATCTTCTTCCAGGTCGGTGTCGTCAATGAGGGGGATGTGGGGCTGTGAATCTTCGATCCGGAATTCAGGATGAGCCATGAAATTATGGATGGAGGTTCGAGACTCAGGCTTTTCTAAACCTTCATAGAGAGAGCTACGGAACGCCTTCACGACGCGGATCTGCAAGGGAAGCACAGGAGTCAGGTGCTACCCCGGTGGGCTGGCAGCCAGGCCAGGAGGCTCACGGGGGTGGGAGAAGGTTAGGGCACAGCAGGTGGCTGGAATCCACAGTCGCTGGGTGTTTCAAGCATTGACAGGGTGGGGGAGAGTGGAAGAGGAGGCTCAGGGCATATGCATCCATGAGTTGGTTTTTTCAAATTGCTTTGGTTTTGATCAGAACTACAGTCTCAGGACAGGAGGAATCACTGAGCACCATCAAAGAGATGGTGGGAAACAGCAGTTAAAGGAAGCATAGCCGACTCCGGCGGGCACCCAGACCTAGTGAGAGACTGAGCCTTGTTAACTTTAAAGCAGAGGTTCGACCATGCAGATGGGGAGTAGGACCAGGTAGGAATAAAGTGGGAAAGAGGGAGGCTATTGTGAAAAAATTAATCTTAAAAAAACCACACACAGTTAAAAAACCACACAACATGGAACAGGTTACGGGTCCCAGATAGAAACGGAACAGAAAGGAGAAACAGTTGGATGAGCTGGATGAGAGAAGACACATGAGGGCCAAACAGAGACCGGGAACCTCAAACCGAAGGCAGCAAAGCAAACCAAAGCCAGCCCAGGGCTTTCTCGGGCGCACAGCACAGGCAGCCAGAGAGCACGGAAGAGCCGGCAGACTGATGACATTCAGGGGCGGGGAGCATGCCACACGGGGGCAGGAACCACACGGCACACACAGACGGACACACGTCTACACTTGGAAGCCTGGACAATGTGAACGGAGCTCGTTTGTACCCAGCGTTTCTTTCCTTCATGCATTTGGGAGGTAAACACTCGAGTATAGACTCAAAGCCCTGGCCAGTCATTGGAGCTTGCTTTGGGGTCCTTTCTTTCCTGGAGGATTTTGTTTATTTCTTTATTTGTGCTTTGAAAACACAAAACCAAAAAATTGAGGCCAGAATCAGATAGCCAAACCCAGCCCCTGGTGGGATTCTGGGGGCATGTGGAACTGAGCCACAAAGCAACACGCTCTTTCATTTTCCGTGTGTCAGTTGTGAACCACGCATCCCGGGGCCTCAGTGTTCTCCTCTGAAGAATGGAGGGAGCTTGGTTATTGGGTCTTCAAGACAAGTGGAAAGAGCACTGGACTTGGAGGCAGGGAGACCTGAGCCTGAGTCCTGGCTCTGCCACTTCTGGTGCCTTGACTGTGGCAAGCCACACTACGTCTCTGGTCATCCTCTGGCCTGCCTCACAGGGTGCAGAGGGACAGGACCCTCACTAGCAAGAGAGGTGTCCCTTTTCTGGACTCTGGGAGGGCAGCCGTGCCTGTTATCTCAAGGTCTGATGGGGCAAAGGTACCTCCTGCTCCCTTCCCAGCCCCAATTCTGAGTGGAGTGAGGGGTGGAGAAAACAAGGTGGCCTGAGACCTCCAGGGGCAGAGCCTTAGCCAGCCACGTGCGGAGGCCAAGTGGTACCTGCCCGCAGAGCAGCAGCTGCCCCATGCCACAGGCCTGCAGGTAGGCAGAGGACTGGATGAGACGGTCGTGGGGAGGCCCTTGAAGTCCCAGGACATGAGCTCTCAGCTGAACCCAGGGGTAGTTCCTTTGTGGGCACTAATGGGGAAAGCCCTTTTCCATGGAAGTGGTTTTCTAGATGACTGTGGTTGAGGATTTAAGTGTCATCACTGAAGGTTTATTTTACTATTTCAGAGGGAAGTCTTTCTAAAGCACATCATATGCTCCTCTCTGCCTTCTAATTTAGAGTACACAGAGAAGAATTCAACATAAAGTCTGTCAATCATCCTTCTTGGTCTTGCATAAGACCCCAGAGTTTGGCTTTTTTTTTTCCCTTAAGTTTTCTCCTTTGCTGTCAGCCATCACTTACTAATTAGTGCTGACTTTTCCTTGTCTTCTAAAAGGCATTGCTGTCCCTTCTCCTTTTCATGTGCTGTGGGCTGGGGACTCCTGCAAACCTTGTTTGCTAGAATCGTGCTT
This sequence comes from Cheirogaleus medius, assembly GCA_008086735.1. NCBI lineage: Eukaryota > Metazoa > Chordata > Mammalia > Primates > Cheirogaleidae > Cheirogaleus > Cheirogaleus medius. The sequence goes on from VBSM01002363.1 coordinate 14,283, forward strand.
TAAATAAGAGGTAACAGGTGCCAAGCAGGAGCTAGCCAGATGCTGTGTTAGCACGTGCTGGTGCTCGTCATGGCCATTTCGCTGCTCTAAGATTCCTTTCCCCTGGATTCCCTGTTTGTGGCTCAGCAGAGATTACTAATACTCTCATCTCCTGATAGGTGGGCCATTACACCTTAGATTGAGTGAAAACCAAAAAAAGGTGTTGCAGGCCTCAATTTTCTTATCTGTAGAATGGGAATAATCATCATCACAGCACTGCCTGGCTTAGTGCTCAGCATGTTCTGAGGCTAAACTGCAATAAGATGCCAACTGGGACACCTAGTGTATGTGGGGGGAGGGGGCGGAGCAGGAGCCTGTCATGTGACTGACAACGCAGAGGGGATGACGTACAATGAGATGAAGTTCCTCTGCCCTCCCCCTGGCATGGAGACAACAGAAAAAAATGAACTGCTCTGGACAAGACTGTGGGAACAAGACTTTTCGGGACACCCCGCCACGGCCATCTCAAGTCTCCACTTCGGTTCTCTCTGCGGCTGAAATGGAAAAAAGTATGGGAAGAAAAAACGCTCTTCCATCTCCCCTCCCTGCCTACCCTAAAGGTGGAATGTTTTTGGCTTAAGCCACGCTTGGGCATGGGGGCGAGGGGAAGGAGAGAAAGGGCCCTGGCGGTGGGATTTCAGATGTTTTGGTTTCATCAGCACAGAGGGAGCAGGGAGACCCCTGCCTGCGTCCGAGGGCTCCGAGGAAACACACAGGCCGTTCTGAGATGGGTTCGACATACTCGAATGTTTACCCGGCTTCAAGGAAGCCAAGAGTCTGGGATTGATTCACATTCATTTCAGGCTCAAGGTTAAAGACTCACAACCTCTTTTAATTTCACTCTCTCTTGCTGAACTCTGTGTCCAGGGTTCTCTAGCCCTCTAGGGAAACAAACACATGGAATATTCAGACAGCGGAGAGGTCTAGGGTTTCCCCCAGAAGCAGGCCACTTTCTTGCCAACCCAAGGTTGCACTAAACTAGTTACCAAAATGCTAGTGAGAAGTCCAGCTTTCTTCCCTTTTCATTGTCTTCATTTCTCCCCGACAGCACAACCCCCTGACCCTAGGTGTTCTCAGGACCAGGACTCTGAAGGGCAAGTGGGAGCAGGAGGTGCCCTCTCTGCTGGCAAGGTGCAGGGTGCACGGCGGGGCTGGGGCCTGACTTTTGGACCCTGCTCCTAGCTCTTGGCTTGCTCGGCAGGAAGGGGCAGGACTCTCACTGGTGAGTGTGGAGCCTGCTGCAGACTTGCCAAGTACAAAGATGATTTGAGCTGGGTTAGAAATGTGAGGTGATAAGAAAGAGAGGCTGTGAGCTTGGCCTGGGATGGAAGAATGGAATGCTAATATTGTCCCTGCGGGGTGGGTGGAAATCCAAGCACAGACAGCTTCTCCAGCTTTCTGGACTGGGGGGTCCTTTTCACTGTGTGAGGCCGGGTACGTGGGCGCTGGTTCTGAAATGGAAACCCAGCTCTGGGGCCCCAGGTCTGTGGGCCTGCCTGGGAAGTGGTGTGGGTTGGTAGTAAGAATGCGGGGCTCTGGAGTCCTGCCTCTTGCCACTCCCCTGCCGTGTGACCTTGGCCTGCCAGTGTCTCTCCCTGTGAGACGGGGTGGCAGATTCTCCCCTGGCTTTTCAGCCATGAAGTAGCTGTGAAGGAAGGGGTGGGAACTGCTTTGGGAAGACGAGTGGGGCTCAAGTATAAGGCACTGGGGGTGCACCATTGAGTTTCTGGCGGGAACACCCTCATTTTTGAGTAAATCGGAAGAGCAAAGGAAGACAGCATGCTAGGATTCCCTCCCGCACAGCCTCGTGCCATGTGCCTCGTGAGGGGACTGTCTTGCTCACTGCATCGTCTGTCTGCCGGGCCCCCCATCTCACAGCGGTGCTGGGGAGGGGTCTGTCATGTGTTCAGGGGCTTTCTTCACCCCTGAGTTATGATGCATGTGTCAGGCCGTGTCTTCAGCCTCTGTGGTCAACTCTTGGTAACCCAGGGGACAGAGGTCTGACTCCTTCTAGGACACACAGACCCAGGGCCTCGTGCCCCGGCAGGTGTGTGGCCACCTTCCTCCGCCGGAGAGTCCCCACTAGAGGAGGTGGGGGGGCCGCTGCTTCATCCCGTCCAGTCGGGGCCCTTCTCTCACTTCCTGGCCTCCCGCTTCAAACCTCCCTGTGGGAAGAAAGCACTGTGGCTTCTGAAGGGACCTTGCCTGGTACCTGAGGGTTGTCTGCATCCTTGGAAACCAGAGGACGTGACATTGTTCTCAGAGTACGGGATGGGCTATTTGTGTAGCGTGTGCGCTGTGACTGTGTTGTCTGACGTGTGTGTTGACACCACAGAGCTTGTGATCCTGTTTGGAACCAGAGCCTTGGGCAGGAGGATGGTCAGGCTCTTTTCAAGACCACACGCCCAAGGAAGGGTCGAGAAGGGACCCAGAACCACAGACAGTAGGCGTGCAAGGTTCTTCAGGAAGCGTGATACCCAGGGGAGGGAGTCGTGGGCCCTTGGGGGCTCTGAGAGAACGAAGGGTCAGGGCGAGGGCTGTCAAGTCTGCTTGGTAAAGCCTCTGCCTGGGCCCCTTTCCAAAGACTGTGCCAAAGCGAGGGTCGCCACAGGCTAACAGGGATTGGTCTGGCCTGTAAGAAGACAGGCTTGGGGGCAGGAAGTGACAGGTGGGCATAAAAGGGCACTTCTCTGAAGGAGAACTGTTGTCAGGGACTGGCCATATTGAATGGCTTTATTAATATAAACGATGCAGAAGAAAAGGTGGGAATGAAGCGGCTGAGGTTTGAGAGGACAGCTCTCTCTTCGAGATTGTGAAAGCTGAGATGATGGGCTAAGCCAAGGTGAGATTTCAAAGGCTGCCTGGGTGCCCAGGAATGTCAGATGTGCAGCCGTGGCCAGTGCAAAGTGCCACCCTTCAAGAAAGAGGCTGAACCGGGATGAACAAAGAACTGAGCCTGCACCCAGAAGTCAGCCTCCTGGCAGTCAGGCCCCACAGAGGGGTGCAGGAATCACCCAGAGAGGTGGCAGGAACTGAAAGAAATAGGTTCTTCCCCAGGTAGCTCTCCATGCCGGGACAGGTGTCACCGTACCTGAGACAGGTGGTGGTGCTGAGCAGGGCCTGAGCGGAGCCAATGTGGGAACAGGAAGGAGTGGAAAGGTATCTGGCGAGGGCTACCAATAAGGCAGGGCTCTCTGGTCTGAAGGGGGGAGGATGGGAACAGTGTTGCCTGCCCTGAGAAGGCCTGGCAGTGACTTCCTAGTGACAGTCCCTCACGGAAACATGACTCAGACACCGTTTGCTCCAACAGGTCTCCGTTTTGACTGGGCGCACCTGGCCCGCCAGGCTGTGTTTCTGCGCTGATGAATGGCCCCCGAAGGGCTCCCCTTTTCAGCATCTCTCCTGTCGTCTTGTGTCCAGGCAGGACTGTGTCTGTAGAAAGGTCAGGGGCACCAGCATGCCCCACCCACAGGCTCTTTGGGCCTGCACCTCCTGCCAGAGGGCAAGGGGGGAGGGAATAGGTGCCCCCCAGCACACAGGTCCCTTCCTGCCCCGTGGCGGGGTGTGTGTCGTGGTGTTCTGTTTTTGGATGGGGGAGAGGCCCTTTATACAGTGTCAAGAGATGAGGCCTGGAGTCTGTTTCTCATCAAGGAAGTCGAAGGCTGGCTAAGGTCACAGGCACGCTGTGTCTGCTGACAAGACCAGCGCTAGGGGCCCCCTCGCACTTTGTGAGAGGCTGGCTGGAGACAGCAAGAGGGGAGCAGGTGGTGCACAGACTTATTCCCTCGGGGCATGAAGCCATGGAGAGGTCCAGGACAGACCTAGACACGCCCAGCGATGAGCCAGGTCGGAAGTGGTGGCGTGAGGGGATGGAGGAGGCCGGAGGCCCGGGTTGTCCCTCTCACACAGGAGGGTGGGGTGCTGAAGGTTAGACCAGGTCCCTCAGGGCCTGCCGGCACCCAGCCAAGACATATGGCTCGACCCACCGTCTTCTAACTGAGGTCCAGCTGAAGGGGCCAGGGGCCTCGTCCCTTCCAGGAAGGGTAGAGCCTCAGAGTGTTCTGACCTCTGCTGCAGGGAAAAGGGTCTGTAGGGCAGCTGATGTTGTCAGATGTGCATGGGGAGGAATGACAGGAAGAAAGCAGAGATTCCGAACTGCTGGGGTGAGGCCTCCAGGCTGTCATCTCCTCGGTGACCTGGGACCCCTGATTGACTGTGACCTCTGACCTGCAGTGACCTCTTGCCTCAACCATCCCCCTTTACCATGACCCCCACTGAGGGGGCCTCCCTGACCAGCTGGAAAGCCCCAGATGATGTGGCCCCTCTTGGTTGGACCCCACTGTGACTGACTGTGGCCCCCCAGGGGCTTCTACTCCTTGGCCCATGGCAACCTTCCACCTGACTCTGAATGCAAGGCTGTGGCCTCCTGTCCAGCTCTGACCCTCTCCCCCGTGGGCCAGACGTTTCCTGACTCAAGTATGACCACAGGCCAATGGGACACTCCATGTCCCCTCAATGACCACTCAGTCTCTTTGGCCATCAGGATCCCGTGGTGCATTGGGGCCATTTGATCACTGAAGCCCTCTTGACCGATGGTGATTCTTTTATATATATATATATATATATATATATATATATTTTGAGACAGTCTCACTCTGTTGCCCGGGCTAGAGTGCCATGGCATCAGCCTA
>VBSM01002363.1:34567-62756 GCA_008086735.1 Cheirogaleus medius
ATGAACAAATTCCTATGCACACTGCACATGTCTTATTTTGAAGTAAAAAACAAACGAGCAAAAACACCCGCACGTGGCCCTCGGGCCGTAGTTTGAGGACGCCTGGCTTAAGAGGTTACCACTGTCCACTTTCTGCCAGGGATCCCTCCAGACCCTTCTCTCTGGCTGAGATGGGGACCGTACTATTCTTAGTGTTCTGCACACAGTCGTACCACGTGGTCTACACTGCCCAAAGGAGCTGGATCCACTTGTACTCCTCCCTCCTCACACCCTGCATGCTCTGTCCACAGCAGCTAGATTTGGCCTCTCCACACCTCCAAAATGCCTTTCTCCGAGGTCATCATTGACTTCTGTGTCACAAATTGAGGGAGCCCTTCTCTAGCCTCACCTTACTGTCTCACTGCCGCACTTGGCCCTGCCTGCCCCTCATTCCCAGCCCCCTCTCCTGGCCCTCCGCCCTCTCTGGGCTCCTTCCTCCTTCTGAGTCTGTGTCCTGGTGGCCCTGCTCTCCCCCACACCGGTCTCCCTGAGTTGCGGCTGCCGTGGGCGTGTCCCCCCAGCTGCCACTAGAGGGAGCCTCTCACCGCAGACCAGAAGGGAGGCCGTGGGAGCAGAAGGGAAGTCAGGGAAGTCAGCCACACCCCAGGGCTGACTCTTGGGGCTGGGGTAGAAGGAGCTGCCAGTACACCCCCAGGCTCCGGATGCAAAGAGGGGAGCAGCGTCCCGGGGCCACACGGCTCCTGGGGCACTGCTGCCCTCTGGGCCTCTGAGGGCTCCTATGGGCAGGGGCTTGTCGGCCCAGGTGGCTGCTGGGAGGGGTCAGGCCTTGGGGGTTCCCCAGGGCTAAGGGAGCCCACCCTCTCCAGGTCAGCCCCTGCAGGAGGCAGGCCGGCTGGGTACCAGGAGGCTGAGGGAGCCATGCAGGTGCCTGGCCGGTCCATCCTCTGAGCCTCAGTTTCTGCCTCTGTAAAATGGGATCATCATAGTTCCCGCCTCACAGGGCTGGGGTGAAGAGGCAGTGAGTCTGCAGACTGCACGGGGCTGCTCAGGACCCAGACACGGTGATCTGAACAGGACCCTCCCTGACTCCCCGTGAGACAGAACCCCAGGCCCCCTCCTGCTGCTCCCATGGCATCTCCTGTGTCACTCCAGACTCCAGCCCAGGACAAAGGCAGCCAGGCCCACTGCTCTCTGCCCTCAGCTGCCCGCCTGACCCCCTTGGGCCCTGCCCCTCCCCTGCCACCCTCCTGCCTGCCTTTCTTCTCCCACCTCCTGGAGCAAAGGGCCAGGCCTGTGCCTGTGCCAGGCAGATGGGCGTGTGAGTCTGACATCTTCCATTTGGTGGGTGACCTTGGGCAAGTCACACCACCTCTCTGAACCCTCATTTCTTCGGCCCCACCAGGGCTGGTGCCTGCACCTGAGGTCTGTGATGCAGCTGCACCCCCAGCAGGTGCTCCGTCCACCGGTGCCCCATCCCTAGGTGTTCTGACACGGACAACCTGGAGTGCCCCAATACCCCAGGTGCCCGTAGGGGTCTCCACCCTCCTCCAGGCTTTGTTATGCCCCCCCCCCGAGGACCCACCTGCGTGATGCAGGCTCCTGTGAAGGCCACAATCACGGCTACCACGTTGACAGTCAGCTGGAACTGCAAGAACTTAGAGATGCTGTCGTAGACGTTGCGGCCCCACATCACCGCCTTGACGATGCTGCTGAAGTTGTCATCCGTCAGGATGATGTCTGAGGCCTCCTTAGCCACGTCAGTGCCTGCGATGCCCTGTGGGGACAGGGACAGGAGCCTGGGTGGGGCAGCCAGGGCATGTGAGTGATCTAGCACCACCATCCTCACCCCCTCCACATCCTCAGTCCTGTACAACACCCCCGTACATACATCCAATGGGCTTGGCACAGCCAGGCCACACAAGGACACCCCTCCCTTCACCCCTCACAGACCCAGCCCCCTGAGCCAACCCTCTGCCTTCAGGAAGACTCGTCCCAGCCCCTTCTCCTCCCCAGCCTGCAAGTGCCCTTCTTCCCAAAGCTCTTCCGAGCAAGGAGCCTCCCTGCAGCCTTCCAGTGAAGCCCAGGGGCCAGGCTGAGCCTCGAGAGCGCTGGACACACGTTAGGCAGATGGCAGGTGGGCCAAGTGTGAACCGGGGGCCGGCACAACCAGTTCAAGCTCCCTGAGCCCCTGGCTATGAGCTCCTTCCAGATACCACCCCAGGGCCCCTGTGAGCCGCTCCTACCATGGCGAAGCCCACGTCAGCCTTCTTGAGTGCAGGCCCGTCATTGGTCCCATCCCCTGTCACGGCCACCACCTGCCGCTGCTCGGTGTGTGTGCTGTCGATGATGCCTGTGGGGCGGGAGTGTACTCAGGGCCCCGGGCCACCATGGTGTGGGGCAGCTTGGGCCAGCGCTGACCCCCAGGAGGGCCGTGTGCTGGGCACTGCCTCCTCTCTGGGCCCCGTCTGGCCACCTCCTCCTGGCGTCGCTCTTCCCAGCTCTGGGCGGGGACAGCTGCCAGCACTGCAGGGTGTGCTGGGACCTCGCTAGGCCCAGCCGGCCTGAGCCCCTCTGCGGTCTGGGCTCTGCTCCCCTCCCTCCTTGCTCTCTGCAGCCCTCGGCCTCACCGGTGGCCACCCTAACCAGAAACACTGTCCCCTCTGCCTGTACTCAGGGGCTGCTCCGGGACTCTCAGGGCTTCAGCAGGGTCCCACCATCTGCCCCGCCAGCACCATCTCCCTGGGGAGGCCAGTCCTGCTCGAGGAGGCCTTGGCTGTGCCATTTGCCAGCGACCCCTTCTCCACCGTTCTCGCCTCAACCTTTCCCCAGACATTCATCTTCAACAACATACTCAATGCACAGCAGCGTGGCTAGATGCTGTGTGGCCAGGGTCACAGAGCTGGGGCCAGTGGAGAAGGGTGGAAGAATGTCATCGCTGAGGGCCTGCGGAGTTTATGGGGCATGCCACTTATGGGGTCCAGACAGAGATGTCCACGGGCAAGACAGGAATTTGGGTGTCAACTTTGACATGTTCCTCTCTCATTCTGCACATAGAATGCATCACCCAGGCCTGCCGACTCTGTTTCCAAAATCCCACTGAAACCATCCTCTTCTCTCTGTCTCCATCCTCTCTGCCACCAGCATCTCACATCTCCTCTCATGAACTCTGGGCGCCTCTCCAGCCTGCTCCCCCCAGCACCCCAGGATCTCTCTCCAACACCCACATCTGAACCTGCCCCACCCATCCCACAACAGGAACGCCATTCTCCCACGCCCCCCTCGGCCTCAGGAGAACACCCACGTTCTTAGCTCTACTTACTAGGTCCTCTGTGACCAGGCCTCACCCCCTCTGACCTCTTCTCTGCTTTCAGCCCTTGCTGCACTTCCAATCTGTGCTCATGGTCCCACAGCGCTGGCCCTGCCACCCCACCCGTCCCTGCACAGGGTGTTTGTTTCCTTGGCCGGATGTTCACCTGTCACCCACCTGTCCTGCACTTTCAGCTCAGAAGCTACTTTCCCTAGGAAGCCTTTCTGACCCCCTGAGGGCCTAGCAGGGTCTCTGTGCGCCTCCCCATGCGTGCAGCCAGCAGCAGCCTGTTCCCTGACTTGGGGCCCTGCACCCGCAGCCCCACCCTCTTGCAGGCCCAGCCCTGGTGCCGTGTGCTCCACTGGCGGCAAACCCCGACTCGGCCTCTGCAGGCTCACCCACTTGGCCTTCGGTCCCCCTGACTGCCTGGGTGTTCCTCCAAGGCAGGGAGAGGTGGGCTTTCTTCCCTGTAGCCCCCAGGCTGCAGTGGCCTCTGCACGGCCCCTCACTGCTCCTACTAGAGCACAGAGCTGGGAAGACACCTCCTAGGCCCCTTTGCCCTCTGCCAGCCTGGCCTGGCCCTGCTGTGCAGTCACCGAGGGCCTTCCTGGGGCCGCCTCCTGTGGCCACATCTCTGTCCTGTCCTTGCAGGCCTCTCAGCAGCCATTGCCACTGTGGACCACACCTTCCTCCTCTGCAGGCCTCCTTCCTTGTCTTCCTGACACCACGCTTGCCTGGCTGTCCTCCTGTCCCTCTGGCCGTCTGCCCCTTTGTTTCCTCGGGTTCTCAGCCTCCGCCATCATGCGGGCAGATGAGGCGGCGGGCAGCGGCAGCCCTCGGGCTCAGCGGGTCCTCTCTCCCACTCACAGACACCACCCAGCTCTCTTTCTCCTGCCTTCGTGTCCAGCTGTCTTCTCGACAGCTCCTCTTGGACGTCACAGGGCCCCGAACGCCAGTTTCCCCTCAAGTGTGTCTCTTCTGTGACTCCTAACTCCAGCCGCCCTCTCAAGGACCGCGGCGTGTGCTGGCAGGCTGAAAGAATCCCAGTCGCTCCTCCTCCGGCCCCGCCACAGCGCCCCACGCCGCCCAGACACCTGTCGGACCGCTGTGGTGCCGGGCTCCTGGCGCTGTCCGCACCTCGGGAGGAGGCCCTCGCAGGCTGGACGGTCCTGCTGGTCCCTCTGCCGTCAGGCCGCTCTCCACACCACGGGGGGCTGGGGGTGTTCTAAAATCACGATGCTTCTCCCTACCCCGGGCCCTTCCATGCTCCCAAGCTTAGGGTCACAGAGCAAGTCACAGCCAGGCGCCTTTGGCAGGTGTTGGTGGCCCTGTAGGCTCTGCCACCAACCTACTTTCTCCAGTCCCCTCTGGCTTCCCCCTCTCGCCTCGAGGTCCTGGCCTGGCCAGCTGAGCTTCCTTCTGCTCCTTGGAGGCGCCTGGGGATCTTTTGCCTCTGGGCCTTCTCAGAGCAGGTCCCTGCCCTGCTCCCAGCACAGACCCTCACAAGGCCTGGAGACTTTCCCAGCGTTGATGGCCCTTCTGTGGTGACCTGACACCTCCCTAGCCTGAGCTGGTGGCCTTCTCTGCAGCGCCAGCAGTGCAGCTCGAGGCTCTGCGCAGCGTCACCACTGTTTACTGTCTGCTGCATGGAACCTGGCCCTGAATTCCAGCAGCTCAGCACCACATCTGCTCAGAGCAGGGCCTGGCGCCCAGCAGGCCCTCCGTAGACAGCTACGGAGAGAGCGAGTGGTGAGCGAGGATGGGGCGGGCTGGGCCTCTGCTCTGGTGTCTGGGTTCTGGGGTTCTGTGTTTTCATCCCCAGGCCAGATCTGCCTCCATCAGTATCCCAGGTGTGCCTTTGAGAGAGGAATCCGAGAGGCCGGGACGATCCCCGGCAGAGCCCTGCCCACCGCAGCCATTGTGCTGAGGGGGAGCTGAGTCCCCAGTGGAGGGCCTTGCCCAAAAGGCCACAGAGCTGGTCAGCGGTGGAGCCAGGACCGTGTGACTCTAAAAGTGCCCAGCACTGCCACCTAGGCTCTCAAGTGGTGCGCGGCTCTCTGGAGGCGGAGAGGGCGGGAGAAGGATTTGGCTTCTGGCCTCATCTCTCAGGTTGCTGTTCCCAGGACAGCTCAGCCCCGAGGTCCTGGTCACGGATGTTGGCGGGAGGCCTCGGAGACCAGGCAGACCAAGGGTCTCAAACTTATAAGCTCTGGGGCCAGACTGAGAACGAGAGAAGTGGGCCGGGTGTCAGACTGTGAGGGGTGGCGAAGATTGTCAAGGTGGGAGGGCAGGGTCTGTATGAAGTCGTTCAAAGGCAACATTAAAAAGGCACCGCGCCAGCCAGATAAAGCGCCTGTGGCCCCATTCGGCCCTCGAGCCATGAGTCCGGGACCCCACACAGGCCCGGCGCATGGCTTCCCAGAGGAGCTGGAGGCCTAGAGGGAAGACTCACAGCCCCATCTCCTTCTGGCCCTTACCAGGCTCCCAAGGCTGAAAAGGGGGTGACAGAGGCCGTCCCGGTGTGGAGAATGCCAGGCAGGAGCCCGTCCCTCCTGGGAGGGAGCTGCAAGTGCCAGGAGAGGAGGGCCTGGCGTCCGGCCTGGCTGCGGGCCTCAGAATCACCTGTGCCCGCTCCAGTCTTACCTTTGACCAGGGTATGCTTGTCCGTGGGGGAGGAGCGAGCCAGCACCCGCAGCTTTGGCCAGATCTTGTCGATTCGCTCCTGCTCAATCTGGAGAGGCATGGGGGAGGGGCGGGTCGGTGGGGTGCGAGAGAGAAACTGAGGCCCAGAGAAGGGCGGGGACTCGGCCACCGTCACTGGGCTGGCTGGGCCAGCACACTGGCTGGCTCTGTACAATCATGCAGCACCATGCCTCCCAGCCCCCCACCCACGCTCCTCCCTCTGTGGACCCTTTATGCTGGGACACCTACCTCCCCCTTCTCGTTGCGGATCCTCCGGTTGAACTCCTTGCCCTCCAGGCATAGGAAGTCCTCCCCAGGATGGATGATGCCACACTTGATGGCGATGGCCCGGGCTGTGTTGATATTGTCACCAGTGACCATGCGAACTGTGATGCCTGCCCGCTGGCACTTGCGGATGGCTTCTGGGACCTGGGCAGAAGGGCAGGAGCCATGGGGGAGGGCATTCCTCGGGCAGGCCCTCCCTGCCTTCATGGATTCCAGAGTGAGTCCTTCTCACAGGCAGCTCCACGGAAAGGGGACCAGATGACCACAAGATACTGACGGCACGTATGGGCCATTGCCTCCCCACCTGTGCCCATGGCAGACATTGTTAATCAATCACAGCATCCTCTGATTAAACCCTAATGTAGTTCTCAGCAGAGTCCCAGGCAGCCACCACCTGTCAACCATGATAGTCTATCCCAAGATGAAACCATTGGCTGTCCTGACCTGGGTGAAGACTTTGGAATGACTTCAATAAACAACCCCTCAGATCTGGCCCGGGAAAGGAGTGCAGAGCACTCCACTTCTGTGTATGAAACTTGTTCCTGCTTCATCCACACACACATTTCCTGCAAACTGGTTGATTGCAAATCTGTTTGTGTATTTTCAGTTTCTTGGGGGGACATTGGCATTTGTGGGCATTCTATTTACAGAATGTGACACTGGTTTGGAATAAATATGGAAGACTATGCTTCATGTAAAATATGCCATTTCACTGGGACAGTAAGGATTGTGTCCTGCCCTCTCTGACTATAATGACAGACAGATGTCTGGGCCAATCATGCCAGATTGGACCCAGCCAATCAGAAGGCAGAGAGGCTCCCCACCCCACCCCCCTGGGCCCAGTAGTGGCCCCTGTGCAGAGCTGGGGGTTTACTCAGCAAACAGTATGCAAAAACTAGCCTGGGGCCACCACAGCCTTTTACACACAACACAAATCAACTCAACAAATGAATTCTTACCTATGGGCAATGACAAATAATAAAATAATATTTGCTGCAAAACGTCTTTGAGTGGCAAAGAACACGGCAGGAGGAAAACCCTGTTCTAGGGAAGACCAAAGCACGTCAGACTCTCGGGCCTGGAAGGGCTGGGTCTGACTCCCGCTCCTCTCGTATGCCGTGGTGATGGGCTCCTCCCACGTCCACCCTGCCAGGCCACTGCTGAGAGAGTCTGAACACTGTATGAGTTGAATTGTGTCCCCCCAAAAAGACACATTGAAGTCCTAACCCCCAGCGAATGAGACCTTACTTGGAGAGAGGTCTTTTCAGAAGAAATGGAGTTAAAAATGAGGTCATCGGGGTGAGCCTTAATCCACTATCACTGGTGTCTTTATACAGAGGGGGAATTTGGACACAAGGACACGCAAGAGAGACGCCCCGGAAGGTGAGGGCAGGGATCAGGGCGCGGCTTCTCCACTCCAGGGAGCAGCAGAGCTCGACAGCAGCCCATGGAAGCTGAGAGGGAGGCACAGAACAGGCCCCTCACAGCCCGCCGATGGAGCCGACCCCGCCAGCACCTTCATCTCGGACGGGTTGGACTTTCACCTCTGGAACTATGAGGCGACAAATTTCTACCGTTTGAGCCACTCAGTTTGTGTGACTTTATTATAGCACCTTACAAAACTATTATCAATACAAAGAGTAGAAACGTTGCTCCGAAACCTGACTGTGGACAACTCCTGCCTACTGGTCCCCTTTCTGCTCTGGGAAATTGTAAGAACAAAGACTGACCTTGAAGATATCTTGCCTGTGTCCACCCCATCTGCACCGCCTGCTGCTCTGTCAGCTGCCACCGCCACTGTCTTAGGTGGGGCTGCTGCCCAGCCCCCTCGGGGCTCCCTGCCTCTGCCTTGCCCCTCTGCCCTGCCCTGGCCGGCAGCCACCTGCCTCAGCCCCAGCCTGTGGGTCGCCTTCCTTCAGGGGCTCCACCCTGACGCTTGCAGGAGGACACCCAGCTCCTGAGCACAGCCGTCTCGTGGCAGCGTGAGGAGCGGATGCCCTGGAGGGGCAGGCTCCGTGTCCAGGTGAGGAGGCCTCTCCAGCCGCTGGAATTGTCTAAGAGACCGGCTCTGCAGTGGCCAGTACTGATCTCCCTGTCACTGAATGGTGAGAGCAGGGCCAGCTGACCATGGTCCTGCTCTCGGGTTTATTTCCAGGGCCTAGGAGGAGCCTTCTTGTGCCCACTCAGGGTTTGGGGACCATGTGAGCCAGGCCTCTGCCTCAGGCTATAGCAGCTGCTCACATAAGCAAATGTGACCTCTTTTTAACAGAGCTAGAGGGAGTGGGGATGTGGAATGTCCAAGATCCCATTTACGTGATTCACTGATGGGCTGTAGCCGCCTGCTGTCTCCTGCCCAGAGGGCAGCAAAGAGCTGCTGTTCTGGGAACACACACCTTATCTGGCTCCCGCACGTAGAAGGAGGAATTTAGGTTATGTTTGCTTCAAACATGCTTGAGGTCTTGGAGCTGGAAGGGACTTTGGGTCATTGACTCTGACCCTCTGCTCATTGCCTAGATCCACTCTCAGGTGTCCCCAACAGATGGTTGGCCAGCCTCTGCTTGCACACCTCTGATGACATGGCGCCCACTACCTCCAAGACCGACTGCTCCACGGTAAAACAAGTCTAGCCGATTCTTTCCCATAACCTTTCCTTTTTCAGATAACGGAGTGTTATTCCGTGTCAGACCCGTACTCTTGTACCCAGGCAAAGTTTTTGGCACAGTCCTGTACAAAAGGCTCTGGGAGCACAGAGGGCACTGTACTTTAGAAGGAAGTGGGTAGGGAGGAGGAATCAGGGAGAGCTTCCTAGAGGAGGGGATGTTTGAGTTGGTTCCCTTCAGTCTATACCAACTGAGGCTTTGGTGCCTGGCACTGTGCTGGGGCTGAGGCCACACAGATGAACACAAATTGGTCGTGGCCCCAGAGAACTGTCCATGATGCTAGGTGCAGTGGCTCATGACCTGTAATCCTAGCACTCTGGGAGGCTGAGGCAGGAGGATCGCTTGAGCTCAGGAGTTCAAGACTAGCCTGAGCAAGAGCAAGACCCCGTCTCTACAAAAAATAGAAAAATTAGCCAGGCATGGTGGTGCATGCCTGTAGTCCCAGCTACTTGGGAGGCTGAGGCAAGAGGATTGCTTGAGCCCAGGAGTTCGAGGTTGCTGTGAGCTATGATGACGCCACGGCACTCTAGCCCAGGTGACAGAGCGAGACCCTGTCTCAAAAAAAAAAAAAGAATAAAAGAACTGTCCATGAGGTCTCAGGCACAGAAGGCTTGTGGTGTGACTGGGCCCTGGGGCCATGCCGCAGGTGAGCTGGGAGTGCTGAGGTTGAGGGAGGGTGTGGGGTAGGGGCTGGTGGCCATGAAGCTGGAGAGGGACCTGTGGTCAGAAGGTGCCGGAACAAGGGACTTGCTCCTTCAGGTACTGGGAGCCATGGGACATCCTGAACTGGGAATGAGGTGACTGGCATTTCAGAAAGACCCTTACTTTCAAGACTGTCTCATGAGCCAAAAACTGGCCACCATCTGGGCCTCTCCAAACAAGTTGGCTCCGTGAGGAAAAGAAGGCTAACTTTTAGGGACTCTGCACTTTCCCCTGCGCAGTGGAGGCCGCCCTGCATCGTGGAGAGAGGGCTCAGAGACCAGAAGGCCGGGCTAGGCTTTGCCCCGGGCTTCCACACGAGCCTCGGTTTCCTCATCTGTAAAATGGGGACAACAGTACCCACCCTTCAGCAAGGCGGGTGGATTCTGTGACAAGGCACAAAGGGCGCTAAGCGCAGGGCAGGGACATGCAAACCCTTCCCAATTTGACTCCAGGTTCCCTTGCCAGCCCTTCCTCTCATAAATGCAATAGGGCATTCAGTGGTCCCTCAACACTTAGCACCCCTTTTCACCCCCTCGCCTTTGTCCCTCTGCCTGTGTGAGACCTCTCCCACGCACATGTGAAAGGCTTTCTAATCCTGGACCCCTCGCCCCGCCGGGCTCTCCCGCACGCCGCTCTCAGCCTACGCACTGCACACGCTGCCACCAAACTCGCGACTGCTCTGGGCACCGACGGCCCGGCCACAGTCAACGCTCAGACCCCAGAAACATCGATCTGGTTCAAATATGCTTTCCACATACATAAAATTGCTATGAAATTAAAAATAAAGAAATAAATAAATGTAGGGAAAAAATGACTTCTGTTTGCTAAAATTATCCTGGATATTTTCTCACTGAGGAAAAGGAGCCAGGAAATGGGCGCTTCCTGTTTTCATTAAATAAAGGCTTTTAAACATCTGTTGTTTCTGGTGACAGCCGTTGTCTGTGACTCCAAGGGCTCCAAACGCCCCCGGATAACCCGGCCAATCCCAGACCGCTGCTCTCCTGATGGCTTTATCTGCACCGACTTCAATCAGCCTGGGCAAATGGCCCTGCTGTAGGGCTACACGGGCGGGTGTTTGTGTCTGTTCTGGCCTTGGGTCCCCTCGTGGGAGGAAGGCGGCGCGGAGATTCAACCCTCACAGCCAGGGACTCGAGACAGGCGGAGGCTGTTTTCCCGCAGTTGCAGAAGGGCTCTGAACATGTCTGCAGCACCCGGGAGGGTCTGGGCTGAGGCTTTCCCAGGCTCAGCCTCACCAGGCGGTTAACCCGCGAGGGTCAAGGCAGGGCGACAGAGAATCTCGTAGAATGGGGTGAGCCCGAGGGGACAGAGCCTGGGCGAGCTTGGCAAAGACACAGCCCCCAGGCACAGATGCTCCCCGAAGGTCACCAAACACTGGCCACAGTGGCTGCCTCTGGGGTGGGAATGGGGGTGGGGGGCTGGAGGTGGCATGATGATCTCTCCTTAAAAAACAAAAAGCAAACCCACCGGTTTCCTCAGGTCCTGTGTCCGTCCCCACCGGTGGGGACAGGCTGAGCCAACAGGTCTGAGCGTCCATGCTTTCGTAGTGCCGCCTGCAGCAAGCACCGCGCTCACGTGGAGACGCTGCGGTCTTCCCCAGTTTTCAGGGGGAACAGGCCCAGGGGAGCGATGTGCCTAGGCATCTTTGAAGGAGTGGCAGAGGCAGGCCGGAAGCCCATGTCCCTTGACTCTACTGTGTCGCTCTCGAATATAATTCACGACTTCCAAATATACATCCCAGAATTGACCTAGGCTCGCCAGCAGGGATGCACGGGCTGAAGAAGGCGAGAGGGTGGGGCTCCAGGCAGCTGGCTCTGGTCTAAGGGTGTCACAGCGGGGCCTGAGGGACACCTGGGGGCAGGAGACCTGTGTGTGGGGGGGAACCTGGGCCAAACTCCCATTTCACAGATGAAAGACTGAGGCACGTAGAGGGGAAGTGGCTTGTTAGTGGCAAAGCTGGCGCTTGCATCCAGGCCTCCCTTCCCCAGAGTCTGTGTCTGAAGCTGACTTTCCTGGATGACTTTGCTGTCAACAGAAAATGCCAGGGACCCAGCTCAGCCCCTCTCAGGCTCCTCCCCTCGCCCTGTCGCTTAGGACCACTTGCCCTGTCCTTTTTGTTGTGGCACCCAGGCAAAGGCCCTGGGGCAGGGATGCAGAAAACCTATTCTAATCTGGATTCACTCGGCCACTTACAGCAGACTTTGGGCACATCGCTGTCCCTCTTCAGGCCTCAGCGTTATCATCCGCAAATGGGGGGTACGAGGGGAAGGCGTTTGGACTAGATCAGCAGCTCAAACCCTGAGTCATGCCCTGTTAGTGACTGTGAAATCAGTTTAGTGGGTGGTGATCAGCATTTAAAAAAAGAATGAAAGAAATAGGAGAGAATAGAAAATATTTAAGTGCATCGCATTACTTTATGAAATTCTTATTTTGGTTGAGTGTGTATGTTTACTGAGTCATGACATAAAACACATTTGTTACTGTGGGTCATGGCCAAATACAGGTTTGTGTCCGATGCTGTTTTCCATGCACCTCGGGATGTTTCCAAGGCAGGGTGATGAGCCAGGAGCTCTGGGAGGCCCCGAGGGAGGCTGGGGGGCTGGGCAGGCAGGGGAGCCGCAGGGTGTGGGCAGGCCTGCCTGGTGCTCAGCAGGGGTGAGTCTCTGCCACCTGTTTTGAGCAGTTTTCAGTAAGGAGGTGACACATCACGGTGAGGCCTGAACCCCTTAGACGGGTACTGAGCAGTGTCCACGAGGGGCTGAGACATGGCCTGTCCATGCAGGGAGAGTGCCGTCTACAGGGAGACACGTGGGCTCCGGTGCCGAGCTGCCTGGGCATCACTTACTGTCTTTGCTGTTTAGCATCTGGGTAGGAGTGAGGAAGCCACAGTGACACCCTCACTGTGACAGGAGGCCTCTGTGTGTGAGTGTGCACATGTGTGCATGAGAGACGGAGAGAGAGATGGCACTGGAAGATTGGGGCTCAAGCCCCCTCATTCTCATTCATTCGTTCCATACTTAGGAAGCACCTTCGGTAGGCCAGGCTCTGTGCTGAGGGCCATTATGTGTATCACTGGAGCTGCCTACCAGGGAAGGCATGAAGGAAGGGGGCCCACATTTATGGGCCACCTATCTCATGCCAGATACTCTATTTGTTGCCCGTATATGCATGATTAGACGCCTCGCACTATTGTAGGGTGTGGGTGTGTGGGAGACTACTATTGTCCCCAGTCTACAGCTGAGGCTCAGAGAGGTTATGTAACTAGTCCAGCGCCACACAGCCAGCAATGCTGGCACTCGGATCCCAGGTCTGTCTGATGCCTGGGCTCACACTTCGACCTGCAGCCTAACTATGAAAGTCAATGTCTGTGACCTCCTAGTTTCACTTTTCTTTGGAACACAGAATCTCACAACATCAGGGCCTGGAACTTGGAGAGCATCTTGTCTAGTCCCTTTTACTTTAAAGAAGTGGAAACGGAGGCTCCAGGAGGAGCAGCGAATGGCCAGAGGCCCCAGAGAACGGTGTCAGGCAGGTTGGGGGCACAGAAGTTGCCCTTAGTGGAGGAAGGGGCCCCAGGGCATCGGCACCAAGTCCCACAGCCAAGGCCAGTGTGGACCCAGCCGGGGCCTGGCTGGGGATGAGGTCTGGACTCAGCAGCCGAGCTAGTCCTTCCTCCTCGGGGGACGGAGAACACAGAACGGGCCCTCCTGCACCCGCCTCGTGTCCTGCGCTCCCCTCAGCGGCCCCGCAGTGTGGGTGGCTCTCTGCCCACAGCAGCATTCTGGAGCCTGGAGGCAGGTTGCTCTGCTCCCTGCAGTGTCTCCTCAGTCTGGGCAGCCCCCCAGAGCACCTGCGTCCCACCCACCCTGGACCCCGCAAGCCCCCAGCACTGGATTCTTGGCGCCCCTCCAGGTGCAGATTCAGCTAAAGGGGACTGAAGACCTACTGTGAGCTGAGCACCCACTAAGTGCACTCATAGGCATCACCTCCCTTGATCCTTGTGAGGTGGGTGCTGTCACCCTCTTCCCTTCTGCTTGAGAATGTGACCTTCGGTTAACTTTCTAGCTCTGTTCCCCTGGAAATCTGGTAAAGGGGGTCTGTCAGCTGTGCTCCCAGGCCAGCTTGCTAGGGTGAACTGATGGGTAAACTGCACCGGGGCCGGGCACCACACTCAGATTCTCCTGAGTGCAATGGCATCTGGGTGTGTTCTTTGCAGGCACCCTGGAATCTAGGGCTGTGGATTTGCTACAAGGCATCCTGGCTCCTGAGGGTCAAACGGCTTCTAAGGTAGGGCAGTTCCCACACCTGTCCCTTGCGGGACCAGACAGAAGAGCTGCTGGTGGCTGGGCAGCTTGAGGACTGCCTCCAGAGCACACCCATGCCAACTGTGGCCTATGCTGGTCTTGAGTGTGAATTTAGGATCAGTTAAGAAGATCCCACGGGTGTTGCACGGAAACTGAGGCTCAGAGAGGTGGAATGACTTATTCCAGGTCACCTAGCTGGCTGGACTCCCGGCCTTGCCCCCTTTCCTGAGCTGGCTGGCCCCAGAGGCCTACCTCGGGCCGCACAGGGTCCTCGATGCCCACCACGCAGATGCAGGTGAGATCACTGAGGATGTCGTTCTCGTTGTCCCAGTCGGGCTCGGGGCTGCTCGGGAAGTCGCGGAAGGCCACGCAGATGGTGCGGAGCCCATCGCAGGCCATGGGCTCGATCACCTTCTTGACCATCTCATCCCGGTCTCGGGGCCGGAAGACCCGGGGCTCACCCGCCCCGTTGAGGATCTTGCAGCACCTAGGGGAGGATGAGAGGGAGACGAGGAGCCCAAGGAGTCTTCCTCCTGATTGGTGGTGCCCAGCCCCCCACCTCCCACAGGTCTCAGGGCCGCGCACCCAGCCCAGACCCAAGGCCCAGGCAGGGTGAAATCGGGCAGCCTTCTTGCAATATCTGCCCCGGCCACTCAGCAATAGTGCTGCACTTTGATCTGTTATATATTCACAAGTTTTCATCTGAGAAAACAGTTCCACGGCTAAAATGGTTTGCCAAGGACATAAAACCTGGGCTAGGGGTTCTGATCCTGCTTGCACATTAGAAGCACTTGGGGAGCATTAATAAAGAACCATGTGCGAGTCCTGCTCCAGAGGTTCCCATTCAATCTGTCTGGGGTGAATCCAGGAATCAGTGGTTCTTTAACAGCTCCCTAGATTCCAATGTGTAAGCCAGGGTTAAGGGCCACTGGGCTGGACCAATCCCCTCAACATACAAGTGGGGAAACTGAGGCTCAACGAGGGGAAGTGACTTGCTTAGTTCTCCAGGCTTATTTCTGGCACTTAGAGTTAGAGGAGCTGGGCTGATAATGTGAATAGCCACCATCAACTGAGTCTATACCAAGGGAAGTGAAATAAGAGAGATCTCAGTGCGATAATGGATAGAACTTCCTGATGATCCAGTGACTTAGGGAGGAGGTGGGGGAGGACTCTCTGAAACAGAGGAGGGCTCTATAGAAATTTTTAAGGGGATATAGTGGAAAAAGCAGTGGGCAAGGTACCCTGGAGGTGAGTCTTGGTGGGTGATGTGGGGCAGGGCTGTCTCTGTGCCTATGGATGCTACATGGCCACTCCAGCCGGGGCAGGCTTCTAGGCCCAGCCTGGATGGCAGCCAGTGCTGTGTGACCCAGATGTCCCCAGCTGCCCTTGCCCTGCCCCCCGCTTACTTCTTGAGCACGATCTCAGAGGCACCCTTGCTGTACATGCGGAAGCTCTCGTCGGGAAGCTTGATGACGGTGCTCATGGACTTGCGCACGGAGTTGAAGGTGTACACTTTGTACAGCTTCTCCTCCGGCACCTGGCTGCGCACGGGCTCGTAGTCCTGCTTCAGGTCCAGCACGAAGCCCAACAGGCCGCACTCTGTCTTGTTGCCCACCTGCCGGGGCAGGGCGCCCTCCTTCTCTGGGGGCTGCAGAGAGAGGCGGGCGTGGCTCGCAGGCGCAGGGCCTGCTCCAGGGGAGCCCCCGCCCTGGCTGCCCCTGAGGCCCTGGGGCTGCCGCCCGGTAGCCTGCGGAGTGGGCACTGAGCCCTCCGGGAGCCCTGGGCCCACCTCCTGCACCCTCAGGTCTGCGATCCCAGGCCCAGTATTGCCTCCGGATGAAAGGAGTTAAGCAAGATCAGCTTTTGAAAATTACGAATTATTTCACACGTAAAAAAGAAAAGAGAATGATATAATAAACAGTTGTGTACCTACCAACCAGCTTCGTAGGATCCTAACATTATGCATGTTTGCTTCAGATTTTTCTTTTGAAAGCAGTAAAATAGCATAGATAGTTGAAGCCCTCTGTATACCTCTCCCCATCTGCATGATCCACCCTGTGTCCCAGAAGCAACCTCTACCCTAAATTTGGAGTTAATCATTACCATGTGTGTTTTAACTTTGTATTTTTAGATACCTGTATACTCACACGCAATGAGAAATAATGCGGAACACGTCACGTGTTCTTCATCCAGTGTCCTCCAATGTTGACTTCTTATGTCACCATAGTACAACATCACAACCATGACAGTGGTGCTGACACAGTCAAACCGACCTTGTTCAGATTTCGCCAGCTTTGCCCACACTCCTGTGTGCACATGTGTGTGTGCATGTGCGCATTTTCTATGCAATAGCATCACATGTGGATTCCTGTGACCACCACTGCCATCGAGATCCAGGACGGTTCATCACAAGGGTCCCCATGCTACCTTTTTATAGCCGCTGTCATTCCCCCCCTTCTCCCTGGCCCTGGCAACCGCTCGTCTGTTCTCTGCCTCCACGCTGTCATCGTCTGCAGTGTATTGTGTAAGTGGAACCACACAGTATGCAACTTTTGGAGATTTACTTTTTCACTCAGCATAATCCCCTTGAGATCCAGGCAAAGTATTGCATGTGACAATCATTTGTTCCTTTTGATTGCTGAGTAATAATCCATGGTATGGACAGACTGTGTCTCGTGATTTTGACTTAGATTGAATCCATTGAAACTGCCATTTTTGTATGTTAAAGTGGTCACACACAGGCAATTTGATGCAGTTTAACCTACTGTGTGTCTGCGTGTATGTGGAGTGCGGTTGTGCATGTTGCACACTTCATATCAGGAGACTGTATACATTCTTCTGTAGCTTGCTTTACTCGATTCTGTTTTTGAAAGTCATTCATGTTCATGACTGATATGTGTTACCTTTTTTTTTTTTTTAGAACTAAGAGTTAAAAGCAAGAATGTGTGTTTTAGTTTGTTTTCTTCTTTTTTTAGTCAGGGTCTTGCTTTGTCACCAGGACTGGAGCACAGTGGTATCATCATAGCTCACTGCAGCCTCAAACTTCTGGGCTCCAGCAAGCCTCCCTCCTCAGCCTCCTGAGTAGCTGGGACTACAGGCATGCACATTTTTCTATTTTTTGTAGAGATGGGGTCTCGCTCTTACTCAGGCTGATCTTGAACTCCTGATCTTGAGCAATCCGCCCACCTCAGCCTCCCAGAGTGCTAGGATTACAGGCGTGAGCCACTGCGCCCGGCCCAGCGTGTTCCTTTTTAACTGCTCTAAAGATTCCATCGAATGAACAAGCTGCAACTGACTTACACCTTCTCTTGGTCCCTCCCTCTTTTCTCCCTCACTCATGTGACAAGACGCCTCTACATGGCACTAATGGGACTTGCAGGAGGCCGTGGGAGTGCAGATTTGCAGGTACAGTCACTTCCCCCGTGCACCCCAACACAAGCATACGCCCACTCGTGCCACTTACATACAATTACTGTGCAGCGACTCAGGTGGAGGTGGCTTTGGGGGTGGTAAAAGCCACCAGAGATAAACCCAAGCCCTGGAGAGATTCTGAAGATGAATAAACAGCTCTGACATCCTGCGCCCCCACAGGAGTGGCTTTCCGTGGGTCTCAGATGAGTCTTGCACAAGGAGCCCTCCTCATTCTCCCCCGTATTGCTCAAAACAGCAGCCCAGGCAGGAAGCAGGTGGACTCAGGAAGATGCCAGCACGGACTGGCTGTGCAGGGGCAGGCTGGGCCCTCTGTCAGCAGCAGGACATGTCCCCAGCCCACTTCCTACCATCAGTTAGGGCTCGCGCCGTGGAGCAGACCTGAGCCACACAGGGACACAGGCATTAAAATGCAGCAGTCCTGAAACCCAGGTATGCACAGGAAGGAGAGAGCCGTAGAACCTAAATAATGTCCTCAGTTTCCCCACCTGTAAAATGGAGAGACCGAGGCAGATGATTTCTAGCTCAGAGAATAATCAACCCTTTCCTTAAAGTGGGCCGTGGTGAGGGAGCGCAGAGTGAGGAAGAGCTGTAGGGCCCTCAGCGGATGGTCTGGGGGACACAGTGGGGAGCAAGGGCTAGGGCACCTCCCCAGTCCCATGGCCACGCAGACCGGTGTCGCAGCATCCTGTGCCTTGGAAGCTTTCTTGTTCCCAAATGCTTTGATGGGATTTTATTTGGAAGCAGAGGAATCTTTGATATAGCCTCCCATTTCTGATGTTTGGGAAAATAAATTCTAAGAGCTTCTCTTTGTCTCTACAGCTTGCTGTTATGTTGTGCTTTAAAAAAATACATATATAGATTCTTTTTACAATTTCATAATTAGCTTTATGGTGATTTCCAGAGTTTTGTGTATTTTCCACAATAGTTTTTTCCCCCTCCACTAATGAAAGAAAATGACAACACGGAAAACTTAAATAAAAATGCCTAATTACTTATTTGCCCAAGAGAGTTGAGCAGTCATGCCTGCAAAACACGCAGCATTTTATTACCCTCTGTGAATATTTTAATTTTCCTCTAAAAAGATTTCAAACAATCCATAGTTGCAAATAGCAGAGCTGCCTCCTCCGTAACTCAATTTGTTTCCATGAACTTGAGCTCTGACATCGCCTACACGCGTTACCAAGAAGCAGGGACACTCGCCTGTTCTCTCTAGGCTTTTTTTATCCTGTCAAACCCGGAGGCTTTGCTCTTGTTGTAGAATTTCCAAGAGCCTTTTTATTTCCAGGCCTCCAACTCTGTAAGGGAATTCGGGTGTTTGTATTGTTCCTGTTTTGGGGACAGGAAAAAGGCCCAGGGAGGGAAGTGATTTACTCCTAGTCACAGACCCTGCAGACCAGACCCCAAGCTGACGATTCCAGTTCCAGCTTCAACCAGCGCATTTCCCTGCCTGTGCGTTGAGCCCTTTGGGAATGCTGGGACCAGCTATGATCGTGTTTTGGGTTGCTGGGGAGTGAATGGAGCTAAGATCGATGAACGATGACTTGAAGAGCTATAAGTTATAAATAACATCTGCAAAAATGAGATTTAAAAAACCATATCATGTCTCACCTCACACCCATTAGAAAGGCTACTCTAAAAAAACCCCAGAAAACAGCAAGTGGTGAAGAGGATGTGGAGGAACTGGAAGCCTGAACACTGTTGGCGGGGACACAAAACGGCGCAGCCACTGTGGAAGACAGTGTGGCGGTCCTCAAAACCTCAGACATAGAACTGCCGCCTGATCCAGCAAGTCCAATTCTGGGCATATACCCCAAATAACTGGAAACAGGGACTCAGAGATATTTGTGCACCCATGTTCATGGCAGCACTATTCACGACAGTTAACAGGTGGAGACAACCCAAGTGTCCATCAACAGATGAATGATAAACAAAATGTGGTCCATGCATATGAAAGAATATTATTCAGTCTTAAAAAGGAAGACAATTTTGACACATGCTGCCACATGGAGGAATCTTGAGGACATTATGCTAAGTGAAATAAGCCAGTCGCAAAAAGGACGAATACTGTATGATTCCACTTCTATGAGGTCCCTGGAGTAGTCAAACTCAGAGACAGAAAGTAGAATGGGGGTTGCCAGGGGCTGTGGGGAGGGGGAATGTGGAGCAAGCTGAAAAGACTTCTGCAGATCAGTTGCACAATAATGTGAATGTACTTAATGCTACTAAACTGTACACTTAGAAGTGATCAAGTTGGTAAATTATATGATATGTGTACTTTACCACAATTTAAAAGATAAAAAAATCAAATAACTAAATAAACAGCCCGAAACAAACCCCATGGTAACAAGCCCCATAGCGTGGTAAACTGCAGTAACTGCAATGTGATGATTTTTCCAAGAGGGCCTTAGGAAATGACTTTATGCTAATTGGCTGTCCCTGATGACCCAGCTGCCATCCATCCAGGACAAACTTCGCCAGAAGCCTCCCCTGACACACAGGGTGCCGCCGGCCCCAGGTCAGCAGCAGCGCCGGGAGCATTTCCCACACACCTACTCCGCGCTCGCCGCTCCACCAAGCTCCCCCCGTGCATCACCTAGTGGTGGCTCCCAGCTCCCTAGGAGGCAAGGGCTGTTGTTATTCCCATTGCACAGTTGTGCACATTGAGGCCTGGGGAGGTGAGGTTGTACTGCTAGTAAGTGCCAATCTAGAATCTGCCACAGGGGTCCTGGCCCTGAGCCCACAGTGCATGCTCTCCCAGCGGCCCTGCCTCACCCACTGGTGTCCGAGACCATCGGTCCACTAGCTGACCGAGGAGACTATTCTAGAGTTGCAAGGGCAGGGGCAGCCTGCCTCACTCATCCCTGCACCCCTCCCACCTAGTACTGTGGGGTAGCCAGTGAGCGCTTGTGTAATGAATTAGTAAATAATTTTGTGTTTGAGTGTGGGGTGCTGCCTAGGGGACACCAGGCGGGATGGAATTTTGGCAGAATTTGCCCTCCAGAATTGTCATCTAGGGACCTGACACCTGAGGACAGTGAGGTGGCCCAGGAGCTGTGGGATCTTCCCCAAGGCTGGGCAGCGAGAGATCAGTGAGGGTGTCCAGGACAACAGAACCCCCCTGGGACGGGGAGATGCCCTCCTGGAAAGTAGGTGCCTTAGGGACCTTCCGGAGCTCACCAGTGCATCGTGTGTGTGTGTGTGTGTGTGTGTGTGTGTTCTGTGCGTTGTATATAGTGTGTGTGGTGTGTGGTGTGTGTTACGGTGTATGTGTTTGCGTGGTATATGTGTGTCGTGGTGCATGGCGTGTGCGTGGCGTGTGCGTGCATGAGTGTGTGAGGATGGGGTGAGGGGTAGGACGTGGGGATTAATAACTGTTACAAATGGGAATTCCCCATCGGGGCCAATCTGCCTTAAACTCTTCTCCCAGAGAGGGTGTTTGCAAAAGAGAAAAACCCAAACCATTGTTGAATTCAACACCAAACTCCCTGCCAGCTCACATACCAGAAGAACCATGCCCCACGGCCCACCTCTCCACCTGAACGCCTTGCCTAGTCCCTTCCAGAGCCTTCTGTGCCCTCTGGCACCCTTGGCTTGGCTGGAGCCCTGTCTCAGAGTGCAGCCTGACTCAAGGGACTTTGAGGCTGGTTCCAGTATTAGATGGAGCCCTGGGTTTGGGGCAGGACATCTGAGTCCAGGGCTGTCTCTGCTCCCCAGAGTTCCTGCCCCTTCCCCCTTCTCCTTGGCCCTCCTGCCGTCCGCCCGGGTCTAAGACTTATGGGAATTGCAACCAAGCAGACCCTTCCTGCCTCCCGTGGGTGACCGGGCTCTCCGTGACAGGTGGCGCTGCAGCCACCTCAGCTGGGCACTGGGTATGCCAAGGACCTGGGGGTCACGGGGCGAAGTTTGGCCCATTTATCCAGGACAACCATCCTGCCAGGGAAATTCTTTCTTCAGAACCATTTCAGGGGCTCCAGGGAGGTTTGTTGTTCTCTCAATAGTTTGTGTTTCAGAAATTGGCCGTAAGCATCTGACACTTCAGCTCCGCAAGCGCCCGACCTCCATTTCACAGTTCGGATGTCAGCTTCAGTGTCAGCCTCCTCTAAAAGAGGCCTGGGGAAACAAACGCAAGTGCGCTTTGGGCGGTTCAGTGCGCGGAATGGACGTGGCAGGCAAGGAGACCGCCTTCCCAAGAAGGCACAGCGCCGGAGCTGGCGAGCTGTTTCCACCGCAAAGCGCAGCTGCGGCCAGGAGCAGCCGGCGGCCGGAAGGAGTGGGGGAGGCTTGACGTACGGAGACGGAGACCACGAAGGAGACCTGAGGGTGTGCCAGGATTTCTGACTCACAGATGGTTCATGCAGCTGCCCTCCCAGGGCAGCTAAGTTCCCCGCGATTAGAGATGAGAACGGAGAGAAATTCTCCAGAGGGAGGGCCCTGGGAGGGCCTCCTGGGTCTGGCTCTGGCCTCCCTGCCTGTGGCCCGGCCCTCACGCCACCCTCCTGTGCCCCGTGGGAGGGGAGAGCCTCTTAGGGGCTGATGTGCCACCACCGGGCTTCCCCAGGGCCCCTGGCCTCACCTCTCATCATTCTAGCCCTGCAGAGATCCCTACACGCAGACCACCAGGGTTTCCAGAACAAGCTAAGCGTCTTTGGGTGTCTGGGCCTTTGTGGGGCTGTGGTCCCTGCCTGGAATGCCCTGGCCCCTTGCCTGCTTGGTGAATGCTTCCAGAATTCTCTGGGCCCAGCTTTGCCCCTTGGTGGTCAGGAGCACCCTGGCAGGTTACTCCATGTTTCTGCAGCTCAGCTTCCTTAGCTGCGGGATAGGAAGGTCCTATTTGGCCTGATGATCTGAAAGGGATGCAGAGGGCCAAACTGGCTGGCAGAGCAAATGACAGAGGGGGAGGCTCAGAAAGAACAGGAGAGGTGATGAGAGTAACAACTGACAGGGCCTGAGCGCTGGCTCCGTGCCTTGCGCTGTGCCGGGGCTCCACCTACGCCAGCTCGTCGAACCTTCCTGCAGCCTCGGGGCAGACGTGCAGCTGGAGGCTAGGAGCGCAGTGCGGTGGCCTGCACAGGCTCCGGGTCACATAGCCCTGCGACCCCGTCCTGGCTTGGCCGCACATCTGGGCTGGGACTCTGGGACCCTGGGCATGTTCCTTAACTGCCCCCAGTTTCAAGACCCTTGTCTAGGAATTGGGGGTGTGATGCCAGTTACTTTGAGGGTTGCGGCACGAAGCGACACAGGGTAAGCCCTCTGCCCCGAGCCTAGCAAAGTGAATGTTGGTGATTACGATGAACAACATGCTTCCTGTACAGACCAGGAAACAGAGGCAGGGAGAGGATAAGTAACGTGCTCTCAGGGTCGCACAGGTGGTGAGTGCTGGAGTGGGGGCTTGCACCCTGGTCTGCCGGGCTTCAGAGTCAAAGCTCTCAACCATTGCCTCCTGGGCTGGGGATCAGGACATCTAGATTCTAACTCCTCTAACCCATGGGCAATGCAGGACAATCCCTTGTCATTTCTTGGCCTCAGAGTAAAGGGAGGGGCTGGACTAGGTGGTCTCTAAGGTCTGCGAATCCCTGTTGATGACACCTGCACGAGCTACCCTTGCAAACACTCATCCATTTTTTTCCTTTAAAAATTTTTTTTTAAATAAAAGGCCCCAGCTATCAGGTGGTCTGTGGATCAGCGCGGCCTGGAGGGCTGAGGGTGGGCAGTTGCAGAAGAGCCCAGCTCAGCAAGCCGAGGTGCTGTAAGTGCTGGCGCCGGCCATGGAGCGCACCTGGGACCAGTTCCTGCCTCTTGCTGCCATAAGAACAGGAAAGTAGAAGGTTGAGGGAATGGTCCTGTCCCGAGACTCCTATCAATTTATATCCACCCATCCACCCGCCCACCCATCCTTGCACCTACCCACCGCTCCCCCCTCCTCCCTCTTCCTGTCTACTCTCATCTCACTGATCACACATCTATGCATTTCTTCACCAATAAATCCACGCACCCCACTCACCCACCCACCCAGCACTTCCCAACAGCAGTGCCAGGGCACAGGGGACACTCAGCTGTGCCTCCTGCTCTTAAAGAGCCCACAGCCCGTATCTGACAACAAGACGAAGGAACTGGTGTCCTCGTGGAGGGGAGGTGCTTATTTTCCCAGGCCAGGCTCACTTAAAGCTAATGGGTAGTGAAGCTGAGGGACGCAGCATGTCTTTCCTGCCCTGTCTCCTGTTGCATGGTTTCAGGATGTCCTCATCTAGATTTTCCAAATGGAGGGTGGCTGGACTTCTGCCCTGAGACGAGCAGCCCCACTCTCTTCTCAGGCTTCATCTGGGCCTAGAAAGGCAGCCCCTGAGAGCCATCGCCCCACATGGCTGGCAGGCCCTGGCTGTGAATCAACCCTCCGCACCCAGGCCCTCCTTCCCAAGACCAGCTAAAGGTGCTGCAGGGTTGGTTTTGGTGACCAGGAAGCTGGTCTGGGCAACCTGACTCAGCCATTGGCTTTAGGGCATTCAGGGGTTGGCTTTGCGGCTAACTGGCTGTAGGGTGCTGGGTAACACCCTTTCCCTCTCTAACCCACGTCTCTGCTGTCATTTTTTTGATGGCCTCCACATCACTGCCAGTGGATCCTCTGCAGGTGGCGATTTGATTGCTGAAGAGCAACAGGAGTCACACTGAGTGCCGACTCCATGCCGGGCATGTGCTTTCCATTAGCTAACTCACTTCATCCCCATGGGAATCCTGCATTGCCAGCGAGGAATTTGAACCCAGGCCATCGGGCTCCTGAGTTTAACCACTCCCTACTCATACAGGGGCTCTGCAGTCCCTCCCACACCGATGGCTGTCAGCCCCCAGCAAAGGGAGCCGTATGCCCAGGGTACTTTCAGGAAAGACTCAGAAAGACAGGCACAGGCGTGCTAGGACGCCAGAGTTCAAGGCACAGAAGGGGACCGAGAGGTAAGTGACCTGGCCTGGGTTGTAAACCAAGGACCCCAGTTCCCAGAGTCCTGGCCTCTCTCCAGCCTCAACAGGTGGGCTGGCTGACCCCTGTCCTTTATGCCACCCGAACAGGCTCAATCCACCAACATCTGGAAACGAGATTTTAACTTGTCGCCAGTGCGACAAAGCACTGCTTAATCGAGACTTATCGTTGCAGAGATATTTCTGCAGCCCTCCTGGCAGATCCCAAGAACTCCTCTTGACTATGACTGAATAACATACATCTTAATCCAAGCCCACCCCAAGGCTGCGCCCACGTGGCTGTCCCCATCGCCTGAAGCCCGTTCTGGGAATCGCCCTGTTTCCCTCTCTGCCACGCCTGCGGGACGAGATGGTCAGGAGCATGTCAGTTATTTTAGGAAGGCCTGGGGAACAGAATAAAGCATCTTTCATCTCCCTCGATTCCCAAATCGGAGTTGGGGTTGGGGGAAGAAGACAAAAACCTCGTCATTTCTGGCATCACCCCCAGGGTTCTCTCTCACCATTTGCACGTGTTCTCTGACCTATTTCCTGCTTTGTCACTTCTGCCTCCCTCAGCTGCTGCTCTGGGTGACGCAGTGGCCGCTCTGCTGCAGCAGAGGTGCAGGAGCCTCCTCCTCCTCCTCCCCCACCAGCCCCTGGCCCTCTGCTGCTGACTCACGTTCTTTTCCCGTTTCGATAAAGCTGCTGGTGGCTCCCACAAACCAACCTGATCTTGAAGGCTGCAGCTGGCTTTGGGATGGGGCGGGAGGTCAGGGCATGGCATATTTGGAGGGTAGACATAAAGCTCAGTGGATCACCCAGATGCTCACAAGGCAGAAGTGCCCTACATCTGGGAGCGGACAGACATGTGAACAGATGAACTCTGGGTTTCTCTTCATCCAAATGCTGGTTAATTGCAAAGAGGAAATCTGTGCTTCCAAACCGAATAGGGATCACAGCATGAAGAGTCTAGGCCGCTTAGCAGAGACAGTAAGGTGAGACTTCTTATCAAAATGAGAACGATTGCTACTATCACTAATAATAAGAACATCATCAATAGTAGATTGTGAAAAAGGCCATAGTTATTCCCCTACCTGAATCCCAGCCCTTTGCAATACCTCCCATCAAGAGGTGGAGTCTATTATCTCAGTGTGTAATCTGGGCTAGCCTCCTAACTTATGTTGGCCAAAAGAACACAGCAACATGCCAGTTCAGAGCCTAGGCCTCAAGAGATCTTGCATACTTCTGCTCTCTTGGAACCCTGTTGTCACCATGTCAACAAGCCCAGACTAGCTTGCTTGCGAGATCACGCAGAGGAGAGATGAGCCAGCCCAGCTGAGGCTATGCTAGAGCAGCCCACAGTGCTGCCAAGATCAGCAGAGCTGTCCACCTGAACCACTGCAGATGCATGAGGCAGCCCAGCCGGGACCAGAAGAACCATCCAGCTGAACCCAGCCTGAACTGCTGACTCAGGATTTCAAGCTAAATACACAGTTTTGCTCTGAGCCACTAAGTGTTGGAGTAGTTTGTTATGTAGCAAAAGCCAACTAATAAAAAAATTTGTGTGCGTGTGTGTGTGGGAGGGCCAATGACAGGATCTAAAAAACAAAATTAACAACAATCTTTTTTTTTTTTTTTGGTCACACAAACATCATAGCAATGTCAATAGAATACTACCTCAAAGAGGAAAAAATTGCTTACTATCTAACCATACTAACATATATCAGCAGGATTTGAAAATATGAATCATATTTCTCCACCTGCCCCAGTGCTTCTGCACCCTCCGCTGGATGTTGCTCCCTCTAGTGCAGGACGTGCCTGGCACCCACTTACCAGAATCTTGGTGGTGTAGGCGCTGTTGATGGCGATGGCGTTGACCAGCAGCTCCATGGTCTTGTCACTGATGGAGCTGGGGTCAGGGATCTCCTTGTAGTGGACGTCGCCGACGTAGGCTTGCACCACCGTCATGCGATTGGTGGTCAGCGTGCCCGTCTTGTCTGAGCAGATGGCCGTGGCGTTGCCCATGGTCTCACAGGCATCCAGGTGGCGTACCAGGTTGTTGTCCTTCATCATTTTCTGGGAGAGGGCAGGTGAGAGGGAACAGTGAGGCGGGGAGCTGGGGGGCAAGAGGTGCCTGGGGCACTTGGCTTCCTGTGTCTGCAAAGGGTCTTGGCTGCCGCAGCCTCTGACACCTGGGCTCCTTTCGTGTGTGTGGGCCTTTTCTTTCTCTGTGATTATCTGAGCCATTTAAAAGGCTTGATTAATTGAGTTTATTAATTTGTATTACAGAAGTAATCTACAGTCTTTATGGAAAAAATAAGGGAAAAGATAATAAATAAATTCAGGTTAGGTCCTCTATGATTTACTTCAAATATTTCTCTCTTGCAGCATAACATAAATATTCCTTATTTGGTTATAGACTTTCTTAAACACATCATCTTTTACTGGTGCCTGGTTTTCATCATCTCTTTAATTTCAACAAAAGTAAATAAATGGAGGATATAAATAAATTTAGGATATAGGAAACTATCTGGGAAAATATCAAAGTATTAATGTCATTATTTCTAGGCAATAGAATTGCAGATTTTCACGATCTTCTTTTAAAGATCTATAGAT
Organism: Cheirogaleus medius; assembly: GCA_008086735.1. Classification (NCBI taxonomy): domain Eukaryota; kingdom Metazoa; phylum Chordata; class Mammalia; order Primates; family Cheirogaleidae; genus Cheirogaleus; species Cheirogaleus medius. Next base: position 61,522 of record VBSM01002363.1, read on the forward strand.
TTTTCAAAGTGTGATGTAGGTTGATAAAAAATAATGATCTATTTTTTATTATATTTTTTCTATAATAAATACGTATTATAACTTGCATACTAAAATCCACAAATATCTTTTAAATATAGATACACTAAAAGGAAAAAGAAAACCATAAGCTACCACTTAGAACTGATACATCAACATCCTTTCTTTTAAAATTTATGACAAAAATGGAATCCTCCTATACATCTTTATTTTCTTCTATATGCCTTCCTTTTTCTCTCTGGCCCAGCTCCACACCCATAGCTTTTTCTAGGTTCTCAAGCAAATAATGCAAATGAAGTAATTCTCAAGGAACCATGATTCTTCTTGCAGGCTCTCCTGACAGGGTGGCTGAATCGGATGGAGTTCTAGCCTGAGCATAGGAATTTGATTTCCTTTATTCTTGCTCTTATTATACCCTTTTATAACAAGGGTGAAAAAGGAGCATGGTTAGAATAATTTTAATACACGTTTATGTTACTATAAAACAAGGGCTGGTAGGATTATCTGCTATTGTGTTCCTTGTATTATAAACTTGTGAATATAGTAACAATAAATATGTTGAATAGACCATTAACAGCAACTCAAATTTGCAACACACTTTACAGTTTGAAAGCCCTTCTGAATTTGCTTTCTTGTCTGATGTTATAGGAATCCTGTGAGACTGGAGAGGGTTTTGGTAATGCATTTTAGCAATCGAAGAAATCTAGGCAAAGTGAGTAGACCAGGATCGCCCACCTGGTGGGGTTTAAACTGGGATTTGAACCCAGCTCTGTTTAACCTCACAGCCCAGATCACTCCTTCGGGCCTCAACCCATCTGCACCCTCTGAAGAGGGTTTGTCTGTTGGGCTCCAGAATCTCTAGTCTGCACTGCCCGATACGGCAGTCACAGGTGGCTGCTGCATGCATGGGATGTGGCTAGTCTGGAGTGAAATGTGCTGTGAGTATAAAATACACCTCAGGTGTTCCGGACATTATGAAAAAGAAATGTGAAAGAGATATATCATTAATAATTTTTATATTGATTACATGTTGGAGTGATAATAATTTGGACCTATTAAGTAAAGTATATCATTACAATTAACTTTGCCCATTTTTTTTAACCTTCTTTTGGTAATGTGGCTCCTAGGAAATTTCAGATTACACATGTGGGTCACTTTCCATCTCTGCTGAGCAGTGGTCAGTCACCTCTATGCTCTTTTTTTTTTTTTTTTTTTTT
>VBSM01002363.1:62963-93266 GCA_008086735.1 Cheirogaleus medius
TCTTGCTCAGGCTGGTCTCGAACTCCTGACCTTGAGCAATCCGCCCGCCTCGACCTCCCTGAGTGCTAGGATTACAGGCCTGAGCCACCGTGCCCGGCCACCTCTATGCTCTTGAAGGTGGCTCCCAGGCTCAGGCCCAGGCTCAGAGAAGGCACAGTCTGCCCCTCCTGGGTTGGGTGCTTTACTAAGTCTATCAAGTGATAAGTAGCACCTGAGACGACTGAAGGCACCAATGCCAGAGACATGAGCTGCAGAAGGTGCAGGGGCCTAACACCGTCTGCACATGACTCTCCCAAACCAGTGCTGTGCAACTTTCAAGGAGACCCCAAGCTCAGCAGGGTGGCTCTGGGGCCCCCTACTCACGGCCATGTAAGAGTCACCCTCTCCTGGCCCCAGGCCCCCAAGAGCATTGTGTTGTGACCGTTTGGGCTTTGGTTTGTGTGATGGAGTTTCTTCAAGAACCCTAAAACAGGGAGCCGATAAGGGCCGTATTCCTTTACACAGAGCTACCACTCTCTGGCACTCGCCCGGAGATCTCTTCTCTGTATGAAATTACATCAGCGAGCCCAACCCAAATTCCAGCTTGGAAACTGACGCTCACTGTGCCCTCTTGTGGCTCTGCCAATTTCTCAGAGTGAAGGCCTTGCTTATAAACATGACCATGCCTCTGCCCTCGAGGACATCCCAGCATCGGGGCACCGGGGGACAGGAATCCAGGGCCTGGCCCTTTGAGGAGAGAAAACCACGGGGCAAAGGGAAGAAAATGAGACTGGGGTGTGAGAACCTGGAGGTGACCCAAAGAGGGTCAGACTTGCAGCATTTGGGCTGCACAAACAGCCACAGCCCGTGCACAGGTGGAGGTGGGGCTCTGCTATCAGGGTGGCACTTAGAGACACCACCAGATCAAGCTTTCCTGGCGAGCATCCATGACCTCAATCCTTCATTTAATTGCTTTTAAAACCTCTTATATTTTCAGCCCATCTCTCGAGGGGAGGAGGCGTCCATAAAATCAGACTTCCTTTTCATTTTTGGCTTACCGCTCACAGTTTAGGGAGTGAGCTCCGAGATTAGTTTTAGAAGTCCCTCGACTACCCATGGGGCCTGTAACAGTGACTGCCAGACTTCTGCCTAAATCTGGTGGGGTGAGCATGAGTTTTGGCCTGCACAGTGATGTCTCTTTTATTTTTTAAAAAGCATTTTATTTTATTTTTTTAAAGTTGAGTTGACTGCCAATGTCTAAAACTTGGGAGAATTTACATTAAGGCCAGATTTCTGGGTTTTCTAAAAAATGTGCAGATCTGGCCTGCATCCCCACAGAGTGGCACTTGGCTGGGCTGAATAACAAGCCCCTCTAGCCAGGGTCTGGCTCTCTGGCTTGCCACAGAGAGATGTAGGAGTTTTGGGGTCCTGCATACATCCTCTCTCTGAGCTACCAGTGGGCTCACAGGTTTCTTCTTAGCTCATGTCCCAGTCCCAGTGCCAGCCCCAGTGGCCCCCAGACCCCCTGCAGGGCTGCGTCAGTGGCCAGCCCTGCTCTCCTCCCTCACCTTCACTGAGTAGGCCAGCGAGATGGTGACGGCCAGAGGGAGCCCCTCGGGCACGGCGACCACCAGCACCGTCACGCCGATGATGAAGAACTTGACAAAGTACTGCACGTAGACAGGTGTGCACTCGGGCAGCCACGGCTTCTTGTTGACCACGAAGGTGTCCACGGTGAAGTAGAGCACCAGGATGATCACCGTGATGGCTGACATCACCAAGCCTGCAAGACGGGCATGTGTGCTCAGGGCCGTTCCTGGGGTCGGGAGGCTCCGGGGAGTGAGGTGTGGACTAAACCTTCAGCTGAAAGGGCTCCGAGGTCAGGCAGACCTCAGGTCACCTGCCAACTCTGCCATTTCTTTGCTTTGTGACATGGGGCAAGTCCTTGATTCTCACTGGACCTCGGCGTCCCGGTCCGTCCAAGGGGGCCTATTTCCTCCACAGGGAAGGCTCCAGTGTGATGCGCGAGGCCTGACACAGTGCCCGGCACAGCGCAGGCGCTCAGGAAATGTGTGACGGCGTGAGGAAACGCAGGCCTGTCTGCATGGGGCTTCCAAACTGGAATAACGTAAGCTTGGTGTCACTGACATGCTCATTCGACAAATACCTTTTGAGCACCTACGATGTGCCAGGCACATGGTAGCTCCTAGCCTAGGACGAAGGGTCACAGCAGTAAAGAAGGCTGAGTTCCTGGCCTTGGGGAGCTGACGTTCCAGAGGGGAGGAAGACAAGACACGAAAAAACAAATACATGAACAAGGTCATTTCACACATGGATATGTGCCGTGAAGAAACTGCCAGGGTGGTATGGTAGGAAAGTGACAAGCGGTGGCAGGGAGTGGCTACTTTAGCTAGGGTGGCCAGGGAAGGCTTCTTGGAGGAGGTGATATTTGAGCAGACACCAGAACAATGAGGGGAGTGGCCACATGGTGACCTGGGGGACAGTGTCCCAGGTAGAGGAAACGATGAGTGGCCATTTTTTGGGGTGAGGATCTTGAGACTCAGAGAGGGGAGGTGATTTGCCCAGGGCCACAGGCCAGGGAGATGCTGTAGCTGCGGGAAGGCAGCTGGGGACCTGTCCAGATCCCCTGGGGTTCCTCGTGCCTGCCCGGCGTGCCCACCGCCCGCGGCTGCAGGTGCTGTGGAGACTGCTCGCACCTGCATCTCCTGCCCGACGAGGAGCCCTTGGGGCGACTCGAGTCCCTTGCCAGGAAGTGCCTGGGAATACAACCTGCCCCAAGCTGGTGGCCAATGTCCAGTGGCTGATGTGGGGTCCTGAAGCCCAGTGCCCGCTGCCAGGCGGGACAGGCTCCTGTTCCAGAGCTCCCGTGGGATGGGGCGAGATCGAGAGTTTCTGGAAATCTCAGCTGTGTCTGGCCTCCCCATGGTCTCTATGCTCCTTACCGCTGCAGGTCTCACCTGAGAGCACCACGGGAGTAAGTCCTCGCCCGCCCATCTCAGCTCTGCCTCTAGGGGACTCTGCCCTAGGGGCAGAGTGGATCGTGAACCCAGGACTGCGTGCCTGGGAACCCCATTCTCGGCAGGGCCAGGGTTGTGGGAAGGGGGGAGGGAGGATGTGGCAGGTCATGGGGTTGTTCTCATTGCTTAGCTCCCTGCCCTGCCAGTGCCATGTTTCCAGGGAGCCTTCTGCCTGTGACGGTGGCGATGGCAGGGATGGAGGAATCCCTGGGCCCATCACTCCCCACCCCCGCCTCCAGCTGCAGCTCAGAGCCGGCTCTGTCCCTGTCTGATAGTCGCAGGGGCGGGAAGCCAAGCTCCCAGCAGCCGGAGCCGTCCCCAGGCCCCTGGGTTTAAATATAGACAGCCAAGACTACAATTTGCCTCCCATCCTCAGGCTGCGTGTCTGTAATTAGAGCCGGGGAGACAGCCACGGAGGAGCGAGCAGCCAGGTGGGGAGGCCTTGGCGTTTATCACATCATTGCCCAGGAGGAGAAGCCAAGGCTGCGTCAGAGGGTCAGGGCTCACCTTGCAGCTGGGCTTGGCTTCCTGGGCCAGAGGGGCTGTCCCCAGCCATCACCTTCCGTTACCACTGCAATTGGGAAGCCCTGCTTGTTGTGCTGAGGCTCAGACAATGGGCTTCTCCCTGGGCTGCTGGCACTGCCTGCAACCTCTTCAATATTTCCTCTGCACTGTAGCCAGGGTGGTCATTATAAAGCCCAAAACCATCCCTGCCCTCCCCTGCTCAAACCTTTTCCATAGCTCCCGCTGTCCTCAGGGTAAAGTCCATGCTGCCTAGAACTTCAGGCCCTTCAGGCCATACCCCCTCCGGCCACCGCACATGCCCAGTGCTCAGTACACACCATCTCCTTTAATCCTCACAGCAGCCTGTGGCGTAGGGACAACCATTATCCGCATTTTACAGACAAAGAGACAGAGGCTCAGAGCAAGGTGAAGTTGCTTTCCCAAGTTTTCACAGCTGTTGCCGGACAGGAATGCAGTCAATCTGCCACCAGATCCCAGGCTTTGAGCTTCATCTTATGTCTTGCTAAGTGCTAAGTGCCTAGTGTATATGGGACTCAAACTGGTTGCTATGGTAGAGAAGGGAGGGCCTCAGGGCCCCCCTCATTCACGCCCCCACGTTGCAGATGAGGTGGCTGAGGCCCACATGGGCAGGGCTCTGCCTGGGTTCCCCTGTGCCCTGTGTTGCCCCCGACCCCCACGCTCACCTGCCTTGCCGATCTGCACAGCCAGCTTGGTGAGCTTGCCTTGCAGCACGGATTTCTCCTTCTTGTGCATGTTGGCCTTCTTCTTGTCGTCGGCGTCCCCGCCCTCGGCACTCTTGAGGGGCTGCATCTCCATGGCGGCTGCCCCGTCCTGCTGCTTGGCTGCAGGGCAGAGCAGGCACGTGCACACACAGACACACGTGCAGGTCAGCCTGCAGGGTGGGGTGCTGGCGCCCACCCCTGCCTGCCCTGCATGGCTGGCGCAAAAGCCCTGTGGTGGGGGCTGCCTGCTCCAGAGGAGCCTCTAGGTGCCTGTGGCACTCCCTGCCTCGGACCTGGAATCGGGGCCACTGCAGGCACTGACGCGGTCCTTCCCTGGATTCCCGGCAGGAGTGGGCTGGGGGCCCCTCTGGGCCTGAAGCAGCCCACGATGCCACCCCACATGGCCCCTCAGCCTTTCCCGCATTCGGACAGGACAGGCAGCCTTGGGTTGTACCCAGCTGGCCCTTGGGCCATGCTGTTGGGACGTTAAGTAGCCGCCAGATAGGAGAAACAAAAATGGAGGCTTAAAAGGTACAAGAGGTTGTCCCCATCCATGGGTGCCAAGTCCTGTCCCCAGTCATCATGGCTTCTTCAGGCAGGACTAGTTGGAGGGCTATGGCCCTTCCAGACGGAGAGCGAGCCAAACTCCCCACCTCTTGGCCTCTAAGGGTCTCCAGGTCCTCAGCTGAACAGACAGCAGCGCTCAAAGGCTGGGGAGACACCGGCCCGCGAGCGTCCCCTCTCCTCACGGGTGGACACTCTTTATTCGGCTACACCAATCACGTGTACATGGATCACGGCTACAGCCCCAAGTCAGCGCACACCCACAGGTGTGGACTGTCCGCCTCCGGCCCTGCCAGTGCCTGCCTCTGGTGTGACTCTCAGAACCATGGGGAGGGCTGCAGGGAGCACAGGAGCCGGCTGACGGGGAAGGGTTACCTTTGGTCTGGCTGGAGTCCACATTGCCATCCTGCATCTTACCTACACGACAGAGAATTTGAACAGACAACAGAGAGCAGACAACACATGGTCGGTCATCATGGAGACACAGCAGGCCATAGACACTCACGGCACAGATGAGGAAGCCGTGCTGACTCTGTCCCTCCACACAGGGAGCAGGGACACTGGGGAGGCCCCGGCACCAGAGCAAGCCTGGCCGCCGCCTCGGCCCCGGCAGTCCTGGCAGCTCCCGGCTCTCTAGGGGCCTGGCAGAGAGGGTTTCTGTTGGAATAATTGTGGCCCTCAGTGTTTTATAGATGAAAGAACAGAATTTGAGGGTAAAAGGGACCAGAGTCTCCTGGCAGGAAGCAGAGCCTTTTAGGACTGATCTGGTTGGTGCGTTTTAGGGGCTGAGAGAAGGCAAAGGGAAACTTGTTCAGCTGTGTCTTTTTTGATTTTCCATAAAGGAAAACATGCAAACACAACTAGAGAGAGAGAGAAAGAGAGAAGAGGGGTGGAGAGAGAGAGAGATACAGAGGGTAGGGGAAGGGGAAGTTTCTAGAATGGAGGGGTCAGTGTGGTCCTTAGTTTCTGGCTTCAGAGGACGATTCTACTTTCTCCTTCTTCCTCTGAAGGGTGTGAAGCCACAGCGGGGACGACCCCTGCCCGACACCCCTGAGAGTGACCAGGGCACAGAGTGAGCAGGGGGTCCCAGAGGTGGTGTCTGAGGAGCTCCGAGTGTGTCCAGGGGCTTCGTGGAAGTGCCCTGTTTCCCAAGGGGGGCCGCCGGCCAGTTGGCAGGAACGAGTGTTCTCACTCTGTGTCTCAGGCCACAGGAGACAGGCTGAGTAGGTTCAGTGGGCACCCCCAACGGGGCCAGATGCTGCCTAGTGCTGGGGAAGGGCTGAATCTGGGGCTCCCCAGCCCCTCATCAGGGCTGCCCTAGAGGCCCCGCCCTAGTCCTGGCCAGAGGCTTGTGGCCTGTGTTCGCAGTGTGGGGACTGGTGGCTGCTGCCTCTCATCTGAGACACCAGCCTTCACCTGCACCCTCCTGTCCACTGGGCCTGCACGCACACCCGGAGCTCTGCCTGCGGGCCTCACCCCCTCAGGAGGGTCTGAGAGGGTCTGCCACCCTTGGACATTTGCCATGAAGGTCATTCTCACCGCTCACGTTCCCCGAGAGCCCACCGCAAGCCAGGCGCACACAGGCCCGGGGTTCCATCCAATCCTCACCACAGCCTCACCTGTGAAGGGTGCGCTCATACCCATTTACAGATGAGAAACCGAGGCCCCGAGCCTCAGCGGGAAAATGGAGAGCTGGCTCCAAAGTGCATGCATGCTTCTGCCCTGTGCCGCTTCCCCGGAAGCCGAGTCGGGAGACCACAGCTGCCCCTCACTCTTTCTAAGCCCAGGGCAGGGGAATTAGGTGGCAGTGCTGGGACTAGATTCCTGAAGCCCCCGTTTTGCCACCAGCTAGCTGCATGGCTTTACCTCTCCCAGCCTCAGTTTCCACATCCATAAAATGGGATGAGACAGTCACCTCCCAGAGAGCCCCAAAGTTACCTTAATATTAGCCACTTGCAGGGTTCAGACTTTTGCAGTTTCAAACGGCTTTTGCAAGTGTCATCTCTTGTCAGTCTCCCAGTATCCTGCAAGCTAGGAGGGGGTTTCATCACTCTCATTTTATGGAGGAGGAGACTGAGGCCAAGGGAGGCTCAGAGGCAGCCTGCATTTTATGGAGCACCCCCGGAACGACCCCGTGGCTGCGCACTTAGTTCCTTGCTGTCGCTGTACCCGCCCCGTGGGTGGCTCAGAGGGGAGCAGTGGCTTCCCTGGGCCCATCCACCACTGTCCATGCCAGTGTAAGTGCGGCGCTGCCCCGCGGCCTCCGCAGCGCAGCGTCCTGGCCCGCCGTGGGCTTTAAAGGGAAAGGCCTTCGGGGCTCTATTGTAAAACTCTCTCTACTGGATTAAAAAATGAGAGAAAAAAGCTTTTTAGAGCAAACAGGAATGAACAATTATTTTTATTTTCTAAAATAATTTTACCGACTGGGCTCAGGAGCACCAGAGGACTCTGCTTTGGGAGCTGGCTGTGGAAGGCTCGGCCTTCATTTGCATTGCGTATTATCAGATGCAGCAGCAGCATGGGTGCTCATTCAGCCAAGCTAGCGATTTCCTCTTTTATTTCCATAGTGACCACGTGGCCAGAAAAATAATCACCAATGCATATGTTGGAGGAAGGGAGCCACGTTCTGGGACTGCTTCGGAGCAGATGGCCTGGTTTCTCAGCAGCAAGGGACTTTTTTGGGGCTTTCCTCCGCCAAATTGGTGCTCGCCTGGCCATGAACTGTGTTGGGACAGCCAGCTCTGGGGAGCCGGGGGTGGGATCCAAGAAGGGGCACTGGGGCGGAGTCTTGGAAGCCCTTCTCTGCATCCGATGCCAGATGTGGCTTTTCCAAATGGGTCTCTTCTCTTGGGCCCCACGAGGGACATGAGTGTGGAGAGCATAGACCTGGAGGGCTCCTGGTGGGTGACCTGATACACAAGCTTTGGGGAGACCTGGGAAATATTACTCCTCTTCCCAGTGCCTCCATTTCCTTCTCTGTGGAATGGGCTGATGTCAGCCAAGGCGATGCTTAACAAAGGCACCCGCAAAGTACTGTGTAAACATCAGGGGTTAACAGGGACGTATCATTAATCGTGATGATAACTGTGATTATACGTGATGTATTAATAAACATAAAAGAAAATGACAAAGTAATAATGGCAATCACAATGCCTCTGCGATGAATGGAACACACCACCTTTCAGATGGGGGCTTGGCAGCGGGGGCTCAAGGGGAATGTTGCTACCCCCAGTTTTGTCCCCCCATATGCAAGTCATTGCAATTTGGCTCAGAGGAAGGAAGGGAAAGAACAGTTAATTCCCCCTCACTAAGGCTCAGTCCTTGCTTGGAGTCTGGAAAATCTGTTCAAATGGAGACCCTCACTCAGTTGGTCTGGGTTGGGCCCGAGATTCTGCACTTCTAACAAGCCCCCAGGTGATGCTCAGGCTTCGGGTCCTTTGATCCACTTTAAATAGCAATGGTTTAGAGCACTGTTTCCCGAGTATATTATGAGGCATACCGATCCCACAGGATTCAGCCAGGAAAGGGCCTGTGGTCAAATCGGTCTGGGAAACCCTGTATATAACTCTCCACTACACACCAGCATATTCAAAGCTCTGAGAAGTCCTGTAACTAGGAAGAAACCAACTCAATCCAGTGGTCCCTAAACATCTTTGGCCACAGGATCCTTTTCTTGGGGGGAAGACCTCTTAACATCCTTGTGAAACTTACAAGACACACTCCATTGGGAACTCCTGCATCAGGAGGAGGAGCACAGCACACACTTTAGAGCCAGCCAGGTCTGGGTTCCAGCTCTGTGACCCTGGGCTAGCGTCTTGATCTCCTTGAGCCTCAGTTTCCTCATCTTTAAAGTGGAGACAATAAAACCTGCCTCACGGGTTTGTCAGGAGGATTAGATGAGATGGGGAACATGAAATGCTTGCAACAGTGCCTGGTGCACAGTAGGTGCTCAAGAAATGAAAGTTCCCCATCTTTCCTGCAGTCTTTCCTGGGATATTTGGGGTTTTCTACTGCAGTGCAGAAGTGAAACTGCCCTTTTCTCTGGAACTGGCATCCTGGAGGGGTCTGCATGTTCACAGAGCCCAGCGGGTACATCGCCTGGGGCAAGTGGGTGCCACCTCCTGGTTCCTTCTCCCCCAGTCGTAGGTTTGCCCACGTTGGTTCGCCCTTTCACCCCTTAGCCACCCTACCCTGACACATGACACCTCCCACTCCCCAAGCTGTCCTTCTTCCTCTTCCTGGGCCTGAAATAGACCCACACTCAAATCAGCCCTTCTTGGCAAGCTCCTGCTGGCAGGAGTGCCTTACCCGGCCCCAGAAACCTACTAGGCACTTCCATCGCTGGTTACTTTGAATGCAGGTGGCTAGGCCAGAGGTCTGGGGCGGGGACGGATGGATGGGGGAACAAGTCTCCAAGTTTTGCAGGACTGGTGAGGAGCAAAGGATATGGGTAAGAACGCGTGGCCCAGGGCCTAGCCTGCAGCGCTGCTGGGACGGACTTCCCCTTCGCTTGGCTTCTCTGGGCAAGGTTTTCATGACTGAGTCCTGACGGCTCTCAGCAGTTCAGAAGTAGCCTGGGTGACTATTATGTTACCTATTTGGGGACAGGGGCTGTATCTGACTAAACAGAAGCCTCCTCTGTTGCTCTGAAGTTGGGAGGGGAGAGAAATCCGAAATCTTCTAAAGGCTTGGAGGCATGTGAATGAATTACTTCCTGCCGTGTGTGAAAAGGTTAAAGTGCAGACCCAGATAAACAGAGGCAGCCGCTACCCCCGCCCCACCCCAGGGGGCCGGTCAGAATGCAGAGACCCAGGGCAAACGCTCCAGCACAAGCAACAGAAAGAAACACCAGTCTACGTCCGAGGGACAGAACTAGGCCCGGGCCCAAGCCACCCCCTGCCCGTTTGCTCCGTGAAAGAGAAGAGGAAGAAATGCTTACTGGTGGCTCAGCCATGCTATGGGGCAGGGCCAAGGATCTGAACCCGGCCTGGGTCCCCCTCCCTCGAGGGCATTTTGGAGTCAAGGACTGGAGCCTTTTCTGGGGACCCGGACGTCAGATTCAGTCCAGGTCCTGACCCCAGGCCTTCTTCCCAAAGCCAGGGCCAGGATGCACTTAGGAGAGGGCCACTCTGGGTGAGATACTGCTGCTTTCTGGGGTCCCGATCTGAAGCCAAAGTCATGTCCCTCTTCTGGGCTCCACTGGGGGGCCAGGGCCCTTGGGGGCCAGTGCCTTTTTGGCAGCTGCAAGTGGGCATGCAGTTGACTCCCCAGAGTGGCTCCTCTCTTAAGCACTGGCCCTGCGTGAGAGGGTGACTGTCTGAGCGGCCCATGCACATCCGATATCTGTGTGGTCCAGAACAGGGAAAGAAAGCCCAGAGCTGGGGGGAGACAGGCCCATCCAACCAGACCCGGAGCTCGCCGCCGGAGACATACCATTGACTAGGCTGGCATGTGCACTATCTGCAGCATCTGAAGCTGCCACACCGTCTGCTGCTGCAGGGGTGGGAGGGATGGAAAATGCAGTGTCACAATGGAGAAAAGCAACAACAATAAAGACATGAACCGACTAGCGGGGGAATAACATGACTCTATTCTTAAAAAAAAGCAAATACTTCGCTGGAAATCGAGAAACTCAAATTTGAGGTGAAAATGTTCCCATAGAGATGCCACAGACATTGAAGGGAAGAACTCAGGCGTGGAGGGTCTTTGAAATCAGACATGGAGGATGACCAGGGCGGCAGGGGGATGGCTCTGCTCTGCGGTGGGGTGTGGACCCTGTCGGCCCGGCCAGCCGGGTGGGGCCGCAGCAGGGAGGGTTCCACAGGGGAGGGGCTCTGACTGCCCACTGGGGCCAGAGGGACCCATGGCCAGGAGTCAGTCCAGAATATTCAATGTGCCATGGGGTGTGGGCCCCGACCACTCAGAACGGGTGTCTGCATGGCTTCAGTCACCGTGCGTCCAGGTGCTCCAGCAGAGAGCTGCCCACGGCAGTGACTCAACCAGACTCGCGCCTTTGACTCAGGCCACTGCCCACGGCCACGTCCGCCTTCCCTAACCAGCACGCCAAAGATTGCCTTGGGCACGCCCACAGCAGATGTCCCGCCATTGAAAAGGTGACATCAAGCATGTCACATTTTGTACATGAGACAGAAAAGGCACTAGTGAGTTTATCTTAATATCTTAATTTAGAAATTAAAAGTGATATGAAATGGCCAAATTCACCCTGGTGCTTTTTTTGTGTGCAGGAGAAGTTGGGTGAGACACACTACTGGGCGAGGTGGACACCGGCTCTGTGGGTGCTGGTGGGGGGAGCAGGGCCGGGCGCCGTGGTGGGGAGGGAGGCACTGCGTGTGGGCACAGGGCTGGGGTGCTGTGGGCATGGTGCCAAGGGGCGTCGGCCAGTAGGGTGAAGCACCATATGGGCAAGAGGGCAGAGTGGGGTGCTGGCTTATCCCACGGGGCTGGCATCACAGGGGGCTCGGAGGAGTGTCTTTGGGGCAGCCTTCAGCGGGCACATGCCTTCCCGGCTGCGTGCCGGTGGTCTGCGGGCAGGGCCCAGTGGCCAAAGGCTGCTGCTATTTCTAAAAGCCCGCCTACCCCAAGGGGCGTCTTACTGTACCTGGTAGCTGAAGGCCATCCCCCTTCTTCACACCTGCGTGATGATTTTTGAGACATGTTAATGAAGGAGAAGCACACGCAGCCCCATCTGCACACATGAGCACACACACACATGCACACACAGCCATGCACCTGGGCTCATCGTGAAATGGGAACATGTGGTTGGTGGGCTCTAAGCAACGTCCCTAGAGGAGGTGGTAGGATGGGACGGCAGGGGGCCAGCCCTGGCTGCACAGCTCACTGTGGGCTGAGATGCTGGGCTGTCCCCAGGCTTCCTCTGCCACGTCCCCTCCACATGCCAGCCCTGCTCTCTACATGAGGCCAAGTCTTCTGACACCCCATCTTGCTGGGGTGCAGGTGCATGTCAGCAAAGGACCCCGACCCATGCTTCCAGGACAGTTGAGGCCTGTCTTCCTAGAGGCATTTTTGAAAACACAGGTCGAGCCTGTGGAAGAGTCTGGATGTGTCTGCCCCTCACCCAAGCCCCAGTGAGGACAAGGAAATGGGTACAGGCTGCTGCATCCTGTCCAAGTGCTCAAATCTGCCCACCTTCCAGCACTCTGGGGCAGGGCCTACCCACCCTGGCCACAGGTTCCAACTCAGTGCGTGGACACTATCAGGACACCCTCCAGGTCTCTTGGCCAGGACTCTCTCCTCAATTTCAACGTCAGCACCCCTTTCTCCAGCCTCTTGATTTCCCAGACCACAGCCCAGCTCCATTGTTCCTGCTGGTGGGGCAGCTACAATCTTAGGGAGAACCACTAAAAATGGTTTTTGCCTTCAGGAACAAGCCACCTTCAATCCTGACCCAGGCTATCTGCCTGATTGGTTTCTGAGAGCTGGAGGTGGCAGGGCTGCCCCTGAAACTCAGGGAGGGGCCGTCTGCCCCTCCATCTCCCTTCTACCAGGATTCCAATTCCATAAGTCCTGGATGTTGCGGATCCTTCCCTGGAGCTTGGGGAAGGAGACAAAAGACTGAAAATGTGAAAGGTGGCTGTCCTTGAGGCAAAGTGTGGGTGTCAGATAAGGAGTGGGCTGTGCTGGGGCCAGAGGCCTGGGCCTTTGGAGGTGGACCTGGCCTGATGGTATTTGAGCTTCTTGTGTGAGCATCCCTCCCTGTTCTCAGAGGCACTTTTAGCCTGAGCTGCTGGCCTGCTGCACTGAGGGGAAAACAGTGAATAAAGGAATCTTACTTCCAAGGGGGAGGAAGAATAAGAACCCAGGCAAGGTGGCCACTGCAGGGGTTTGGAGAAGGAACTCATAGGGGTTGAGTTGGAGCCACCTGTTTGGCCACCTTCCCTGTAACCTCCTCTGACCACATCTTGGACAAGTCTCTGCTGGGTGGAATTTCAGCTCTGCTCAGTGGAGCTGGCAACAGTGTAAGGAGCTTGCTTGGGTAGGGATTTCTACTTAATATGGGGTGTTGATGGGACCGGTTCATGCTGGCTGTTTCTACCATTTGAGGCTGGTGACCCAACAATGTGGTCAGCATTCTTGGCCTGGCCCAGAGGAGAAGGAGGGGCCTCCATGACATGACTGGACAAGACAGAGACTGGGACAAGACCCTGGAGATGGATCAGACAGAGCCCACCTGGCCCTAGCAGGGCCTTGAGGATACAGGAGGTGGCTGTCAGCACAGGGTGTGACATAGAAGGCACTCAATAACTATTTTGTTGAGTGAACGAATAAACAACAACAACAACAACAAAGTGGCCTTAAGTGCTCCTCTCTGGGTCTGCAAGGAGGTTGTGCTTACCTTTTTTGTCTTTCTTTTCTTCCTCTTCACCACCAGCCCCAAGCAGGGTGAAGATGATGCCAGTCTGAGAGTTCACACCCACAGCAGTCACCAACATCCGTCCTGAACCCTCCATCACATGAGTCCCTGAGGAATGGGACAAAAGCCAAGTTAACCATTGCATGGCTGAAGCCCCCTCCCCAAAGGAGTAGAAGGAATGAAGTCTTAGCTCCTTGCTCTTCTCCTGCTGAGGTCATGGGGCACTGGCTATGGTTAAGTTTCACATTGTGTGTGTGGTGGGTCCTTTTAAGAAGATTTCACCTAGGACAGTGATGGGGTGGGCCTGGGGCTGAAACACTGCCATCTCTCCTCACTTCTCAGGCTCCCAGACAGTTCCAGGCCCACCACCTGCTACCCTGCCCTGGATGATCACATCCTCCCTCTGCCTCATTCTCCCCTCTCCTCTCCCACCCTTACCGGCCAAGCAGGGCCACTCTCTCTTTTTTTATTGATAGTCTTTTGAACCAGATCCAATCCTGCCTAATTCTGCAATCAGTAAAGAAATGCCCACTAAGCCCTGGACAGAACTGCTTAAAATTGGGTCCCCAGCAACTCCCCATCAAAGATCTGTGGGAAGAACTCAGGGATCTGCGAACTTAGATGAGAAAAAAAATTACACCTTTATTTTCACAAACCTATACCTGAAACTTAGCATCTCTCCTGTTACAAATGTAGGCAACAAACCCCAGAGTCTCACCGGTGCCCACGACGCCATCACACACATCATGAAAATCAGATTTTTTTTTCGTATCACTTTACAGCTGTTGCAGAGTTGTTGATGTTCGTTCCTGCTTCACTACTAAGGCGGATCTTGTTATTTAATGCACCAATAAAGAACAATACATCACCCCACTTTTTTTTACTGCTCAAATTATGCCAATATAATTGGTTTCATTTGTGACCCAATATATTTTATTTTATACACTTCAAAGTGTTATTCTGAATCGGGGTGACACATTATGATACCAGACTTCCCCAGGGCTCCATGCTGCAAGAAAGGTTAAGAACCTCTTTGCTAGAATTTTAGATTTCTCAAACTGGGTTCCAAAGGACCCTTCGGCCCCTAGAAAGAATTCCAGGGGCTGGAGGGGCAGCTGTGGGGGGCAAAGGAGGCCTTTGGTCAGAGTGGTTCTACTTTTACTTGTTGTATCTTTGGGGTTTTTGGCGTCAGCTCTTGTTTGACATGACAGTCTCCCTGCTGCTTGAAGATGGGCCCCTCCACCATGCAGGCTCACAGAGCGACTGACCTAAGAGCATGCAGAGTGCTTGTGGCCTAGTGAGGATAAGATGCAAAGGGGAAAAAATGTGGTCTATGTCCTCAATGAGACATTATTGAGCCTTAAAGAGGAAGGAAATTCTGACACATGCTGCAACACAGATGAAGCATGAGGGCGTTATAATAAGTGAAATAAGCCTCCCACAAAAGGACTGTCAATACCAGACGATTCCACTCACACGAGGTCCCCACAGCAATCAAATTCACAGAGACAGAGAGCAGAATGGTGAGTGCCAGGGCTGGGCGAGGGGGGATGAGTCAGCGTTCCAGGGCAGAGTTCCAGGTGGGGAAGGTGAGGAAGTCCTGGAGATGGATGGTGGTGACGGCACACAGCAGGAGGACGCGCTGCCGGAGCCAGGTGCACGCAGCGGCTGTCCACGGCCCCTGGCCTGTGTGTGCCACCTGCACAGGGCTTAGGCACACCCAGGGAGGCTCCTGGGCCTGCCGCGGCCCCCACTTGGTGAAGAGTTTGAATTAGTGATGTTCGGCTCTCCAGGCACCCATTCATTTTATTTTAGTTTACTTTTTGCCACGTTGGGGGGAAGGCTGTCTACAAGGCAGCACACGGTTCCTTCTCAAAAGGAGAAGCCCACCCGGCCTAGCACAGTGTCTCAGGCCGCCTCGCGCAGGGCAGCGAGCACCATGCCAGCGTGTCCAGACGGTGTCAGAGGGGCCCCAGCAGCATGACCCTGACACCCGATGCTCTAGGACTTGCTTCTGGAACTTGCTCCTGCTTTTTAGAGTTTTCCCGTCTTTCCCCTCGAGACTGGCTGCCATTTCTCCCTGTTTTCAGTGGAATTTGTCTCCAACAATCTTCTCACTGTTTTCCAGTTTGCTTCAGATTTGAAGTCTAGGCGAGCAAACTCATTCCAGTTGGATCTAAAGCAGGAGTCTAGGGGTTCTGAGCCAGGACCCAAAGTACTTTGCTGAAGCAAGGAATCTGCTTCCACTTTTCAAGTGGTGCCACCCACATTGGGCATTTCCTTCTAGGATCTACGTGGCAGCTGGGTGCTGTGAGCACGTGAGCGCCTGCATGTGCATGAGCGTGTGGTGCTCTGGCCCTTGGCTTCCAGGATCTCTGACTCTTAAAGTGCTTTGCAGACAGACGGACACTCTCCAGGGAGCTCCTCTAAGGCAGGTGACGTCGGCCTGTCCACGCACGGATGCAGAAACCGAGTCCTGCAGGCTCACAGAGTGGGCAGAACACTCAGCAGCGGGAACAGACCCGATTCTCAGATGGTGAGCTCTGGCCATTCCCGGGACAGAAGGACAGTTCTCTTTTCCCCTGGCCAGAGTGCAGCGGGGACCACAGAATTAGCTCAGACACGGGCTCCAGGCTGGGCAGCTCAGGCCTGGTGACCTCTCCTGGAGCCCACACCCCCCTGCCCTGAGGCCAGTCAACAAATGGTGGTCATTATGGTAACTTGCTGACAAGACGCTGTCTCAGGCACCAGCTTGGCTTGGGTCGGGGCTGGGAGGAGGGGTTGTGAAAGGTCAGCATCAGACAGATGAGGAAACTGAGGTCACGTGGCGCTGGGGGTTGCCAGAGCCTCTTCCAAGGAGAGGAAGGAGCACACTTCGCCGCATTCACGGAGCGCAGAAAGCAGGAACCACCACCTGAGCTGATTTCTGCAGGACGCCTGCTGTGTGCAGGGCGTGAGCTGCCCTCCACATGGTGATCGCATTTAGTCCCCACACCAGAGGAAACTGAAGCTCAATGGAAGACGTGGCTTGCCCAGGGCCACCCTGCTGGTGAGGGGCAGAGCCAGGACTAGAACTCTGCTGTCCCTCGAGCCTACTGTCTTTGTCACATTCCCCTTGCCCCCAGGAGACAGGCCCCAGGAGACAAGGTGTCAAACACATCCGTTAAAAGGTCTGCTGCAAAAGGAAGGTGTTGGTTCTCTGGCTTGGGTGGCGAGGGAGAGGCTGCTCCCCACGCCCCCAAGATTAGACAGGATGGAAAAAGACACAGGGGCCAGTTTCCACCCAAGATAATCAGACCCCAAATCACCTTCTAATCTAATCACTCCCATCGCAGCAGGGAGCTGGCAGCTCAGCACCGCATCTGGGGGCAGGGAGGAGGGAGGGGGAGGCCAGGGAGGTGGCCCCTGGCCACAGCCTTGGAAGCCCCAGGGGGTCCTCCAGGCCCAGCCTAGCTGGGTAGGGGAGGTGGAGGCACTGACCTCCTCCTCTGGTCTTCCCTCCCTCTGTACCCCAGTGGCCCCCAGCACAGACACCCCCCCAGGTCCAAACAACTCAGGCAGTGCCCCCAGGATCAGACCCTGGTCTTCTTCTGGCCCTTGGCCATGGATTCCTGCCACGTGGCCTCTGCCCCGGCGCATGCACGGCTCACCCAGCCTTTGTGTCCAGCCCCCGGGCCTTTGCTTACACAGTCGCCAAGTGCGAGTCTCTTCTCAGTCTCCCCCAGCAGAACCTGGCTTGGAGCTGCAACTCCAGCCCCCTTTTTCCTGCTACCTCCTTTTGTGTGCTTTCCATGCGGGCACGCACTACATTTATAACGGAGCACGCCCAGCCACAGCCCCAGTACTCATCTGTGTGGTCTCCCAAAGGGTCACGGTCCTCTCAGCTGTGCCCCTCCTCCCACCCATCTCTGGGCCCAGCGTCTCCTGGAGCAGGCCCTGAGCGCTGGCCGTCCCTCCTGCAGGGGGAGGCTCCCACGGACCAGGCCATCCCTGCTGCTGCTCCACCCCAGCCCCAGGAGCCCCTCGCAGGGGCTCCAGGGACCGAGGGACCTGGCACCAGGGACCGAGGTACTGGTGGTGGCGCAGCAGGCATTGCAGTCAAGGACGGGGGCTCATCTCCCAGAGGAAGCCACAGGGGCTCTGGGTAGGGCAGAAGTGAGGACCCTTTGGGTGGCGAGGCCCTGGCAGGGCCCTGCACCAGGCCTCACCGTCCACTGTCCCTTGGACACAACTCTCTAGGCCTCTCCTCCTCTAACCACCCAAGGCCCGTCGGAATACCGGGCTGGGGTATGGATAGAGAGAGCCCTGCTGAGAACTGTCTGGAATCTGATTCTGATTTGCTGTTTGACCCTAGGCCAGCCCTCTCCTCTCTGGTCCTCAGTGTCATCCTCTGTAAAATGGGGAGGGAGCTGGCTTAGGTCATTACCTCTCAGCAATGGTGTTTGGACACTCTGTGTCCCAGGGAGACCAGGGCACGTCCGGGTGGGGTAGGGCAGCTACATTTCTGGAAGAAAAGGGTCTGGATGGGCCAGCAGAGGACAGACCCCTGTTTGTGTGGACAGACTGACAAGATGGCCCTCCCCCTGCCCCACCACCCAGGCCACAGCCCTTCATTCGATGGACAGACATCATGAGGTGTCGACTCCAAGCCAAGCTCTGGGGCTGCAGGAGGGTCCCCCGTGAACCCTGTTGTCTAGGAGCGCCTGGTCTAGTTGGGTTAAGGGGAGCAGACAGGCACACGGATCAGCAGCATAAACAAAACCAACCTGGCCAGGTGTGGTGGCTCACGCCTGTAATCCCAGCACTCTGGGAGGCCAAGGCGGGAGGACTGCTTGAGCTCAGGAGTTTGAGACCAGCCTGAGCAAGAGCGAGACCCCGTCTCTATTATAATTTGAAAGAAATTAGTCAAACAACTAAAAATAGAAAAAATTAGCTGGGCATGGTGGCATGTGCCTGTAGTCCCAGCTACTCGGGAGGCTGAGGCAGGAGGATCGCTTGAGCCCAGGAGTTTGAGGTTGCTGTGAGCTAGGCTGAGGCCACGGCACTCTAGCTTGGGCAACTGAGACTCTGTCTCAAAAAAAAAGATAAAATCAAGCCAAGGATCCAGGGGGCAGGTGGGGCGTAGCCCAGGCAAAGTGAGGAGGGGCCCTGTGTGACGGCGTAGCTCAGGGTCCATGCAGGGAAGAGCGGCCTGAGAGCAGGGTGGCAGGGTGGGGTCCCTGCCTGGTGTTCAGTAGGAGCCGGAGAGTATTTTGCAGAGGAGGGAGGAGGAGAAGGGACGTCGGCTGAGGATTCGGTGTGCCAAGCGCCATCAGAGCTGCTTCTCCACTCAGCTGTCACGGCCCGTGAAGCGCCCCCCGCCCGTCACAGGCACAGCTTGAGGGTCATTTCCACAGGCAGCCTGGGAGGGCAGAGCCGGAGCCGGCATGTGGCTCCGACTCGCGCTGTCTGCCTTGCGGGGCAGGCTGGTGGGCAAGTCGGACGGAGAGTTGTTTGTGCAGCCCCGAGAGGCTGCGTCAGCCCTCCCATGGGGAGGAAAAGGGAGCCAGGCCCGGGGAACACTGTGGCTCCTGCCAACGGGACTGCCCTGTCCTGCCTGAGCCTCCGTCCCTGTCCCCATCCTGTGGAGGGGAGCTGGTGGCAGCAGGAGAGCCAGCACCTCCCAGCGGCAGGCTCCAAGCCCGGCCTGGCAGGGGCTGGTCCCGCGCAGCCGGAGACGGCGCCCCTGGGGCTGGGCCAGAGGGTGGCTGTCTTGGAGCCGAGGCCTCATGTAGCGGCAAGTGGGGCGCGCCGAGCCCCGCGACAGAGCTAGAAGGGCCTCATTTTACAAAACGGGGCTTCTGAGCCCAGCGAGGGCAAACGGTTGGCAGAGTCCGCACGGAGGGAGTGGGGCCGCTGGGCCCGGAACCAGGCTCCTCGGTCTGCGTGACTAGCCAGGCCACTGTCAGGACAGGGAGAGGGGACAGGCCGTGTCTTCTAAAAGGTCCCCGTCAGTGGGGAGAGGCTGTGAGGAAGGGGTTGAGGGCACTTCTGGGGGTTGCCGTCCGCCTCCAGGCATAAGCACCAAACGCAGCCAACAGGGTCCCAGTCCAGACGCCGCTGCGGAGCAGTCAGAAACGTGGCAACGCACGCCATGGCACTGCACTGCAGGCGAGTGTCCCCTCACGGCAGCCCTGCGGGGTAGGTTTTGGAGCGAGCACAACCCCAAGCCCTTCTGCCCACCGTGGCCTTTCTGGCTCAGGGAGGTTGAGTGACAGCCCAGGGTCACATAGCTGTGAGTGGAGGAGCCGGGACTTGAACCCGTGCTCTATCCACTACACCCCGCTGCCTCTCATGGAGAAGAGGCAGGGTAGTGTAATGGAGAGAGTGCGGGCCGAGCAGCAGACCGGGCCTTCTGCAGTCACGGTGTCGTCCTAGGCTCCCTGGAGGCGGTGGCAGTGGCAGCAGGTCCGGCTCTCCCGTGCCTGGCCTGCTGCTTGGCAGGGTGGGTAGCAGGCACTGGGGTGTGAGCAGAGTCCCAAAGGGGTTTACCAATGTCCTGTGTAACCTGGTGCTGCTACTGCTCAACTGGGGGTGACGGAGTGGGGTGGAGGTCCTGCCGGGCTGAGCCAACTGGCCTGCTGAGGCCAGGCACTGCTGCTGTCTGAACATAGGCCCCCGCCCCCGCCCCCGCCCCAGCCCCATGAACTGCCACATCAGTGGCATCTAGGCGCGTGTTCCCAGTGGAAGTTACTATAAGATGCTTCCAACAGGCCACACTGCCGGCCGATAAAGCTCACACAGTGCTTGGAGGCTGCAGGGGGAGCCCGAGGATGGGAGGATGGAAGGCTGGGGTTTCACTCCTGCCCTGGCCCTGCCTTCTGGGGGGCCTTGCACTCTTGCTCTGGGCCTCAGTTTCCCCAGCTGCAAACTGGGACAAGATCAGCGTTCTCTAGGGATCTTTGAAGGCCTTGAAATGCTGTAAAATCACAGGCCTGGGTATCTATTCCTTCTAAGAGGGATCGTTGTCTTGGTGGGGCGCTTACAGGGGTTCAGGGCCTGAGAGGCCTTCCGTGCAGACAGAGACCAGATGAGGAGTTGCTCCATGCAGAGGAGGCTCAGGAGGCGAGACATCTAAGTGCCATGCCCCAGATCCAGGCCTGGAGGACGCTCGCTGCAGGGACAATTGGCATAATGTGACATGGACAATGCATAGGTCATAGCACTGCATCAACATCAAGTCCCCGGAACGTGAAGGCTGTGCTGTGGTCATGCCCGAGAACAGCCTTGCTCTTGGGTGATACACCTGAGGTGTAGAGGACGGGGCCGTCACATCCACCCATGAGGGCGAGAGTGGGACTTGTGAGACAGCCAGGGGCAAATGTTGGCAGCAGCTGCATCAGAGCGAGGGGCACGCATTTGTTCTTTGTACCGTTCTTGCAACCTTTCCAAAAGTTTGACATGATCTTAAAATACAAAGCTAAAGGATAGGCCTAGGCCAGAGTTTGCACTCTAGGACCCACTCACATGTTGCGTGACCCACACGGATTTTTAAAAAATTGGAATTTCTTGTTAGGATTTAAACATGGAGAAATTGTACATGAAAACCTGCATCCCTAGCTTCTCTTGCAAAGTGAGCACTGCGGTCACCGCTCCTGCAGGCAACAACAGGAAGCACCTGCCATCTTGGTTTGGCGCCCGCGCTCTCCCTGCCTGGCCCTGCAGACGTGTGTGATTTTGCAATTCCTGAACAGTTTTACTCTGCCAGTCTGAATATATCAGACATGGGATTGTGTCTGCCTATCTGTCCCAGGGAACCTGCCAGATCTTTGTGATTTCTTGGTACCCTGAGCACTGGGGTCATCTGGTCTTTCTGAAGGCGGGTCTGTCCCCATTTGTCAGATGGGGAAACTGAGGGCTTGAGGGGCAGAGGTCTCAGTGGGAGCTGGCGGAGGACTGGAGCCTGGGTGTTCTGCTTCTAAGCGTCATGCTGGTTCTGCACCATGCAGCACCCCATACTTGCAGGGTTTGCAAAGGACAGTCGCATCTGTTCATGCCTGTGGTCCCCACAATAGCCCTGCGGGGTAGGCAGCGGGGGACCCCCAGCTCCGCCAATGCACAGACAAACACGGAGGCTAGGAGAGGCGAAAGGACCTGTTCGGGGACACAGGCCGATTATGGCTGGACCAACTGGCTGGAACTAGGTGTTCTCTGCCCTCTTCTAGGCTGAACCCGTGTGTCAGATGCCACCAGGGGTTTTCTGAAACACATGAGGACCCCCAAGCACCCCAGCCCTGCCTCTCTGTGTTCCTCGAGGGTCATCCAACCAGAAGGCCAGGAGGGCCTCCCAACACACACACAGGTGTCTGGTCGAGCACAAACATGCGTATCCACATGTGTGCTGTGCAGAGGTCAGAGCACCGGGGAAGACGCGATCCAGGCGACCCCCCAGAGGAGGCGGCGGAGGCCGGGGCGAAGGCGGGGAGAAGCTGCATGGCGGGAGGAAGAGGGCAGCCTGGAGAGGAAGGGGAGACGTTCGAGATGAAGGAACCGAGGGGAAGTGGACGCTGCTGGGGACTCCGCACTCCAACAGCACCGCAGGAGCTGGGCTTGCTGCCCCATTCACAAGTGAGGAGACGAAGGGGGAGAGGCTTGTCGGGGGTCCCCAGGCAAGGAGGGCAGAGCTGGGACTAGACCCCAGCTACTTCACCTCACGCCGAAAGTCCAGGTCCCACCCAGGCAGTGGGGAAGGGAGCCAGCCCAGCCCAGGCTTGCCGCGGCAACACTGTGCTAGAGGCCACCGCGTCACACCACCACCGACATCCCTAGCCCCTCACAGGGAGACTGGGGCTCAAATGAGCAAGACCACACAGCAAGCTCACTCCAGAGCCCAGGCCGGTTCAGTCTGGCTGTCTCTGCTCTCTCTACACCCTGCACAGCTGCCCACTCCTGGCTCGGGAGGGAGGACAGCGCCCGGGGGCTGCTGGCCCAGGGATGAAGCTGGGCACAGGCTCCGAGAGCCTCTGCTCCGAGCTCCCAGTTGCTTGGACCAGTCTGGGTGGAAGGATTGACGCAGAAGCACATCACGGCAGTGTCCCTCTGTCTGCATATGGCCGAGGACAGAAGGACCCACAAAAATGATACCAGTTAGATATGGTGGGGTACAGGACTGCAGATAGATTTTGTTCCTTATTTTATGTGAGATGGTTTGCACAGTGAAAAACTCAATCAACGTCACAAGTCTGCGCCCGAGTGGGCCAGGCACAAAGTGGAGTGGCTGGCGCAGGCGGAGAGGTGGATCCCAGGGGTCAGGTGGTGATTGCCACAGGGCAGAGGTGGTCACGGAATCCTTCATGGAGGAGGTGGGGCCTGAGCAGATGGGCAGGAGTTAAATGAGCAAAGAGGAAGGAAGAGGATTGCCCGGGAGGACGGAATAGCCTCAGTAGCGGCAAGTTGGAGAGAACAAAACGAGGTGGATCTGTAGGAGAGGCACAGGGGGAGGGAGTGGTGGATCTGCGACTCTCAGGGCTGGGAGGGCGCTGAATGCAGTGCCCGCCCAGGGGGCCACTCTACAGCACAATCAGTCACAGGGAACTTACTACCTTACGGGCAGCCCCTTTTGTCCTAGAGCATTTCTGACTATCCTGGAGCATTACAGAATTCTTTCCTTTCCAGTTATACTGCTTTCTACTGGGCCCACGATGCCCCTTTCTTAGTCTTCCCCCATGAGTTGGCGCTAAGCCACACCCCTTGCCCCTCCCCCCAGGCAGCTGGCTGGCTGAGTGGGGGGGGGGCTGCAGGCACCCCACCGAGTTCATTTTCTTTGATCTAGTTCATCCTGCACCCTGTGGCCATCCTTGTAGAGCCTGGCTCTTGTTTTCTTTTTGCCACCCTCCCTGCGCCCCTGGTCTCCGAGAGCTGGTGGGCACACTTTCCACATTGCGACAGGCTGGAGCTCCAGAGAAGCTGCTAGACACCCCCACCAGATCACCAGCAATCCAGGAATCAGCACCCACCCACCGCAACCTCCAGGCTCCAGCGCGCCCTTCTCTTTGCCCACGAGGATGTCCCCGAGACCTTGGCTGATGTCTCGACATCCAGTGGGCCCAGGCCTGCTCCGTCTACCTGGGCTTCCAGGCAGCCTGACAGACCGGGACCGAGGCTGCTGGTTGAATTGGGCTCAGGGTGCCCGTAAGTGGCGTCTTATGCTCACCCCTTCTTGTCCCAGTGCTCACAAGCCACCACTCCCAAGCTGGCTGGGAATGTGGCTGAGAACAATGCTGACCCCTGCAGCCTGGGTGTCACGGGCTCACTGGGACTCCTGCTGAGACCTGGAGGCCCCGTCTGCCCCTTGTGCTTCTCCACGGGGGGCAAGCTCCTTCCCGTCTCCACGGGCCTGTGAGCCTGGGCTCTCCTGTGGGACCCTTGGCCTCCTGGGACTTCTGGCTGCCTTGGAGACATCCCAGCCCCTCCCCAGTTACAAGGCTTCTCCTTGACAGAGAGAAGAAGGGACACAGAGCCAGAGAGGTGCTCCCTGAGGCCCCCAAACTCCTGCTCGCTCTCTCTCCTGTTTCTGGCCCTGCTCCTGGGCTCCGCCTCCAGCACTGTTTTGTATTTGGTACCTCTGTTCCCTCTGGGCCCCGCTGTCCCTGCTCAGACACCCTGCTACTCTGTGACTTGCCCCAGGCTGGCTGGCTGGTTCCCATCCCTCTCTGCTCACCCATATCATTTCCAGGGTCTCTCTGCACCTGTGCCTGCCCCCTTGGCTGGTTGGGATGCTGGCAGGCCAGTGATTCCAAACATGTTCTCTCCCCAGCCTCCTGCCAGCATCCTCCCCTCTTCCCCCTTCTCCAAACTGTCTGAGCCTTCATCACCCGTCCACTCAGCCCGTGCCTCGCCTGGGCTCCCGCAGATCCAGATGACTCACCTGGCCACTCCTCCCAAGGATGAGTGCCTGTCTGTCAACCACATCATCCCAGAGGCCAGAGCCAGGGCCACAGGGCCATGACCATTTACTGAGCTCTCCTGTGGCTCTGTGTTCTAAGAGGGCATTCTGAGACCTTCCATGATCTCTTGATCAGACCCCAGGGCCTTTGCATGTGCTGTCCCTCTGTCTGGAATGCTCTTCCTTCTCAATATTCTGGTTTAGGTCAAATGCAACATCCTCAGACAGGCCTCCCCTGACCAACTAAGATTCCTGCCCCCTTCCTCTGGGTCTCTATATCTCATAACAATGGCACAACGTCTTCATCTGGCTTATTCCCCGAAATGCCCTCACACATTTGCATGCTTCTTCCTTTTCTGGCTCCTCCTTTACTAGATTCTAAGCTCTGGGATGGCAGAGACCTTGTTTTTCTCCTTAATCACTGGCACACAGTAGGTGCTTAATAGATGTTGATTGAATACATGCTGGATAAATGCTCCGGCCTTGACTCTCACTCCTTTCTAACATCCTACACAGCAGAGCTGTTGATATTCCTCTTTGTCTCTCCAAGTCGTGCCTCACACCTTTAGGTCTCTGTGGCTTTGCACACGGCGGCCGCTGCTGGGAGGTCCCTTTCTCCGTAGTTGGACTCGGTGACTCCCAGCACAGTCCTGCCTCTGGGCCTTTGCCCTTGCTGTTCCCTCTGCCTGGCATGCTCTTCCCTGGACAGTCCCAAGGCCAGCTCCTTCTCATCATCCATACCTCGGCGTACCTTGTCGCCTCCCTAGGAAGCCTTCCCTGCCCTCCCAGCCAGCTGCACCCCACGGCCTTGCTTGTTTTCTCCAGACTCTTGTCCCTTCTGGAATTTTTGCTTTGCCTCTCCCTTCTCACCCCGCCACAAGCTCCTCAGGTCTGGGGCCTCGTCTTCCTCATTCACTACTGCGGCCCCAGCGCCCAGCCCAGTACCCGGCGCACAGCAGGTATCCAAAAGGATTGTCACCTGACTGAGCCTTTCTCATCCCTGATGAGAAGAGGCTCCAGTAAACCAAGTCACTAGAAGGTCAGTGCCGTGAGGGCAGGATTATTTGTCTGGTTTCTTCACTGTGGTCTCCCCGGCCCGAGCGCTGCTGAGTGCACGGTAGGCTCGATGTATGTTTCTTGGGAAAAAAGGAGGGTGTTCTCATTTGGGGCCAAGCTGGCCAAGATCCCGGAGCCAAGGATCAAAGTCTCTGAGATCCTTCAGCCTCATGAAGGGGATACACAGGCATCCCGCTCCACCTGGGGGCAGGAAATGGCAACGGGAGTGTGCCCACAGCTCACCTGACAGCAGCATGGGGTCCTTGTCCACGGACTTGCGCACCTGGTCAGACTCCCCGGTCAGGGAGCTTTCATCGATCTTGAGGTCATTGCCCTGGATGAAGAGGCCGTCAGCAGGGAGGAGGTCGCCTGGTGGGAGGAAGGGCAGGGAGTCAGCAGGTGGCTGGAGAGGCTGGAACTTTCCCTTAAAGGTGTGACTACGAGGGAGGGAAGGTTCGCCACTGGGGGCCAGATGCCTACAGCTCCCCGGGTACTGGAGCCAAGATGCTGCCCATCACAGGCCAAAGGGCAGCGTGAAACCGGAGCCCGGTGAATAGCACAGGCCGGGGCTGAGGCTGGGCTCAAGCGGCATGCACTTTACGAAGTGTCTCTCTTGGCCAGGCTTGGATTTGAAACTCAGTTTTCTCAATGATTTGTTTTTCTCTAGGCTCAGTTACAGTTTGGGGAAATTATTATTATTATTTTTTCACACCTTCAATTTATTCAAGTTTTGGGGAAATTCTTTTAGTCTATCTTGGCTAGGCTGAGGAGACCCCAACCACGGCACATTATCAGGGGGAAATCAAGCCCTCTAGGGCTGAGTGAAGAGGAACATCCAATCTCTCATCTACCTCATGCCTCTACTTACCCAGAACATATCTGGTCCAAACCCTCTTTGGTGTCAACCTGCCCACCTTCTCCATGGCAGTAGCATTGGTCCATATTATTCACTCATCCACTTCTGCTCGCTCTAGCACCTCCTCAACAGCCAAACCAGGGATCGGAAATGGATTTAATCTTATAAACTTATTCTGAGTATTAGTGGTCCTTGCAATGTTGTGTTGAGAAGGTGTCTGAGGCTGTATCCAGGCTCTGATCTGTGATTGATTAGTAATGTCTGCTAGGGGTAGAAGTTAGGAGAGTGGTGGCACACGTGCCATGTATTTGCCATTTCTGATTTAAATGGATTCTGGGATCTTGCCTCCTCTAGGAAGTACCCTTCTACTTCCCAAAGGATCTCAGAAGACATCCTGACTTGGGATCAGCCTTTAGGAACCCCCCTTCCCTGGGCCAATCTCCATATCTGCCTGTCCTATCCCACCTCTGTCCAGACTCCAGCTCTAGAACCTGGCTCTGTGGCTGGGACACTTACCATATTTGACCTGGGCAATGTCCCCAACCACAATCTCAGCCACAGGGATCTGGACCACCTGGCCAGCCCGGACCACGGTGAACTTCTGTTCCTGCTCAATGCGGCTCTGCAGGCCCCGGAACTGTTTCTCTTTGCTCCAGTCGTTGAAGGCCGTGACCAGGACCACGCAGATGACCGAGAGGAGAATGGCAGCCCCCTCGATCCAACCCGCCTCCGCCTCTCCTTCATCCTCTGCGCCGCCCTGGGCTGCTGCGCACCCTGCAAGAGCAGAAGGGGCAGGCAGTGAGCTCGGCAGGTGCCAGGGCCGCCTGGGCCTGCATTTACAGCCCGGCTCTGCCAGGTAACGATGGCGACCCATTTATCCCGTGCCTGTGCCACGCCCCGCGCAAAGTGCCCTACACGGATCAGCTCATGGGCACTCACGCTGCCCATTTCACAGATGTGGGAGCGGAGGCTTCGCAGAGAGGTCGAGTGACTTGCCCAGGCTGGGAAGGGCAAGCCGGGAGCGAGGGCGTGCAGCCAGGCGGTTCGAGCCCCGTGTCTTAGGCCCTCGGGCTCCCGCCTTCGCTCCAGCTGTGAGGTCGCGGGCAAATGACTCCCCCTCTGTGAAGCTCGGTTTTCTCATCTGTAAAATGAGAAGAATATTCTTCATCTTGGGGACCTATTGTGAGGGTTGGAATGTAATGAGGTGAAGTCCATGGAGTCTCCAGCATAGACCGGCACAGAGGAGAAAAAAAAGAGAGAATTTATTTTCCCTAATTGATGAGAAAAGAAATAGAATTTTCTCTAATTCATGAGGAAAGCGAAGAGAAAGTTTTCACAGAATGAAGGCAGCCCGCCGCGCACACGCTTTGCGGCTGACGTGCGTTCTGCCGACGCCCTCGCTTCCGGTCTCCCAGCAGCCAGGCGGCAGGGCTGCAGGCGGCAGGGGCCACAGCCTTGCTGGTTCTGCTCCTGCCGCTGCCCCTGCATGGCCCTGGGTAGGTCACTGCCCCCCAGCCCCGGTTTCAGCGGCCTCATCTGCAAACTAGGAACCCCTCAGACGCCCTTCCCGGGCCCAGGGAGAGGAAGGTGAAAGTTCTTAGCCATTTCTCAGCACGCAGGGGTTCTAACTCGGGTCTTGTGAGTGAGGGCTGAGCCCTCTGCACAGCCAGGACGCTGACACTCGAGCTGTAGGCCACTTACCTGCACCCCATACCCTTGCACCACCGAACCTCCCAGTTCGGGCCCCTAAAATCTCCGGGTCTGCAGACCCACGGGGCGAAGAGAAAAAAGAAAACCATCAGGCACACCAGATCCAAAAGCCTCCGGCCCAAAGGCAGGTGGGTCCTGTTTCATGAGAGGCTGAGCCTAAGGCCTTTCCAAGCCTCTCCCTGTATCTTTCCAAGGATCCTGAGAGTCAGAGGTATTACTCCGTTTACAGAGGCCCAGAGAGGTGAGGTGCCCCATCCAGGATGAGCCCAGGCCTTTGTTTCCACTGGGGTTGGGGAATGACCACCTCCATGGAAAGTGGTCTTGAGCAGTGTCTGGCCATCCACCCTTGGAAAACGCAGAGTGCTTCCTTCCACGGGGCCAGGCAGGGGACTGGGGAACATGCAAGGCCTTCTGTGCGCTAAGCATTCGCTTTAATCCTCAAGCTGGCAGAGAGAAGGGAAGTGGTTCAGAGAGGGGTGGTGACTCACCTGGGGTCACACAGCAGATAGTGGGGTTTAAATCCAGGCCTGGAATCTGACACCACATCTGGCCTACCAACTACCCCTGAGCCCAGTGGCCCCCTCTGCCATGTGCTTGCCAAAGACTCATGGCTGACCAACTGGAAGTCCATTTCAGTATCAAGGAAAAGTGAGCAGCTTCTGGAAAGTCAGGAGTCAGAGCAGAAGCTTCTGGAAAGCCAGGGGTCAGAGCAACATGA
Source organism: Cheirogaleus medius (assembly GCA_008086735.1). NCBI lineage: Eukaryota > Metazoa > Chordata > Mammalia > Primates > Cheirogaleidae > Cheirogaleus > Cheirogaleus medius. Next base: position 91,448 of record VBSM01002363.1, read on the forward strand.
CAGGAAGCCAAGCGGTACCTGGGGAACATTTGGTGGCTTCTGGCTCCTGGGAGGGTCGGGGCTCAGCTGGTGGGCCCAAACTTGGGAAGGTACAAATCACTGTGGCCCAGCAGTGTGTGAACCTGGAAAATTCCAGGTCTTGTGCAGGCCTGTAAACAATGTCCTCATGTGGGGCTCTCAAAGCCACTTTTTCTCCCCTGGGAGTTTTAGACTTTTCCAGTAATTTAAAACTGTTTACCAGGACCAGCCTTGGTGGTAATGATAATAATTATGGTGTTAATGATAAGTGACATTGGGCCAGCCCTGAGTTCGAATCCCAGGTGTGCTACTTAACTGCTGAGTGCCCGTGAGTGAGCTAGCTATTTAACCCCTGTGCCTCAGTTTTGGTTTTCTCATCTGCAGAATGGGCACAATAACAGACGCTCCCTCACAGGGCGGTTGAGAGGACTGAGAGAGCTTCGTGTGAGACAGCGCTGCAACGCGCCCACGGCGCACGCTCGGGAAGGCGCACGCGTGTTTTCCAGTGCACGGTGCCGTCCCGCACCCGAGCGCCACAGCCTGCCTCCGTGGAGCCCCGAACCTCCGCTACGAACAGGAGTCCGGCTGAATTTTAGTGACATGTGATGAGGAGATGAGAGAGGAACCAGGGCATGGTGTCCCTGCACCACCGTGGGGACACCAGTGGAGTCCCCAAAGACTGGGAAACCCAGACGAGCCGTGCTGAGCAGAGCAGAGTATATGCGTCCTCTTGGGGCTGGGGGAGGAGTGGTCTGAGACCAGGACCCAGCGCCTCATTTTGCAGGACTTTTGTTACCCCACCCTTGCTACGTGCGCTGTGAGTGGGAGGCTGTTGTTCCCCTGCTGTGTGCGTCCTCAGTGGGCCTGTTAGAGCAGTCACTGCAGCATTCGGACATTGAGAGACAAGACAATGGAAAGCTTTTGGGCTCTGGAATTGGGAAGACCTAGCTTTAAATCCAAGCTCTGCTATGTGACCTTAAGGAAGTGACTTGGCCTCTCTGAGCCTCAGTTTGGACAGCTGTAAAGTGGGATAACCCCAGGGATTTAGTGAGCCAAGGGGCTGGCATATGGTAGATACATGATAAATGTCAGTCCTCTCTTCATTTCGTAAGCTCCTCTCCCTGAACTGGCCTCTGAAAGCCACGGGCATGGTGGTGAGCAGAATTCGCACCCTGTTCCCACTCCCAGCCCTGTTTGCTGCCCTTGCCATTTCACTACCCCGGAGCCTTCTGGGCCTTGGAGGACATTCACTCTGCCAGCAACAGCCAATTAACCTTTATCTCCTTTTGAGAACTGTCTGGCGGTCACACGGTGCCTTGGGACGGCTGGAAAGAGGGTGTGCGGATCGCTGGGTCAGGCCGCCAGCCGCCCAGGAGCTGCGGACCCTGGGCACGCTCCTGCTGCTCGTGGCATAGCTGTGGGGAGGAGAAGAGGGAGGGGAAGGACGCGGGGCGTGGGAGAGGCCCCCCTGAGGTCTCCTCTCCAAGGCCCCCTCGGACTGGGACAGGGACGGGATCTGGAGACTGTGGCCACAGGGTGCAGGGAACCGCAGCTGCTCTCCCTGGGCCTGGGGCTGTGTGGGGCATGGCCCTTCCCTGTCTGTGTGGCCTCGGGAACCCACGCGGCCTTTCTGGACCTCAGTCTGCTTGGGAAATCTGCCTCCGAGGTGGTTACCAAGGTGTGGCATTCAACAAGAGCCCCTCAAAACTGGCCAAGCCACAAACATTTTCTTTTTTTTGAGACAGTGTCTTGCTCTGTTGCCCAGGCTAGAGTGCAGGGGTGTCATCATAGCTCACTGCAA
>VBSM01002363.1:93366-141017 GCA_008086735.1 Cheirogaleus medius
CCTCCCACCCTCCCTCCCTGGAGCTGAAGGGCCGGTGCTGCTCCTCCCGCGGAGCCCCAGCCTGCTCTGTGCGCAAGGGCCGCTGCCGCACCTGGAGCCCGGGGCCCTCTCGGGTGCAGGCCTAACTCCTGGGTCTTTGGATCCAGAGACTGGGCCTCGAGCCCCAGTGGGACAGGTGCCGGGGCTCTGGAACCTGTGGTTCTGAGAAGCACACGCCGTCCACCTCGGCTTTGCCACAAAAGATACCAGAATTGTGGGGCGTTGACAATAACGTGGCTGCCCTTCTGCAGAGGGAGGGACTGGCGTGTGGGCAGTGACACCTGCTTCCTGTGCCCAGGCTCCAAGCCGGGGCCTGTGTGCCGAGCACCTGGCGTTAATTCTCCAGTCCTGACAGGAGCCCGCAGGGCAGGTGCCATTATTCGCCTCATTTCATGGATGAAGTCGTTGGGGCTGGGAGCACCGAGCGCCGGCCTGCGGTCTCGGGTCAGACAGGCAGAGCTGGGCCCCGAGCCCCGGCTCTGACCACTGGCTTCTGCTGCCTCCAGAAGGAGGCGGCTGGTGTCAAAGAGAAACCAGGCGCATCTCACCATTTCAGATAGAGCTCCTCACTGCCGTCGTAGCCATGGCACCACTTCCACACTGGCTGCTCCGGGAAGGCCTTGCTGGGGACCGTGGGTGAGGGCTCATGGTCTGTGAGGTGGCTGTGGGGGTCCGTGAGAGCCCTGGCATGGGGTACCAGCTACACCGGTGCTCAGTGGTGGCTGGGCCCTCAGTAACCGGGGGCAAGAGGGGGAGGAGAGAACCACATAACCTTCCCTGCCACCTTCCCTGCTGACACTGACATGTCCCCAGAGCCTCTGGGACTGAGGGGTTCCTTGCACATGAGCCGTTGAGGACTGCTGAAGCCCGAGTCTAACCTGGGGCAAGGCATCCTGGCAACCTGGAAGGTTCGGAGCTCAGGCCAGGGTTTGGGGAGAAGAAATAAGTACAAAGTCCAGGAACTATTTTTCCCGTGGGGCTGAGTGTGTGCAGCTGCCTTCGACCCAGGTGTGGTCTGAGCCGGAGCCTCGGCCAGCGGCAGGGCGGGGCAGTGGAAGGGACCCTGCCTACTGGGTCTAAAATCTAGCCCCGCCACCCATAAGCTCTTTGACCTCAGGCAAGCCCCTCTCCTCTTTGGGCCTCAGTATCCACAGCCCTAAGATGGAAGTGATTGCAGCTGCCTGTCGGGGTCTGCAGGGAGGCCCCTCCTGGCACACACGAGGTGATCGGTGTTCCCACTGCACCTCCACCACCTGCTCCTGAGTGTTAATCTTGCACCACACTGGGTCACACGAGACCACTTATCTGGGCTGACTCAGTCCTAACCCTCCCTGAGAAAGCACGGCTGAGGGACAGGAGTGAGGACCAGAACACCCTGGTCTGCATCACGGCTCTGCCACTTCCTCGCCGGTGACCTTGGCAAGCCATTTACCATGTCAGGGCCTCGGTTTCCTGCGTAATAACGGCACCCTACCTACAGAGCTGTTTGAGGATTGAGGATTAAATTGACTTCTCCCACAATAGCTCCCAACTAGTGGTAGCTATAACAACAGTAAGAAGGATTATTATCATCATTCTGGATTTGTGTTGCACTCTTGGCTTTGTTCAAGGCTTATTCGAGTAGCCAAGTACAATCTTCTATATTTGCTATAAAACTTCTGCAAAGAAGGTTGCTCATGATGCATCTCTTACAAAGTCCTATCTGAAAGTTCATCCCAGAATTCATTGTCAAGAGAAATGTCATCTTCCTGAAGAATTAATGTTTTCCCTTGTTGATAACTTGAACTATGCAAATGATCCTAATTCCCTTTCTGCCTTGGCTGCCAGAAAGCTCAAGTCAAATTGAAATCTCAATCATGGTAGCAATTAGATCTGGTTTATTTGCTTCCATTCCTTTTCTGTCTGGCTTTCTATTTGACCTCATCTTGTGAGATATGTCCCTCTTGTGTCTTTAAACCCTCTATGGAAAGAAGTCATGCAGAAAAGAAAAAATCAACTTAGTATTATACGCACAAAATCGAGGTAGTTGGCCTAATAGACTTGGTTATCCAGCTTCTTGGATAACTTTAGCTTGGGAGGGGATAGGGTGACAGATGTGCAAGGGGCCTCAGAGGTCACCTCCTTGTTTGGGAAAATGAGGCCCACAGTGGTTATTTCCTATACGCTATTACCTTTTTATTTGCTTGTCTGAATAGCAAATAAATTATCTATTTATGTACCACATTCATTAGGAAATGTTGGATCATAATCACAAAAGCAGTTATAAAATCCTATTAACTGAGCAAGTAGATTATAAAACCACCTAACAACAAAATAACACATCTCACGTGACCCCAGCTACCTACCTGGTGTGCTGTATGTATACATATTTACTTGGGATCCATACAGCTTGGGCTAGCAGTGGGTTCTTTCTGGGTGGTAAGTAGGATTATGAGTGATTTTGCATTTCTTAGCTGCATTTTAGACTTTTTCTACAGTAATCTTGGAGGGTTTTTGTAATATGCTAATTATGTGTGTATTTTTAATTTAAAGGAACATTTGTCAGGAGAGGCCTAAAAGACCTGGCCACCACAAATGACAGCAGCGTGGGGCTGGAAAAGCCCTGCTCCTCCGCAGGTGCCAGTGCCCGTTTCTGGAACAAAGGCTGAGGGAGCGAAGGTCGAGGTTTCCCCGCAGCAGCCGTAGGCCTGACTTTGGGAAGAGTGGGCTCACTTGGGTGGGCGGGACGGCGCTTCCTCGGCTACGGAGCAGTGTCTCCGTTGAGAATCCAGAGGCAGAGTCTGGGACGCCCCTCCAGGCCGAGTCTGTGCATGTGGGAAACGTGGTCGGTGTCAGTGACACAAGTGTGTCCATCGTATAGAACCGAGCCCAGCGACAGGGCCGTGAAAGGCAGAGAGGCGCAGAGGGACCGAGCAGCCTTCTCACGAGAGGCACGGAGGATGGGGTCTGAGATGAAGGCTGAGGAGGAAGCCTGGGGCTGCCACGCCGTGGCAGTAGCAGGGCCAGCGCCCAGCAGCCGAGTGCCGGGCTGCGTCGGCACTGGGTACGAGACCCTCCATCGCTCCTCGTGCTAGCCCTGTGGGGTAGGATCACTTGCCCTATTTTGCAGATAAGGAAACTGAGGATCAGAGGAGGAAAGAGACTTGCTGAAGGTCACGCAGCTAGGAAGTGATAGAGACAGGATTTCAACCCTGGGTGCCTGACTTCAGAGGCTGGGCTTTTTTCTCCTTCCACGCTCAGAGGGAGAGAGCGGGGCTGTGGGGAGAGGCAGGGGGAGAGAGAGGGAGGGAGGCTTTCATGAGGCCATACCTCCCAGCCTACTCTCCCAGGACAGAGGTGGGCAACCTTTTTCTGCAGAAGGCTGGACAGTGAGTATTTTCCGGCTGTACAGGCCACGCGGCTTTCGCTCCTCACCCTTGATGCAGTGTGAAAGCAGCCACAGCAACGTGGAAGGGAAGTGTGCATGCTCAGATCAAACTTTAGTTTTAGACAAGGAAACATATATTATGGATCATATTTGCATGTCATGAAATATTCTTTTGGTATTTTTCAATCATTTAAAAATGTAAAAAGCACCCTTAGCTCACAGGGGAGGCCATCCAGACATGGCCTGTGGACAGCAGGGTGCCCATCCCTGTCCTAGAGTATCAGGTGCAGAGACCTCTGACGTCGTCATGAATGTTTTTGCAGCTGTGTCCCTTGTGGGCAGGGGGCTTGAAGGTTCTGGGGAGCAGCCCAGCTTTGGAGGGTCCCACAGAGGCTGGGGCGCCCTGAGGGATCTCAGTGAAGGGAGCTGAAGCACCTCAAGCCAGAGAGTGTCTGTAGGCCCCAGGGTGAGCATTTCAGGGGTGAAGGGGAGACCCTCATAGATCGGCCTGACAGACGTTAGGGTCACGCTCGCCTGTGTGCCTGCTAACATCCAGCCGTCCAGCTCCCGTCTCAACTGGACCCTCGCAGGGAGGGCTGACACCCACGCTTTTAACAAGCTCCCCAGGAAACACTGAGAATTCCTTATTAGTTGGTGACCTCAAGAAAGCACACCCACTTTTCTGCACCTTGGTTTCCTCATCTTTAAAATGGGCACAAGCATGGCCTCTACGGCATGGGCCTGTTAGGGCGGCAGACCGCCCAGAGCTTGGTGGGCGGTGAGTGCTCACTGTGATCACCACTGGTGCTGGCGCCACCCTGCATCGCACACGCGGGGAGCTGGGGCCTGGTTCCACGACGGCTGTGGTGAGGCCCTGTCCCCTGGGCCTCGGTTTCCTCGCCTGGAAGGAGCGGTGGCCGTGAGTCCCGAGCACGCTCTGGTGTGGACGCCGTGGCCACGTGTGCAAAACTCGTGGCGGGAACAAGGGGGTCCGAGGCCGGTCTTACCTTCGCTGCTCTCGCCGGGCGGGTGGTAGAAAGACAGCCCCAGGGAGACGATGGCCGCGACCTCCAGGATGATGAGCGTCACGTCCTGCAGCGCCTCCCACACCAGCTGCAGGAAGGTTTTCGGCTTCTTCGGAGGTATAAAGTTTTGCCCAAAAATCTGCTTTCTCTTTTCCAGGTCTGGAGCCGTGCCCGGCAAACCTGTGGACAGAGTGCAGAGAGGTCGGCTCGGGGGCTGGACGCAGGGGCGGTGCCAGGAATCTAGGGCCAGAGGGGAGAACAGAGCGGGAACCTTGCAGGCACCCGGCCCAGGAGTTCACACCTCCCGGCTTTGGGCCATGAGTGGGCTGAACAGTGGCCCCCAGAAGACGTGTCCACACCCTAACCCCTGGAGCCTGCGAGTGTGACCTCATCTGGGAGAAGTCTTTGTTGATGTAATTAAGTTAAGGATCTTGAGGTGAGATCATCCTGGATTATTTGCGTGGGCCTTAAATCCAGCGGCAAGCGTCCTTACTAGAGACATAGACACGGGGAAGACAGCACGTAAAACTGGAGGCAGAGACTGGGGTGATGCAGCCACAAGCCAAGGAACGCTGGAGCCACCAGGACCTGGGAGAGGCAAGGGGAGGTCCTGCCCCGGCGTCTCTGGGGAGGGGGTGCCCTGCCAACACCCTGATTCGGGGCTTCCGGCCTCCAGAGCTGTGAGAGAACAAACAAGCCCCAGCGTGTGGTCCTTGCTCTGGCAGCCGCGGGACATGAACACGCAGCACTGTGCCCACCCCGCCCGCACCAGGCCCGTCCTTTGTTTGCGTTCCCACCCACCCTCTGCGAGTGCGGAACACCAGGTAAGAGAACAGACGCTCTAGGGTCTCTGCTTGGACTCCAGGCCCAGCCTGATGGGCCAGCTCTCTGAGCCTGGCACCTCCTCTGTAGTGGGGTGGTGACTGCACCTAACCCACGGCGTGGCTGTGAGGGCCGCGTGAGGGCACGCATATGGTCCACGAGCGTTACTGAGCTCCTACTAAGTGCCCGGCACTGTTGCAGGCACAAGAACGGAGCAGCCAGCCAGACAGAGCATCCGCCCTAGGAGCCGGCCTCGCCGGGTGCCTGCCGTGTGCTCGGAGCCGCCGGGCCCTCAGCTGCCGCGAGCAGTCACGCGCTCCTGGGTGAGCGAGGGAGGCGCGGCCCGGTAGACCGCTCACCGTGCGGGGCCTTCTCAGCGCTAAGGGCCACTTCCAAGCCTCCATTCCTTCATCACCAGGTAATTCTTCCAGACCCACACGCTGCGCGACAACCTTGGGAGGCTCCTCAGCTCCAGAATGGAGTCCTCGCTGCCCTGCCCGGCACTCTGGCCTCCTGGTCCGGCCCGCGATGGAGGCTCGCAGCCACATCTTTCCCTGTGTGGCTTCGTCCCAGCCCAGCCTGGCAGGGGCCCGGCACCCCCTTCCTCCTGCCGCAGCGTGCCTGTGCAGCACCCTTCTCCGCCAGCGTCGCTGCTGCTGCCTGCGGTCCGCACGTCCCCTCCTGAACTCACTGAAGGCCGGAAGCCCAAGGGCAGCTGGCCTTCAGCCCACTCCTGACAGCCAGCATGCCTGGAGGGCTGGAACGTCAGGCTGCTAAGTTGATGGGGCCAGCGGTCTGATACGACTGTGCTCTAGGACTCTGACAGTCTGCTGTTCGCTGGCTCGTTCATCCATTCACTCACTCGATCTGCATTCTTGAGTCCCCACCAGGGGCCCAGCCTAGTGACGTGGGGAGAGTGACATGCAGGGGACAGGCCCAGCCACCCGTGGACAAGAGCTGAGTGGTCCTGGGCGTCCAGCAGCCTGAGGTTCAGGGGTACAGGGAGATAGGCGTTTGTCCTGTCTGGGGTTCTAGGTGCTGAGTGTCCTGCTGCCGACAGTGAGAACTCCATCGGGAGACCCCGCAGGGACGGCCCAGGGATGGCTCATTCCCTAGGAGGCCTTGCACCAGCCTCTCCCGGCGGCTCTGATGGTTCCACGTCCCGCCCGCACAGTGAGAATGAGGTTGTGCCCATTCTGCAGATGGGGAGACAGGCTTCCTATCTGCCCCAGCTGCCTCGGGGGGGCTCCTGGGCCCTGAGAACCCAGCGAGCCCTGAGCAGACGGAGAAGTGGCCTCCGCTGTCCGTGCTGGGGAGGCCACCTGGGCCACCTGTGTGCGGAGCAGGCAGACACCACACACCACAGTGCGCCTCTGGGAACTGTGGGAAGGTTCCTGTCTTCCTCACTTTGTCCAGTTCTACCCACAGCCAACGCCCGAAATCCTCCTACTTGAGCTTTAGTCCTCTAACTAAAAGCTCCAACTCCTTTAGGCTTCCTGGGAGGGAGGAGCCATCCTCAGTTGTGGGTGCCATGGTGTGAGTGAGTTTCAGGCTTTTTCCTGGGAGTGGGTTTTGACAAGGGGAGAAGGGGAGTTCAAGAGGGTGGGCCTCTGAGCAAGGGGCTCTCACCAGCCCGTATTGGCCTGTTGTAGGAGTTGCTGTGCCTTTGGCCAGCCAATCCCCTTCTCTGAGCCTCAGTTTCCCCATCCCAACACTGGTGGAGTGAGATGGGTATGCCCCAAGGATCCCAGGGGTTCCAAGGTCTGCAGGCCCTGAAGTGGTTCTGCTGGGGTCTGTTTCCACATTTTGGGAGAGCTCTTCATAAAGTTTGCTGTAAATAAAGGGCTTTGCTAAGAAAAAGCTTGGGGCGAGTGGGGCCAGCCCATGCCTCTTGACTGGCTCAGAGAGAAAGGGGTCTCTGAACCTTCTGAGGCTCTGTGAGTCGAACGTCCTGGAGTCTGGAGTGTGAGAGGCTGGTATACCGTGGGTGCTCTCCAGTCCCAGCAGCCAGGCCACAGCTCTGGGCACATGCTGGGGAGCCACAGGCCAGGCACTGGGACCCCGAGTCCTGGGGCAGCAGGCAGGGCAGGGGCGGCAAAGTTGAACAGAGTTTGCGAGCAGCGAGGTAGGTGGGTGGAGATGATGGGGAGCAAAGGGAAGAATCTCGGTCCTTCTAAAGGGGCAGCCGTTTCTCAGCTCCCGTGGGGGACGTGGGCCTGCTTGGTGGATCTTCTAGTTTTCTAAGAGAAGCTGGATGTCTGGGATTTGCTGTAAAATCTCCCTATTAAAAATATTCCAGGACCAAATACAGCCTATCTGTGGGCTGGATTCGGCCCTCAGCTTGCTGGTTTGAGGCTGCGAGCTGCGGGGTGGGGCGGGCAGAGCGGAGCAGCCTCCCTGGCCCCCTCCGCGGCAGCTCCCTCCCCAGCACCAGGCCCCGCCCTGCTCCCCCAGGCTTCGGAGCAGACCCCTGTCTTTCCAAAATAACTCAGGGAACAGAAATATCTGTATATTCTGCTAGGGCTTTTCCCATGGCAGAGACTTCCAGGCGGTTTCCATAACACCCACACCTAAGTCCAAGACGGGACCCCTGGGCACGGGGCCACGCCGGGCCTCTGAGATGCTACACGTGGCCACGGCACCCCACACGCCATCGTCCTCTCAGCGGAAGGCGGGCCACGCTAGAGCTGGGCATACCAGGCCCCAAGAACACGAGTGGGGTTTGGGCTCAGATGGCCTGGGTCCAAATCCCAGCTCCGAGTGACTTCAGTGCTCAGGGCCTCGGTTTCCCCATTTGTAAAGCGCAGGCAGTGGCAGTGCCTATTTTACAGGGAGGGACGGGGCACAGCACCGCGTCTGTGCGGGCAGAGGACTGCACTGTGGCCACTGTCCCGGCTGTCGGCCGCGTGGGAGACTCGCCTAGGCCTCCTGGGAGAGGAAGACTCTGGACTAGCAGGAGTTTGGTAAGACAGAGAGGGTCGGTTCAGGTGAGGAGAGGCACGGCAGAAGGGCCTTGTGACTGAAGGCAAAGCCACGTCCCCTCTCTGGGCCTCGGTTTCCCCATATGTGACATGAAGGACTGGCCTGGATGAAGGCGGGGGGGCTTTCTGTACTCTGTATCCAAAGACAGTGGTTTTGAGGACCTGCAGGTGGGACGGCTCGCCAGGTCCAGCCCACCTGCCATGCCTTTCCCAGGAGCTGAGCCTCGCTGCCTCCCTGCCTTCCTGCTGAGAGTCAGCACGCCTGTTCTTGGGAGCAGAAACAGCAGAGGTTGGTGTGAGAGATGAACGGCGTTAGAGATTCAATTTAGATTAGAGAGCATCTCACCACTTAGCATATTAAAAATTAATATCATGTGTCAAATATCACTGGACAAAGCCAGGGAGGCCCCCAAAATTCAGAAACACAAATGCCCAGACAGATGCTGTGTGGGGTTGTGGGTGTTCAAATGTGAATTTGCTTTCTGTACAAGACAGAGCACTGAGTCAGGAGCCAGGTTGGGGTCTTGGTTCTACCACTGACTTATGAGTGAACTTGGGCCGTTTGCTTCATCCCTCAGAGACTCAGTTTTCTCATCAGTAAAATGGGAATAAAATAACCACTAGGCTGGGGAGACCCATATACAGAGGAATGGTGTGAAAGCTCTCTGCAGTTTGTAAAGCACAATCATTGTGTCTTCGTGGTAAAAAATATATCGGCACTTGTGCAGACTCTTCTCCGGGGGTCAGGACTGGTGTGTCCTATACTTGAGCAGGAGAAGAGACCACAGGGCAGAGCAGGGCACTGCGGCTGTGTGGGGACTGCTCGTGGTGATGGCTGCTTGCTGTCCTGGGCATCTGAGAAAACTTTCTCCCAAAGTTCATCTCTGCTCAGCTGTGCTGGACACAAACCAGGTTTTCCCAGCCTCTAAGCCTCTGCCCTGGCGCTCCCAACGCCTCTGCCCGGAGTGCCTTCCTCTGTCTTCTCAGCCTTTCTTACCCCTGCTAACGGTAGCCTCAGGCCATCGGAGAGGATTTGTTTGGTCTGCGGTGGTTTTAAAAAGTGGAAAATTTTCACAAACGTTCAAAACGCAGGCAATTCCACATAACATCCTGAAGTCTGGACCACGCACCGACCTAAGTTGGAACTCGTGACTGGGAGCTCTCTGGCTCAGACACCGCCCCGCGGCAGCTCGGTCAGGGGAAGCCTGGGCGACAGTGCGCGCCGGCTGGTCTCTCAGGGGCGGAGGGAGCCTGAGCCTTGTCTGGCCGCAGAGCACAGAGCTGGGGACAGGGAGGACGAGGCACAAGGCAGGTGTTCTGGCGTTATGAGGGGGAGGCCTTTCGAGCAGGTGAGCTGAGGATGGATGCATTACCTAGGGAAGAATGGAGGGAGAATGTTCGCACAGAGGCTGGGTGGCCACCACGGCTGTCCCATCGCCAGATGCCAGGCCCCCAGAGACTCAGGATCCTCCTATTTTAGGGAAGCCTGAGTTTCTCCTACCCCATCAGCCCCTCTGAAGGTAGAGGAAGTACCTAGGGTCACCTAAATGGTGTGTATCCAATCAATCATCTACTCGTTTGACTGATCAACACATTTTCAGTGAGCACCTACTATAAGCAGACATCATTCTGTATGTTGGGGGTGCTACAGAGAGGAAGAGCAGGGTGTCAGGAAGGGTTTCCTGGCAGGTGTCATTATAATTTGGGTGAGCTCAGAAGAAGGAGTGAGGGTTAATAAGTCAAAAGGGTGTGAGTGGTCTGCAAAGGAGAAAGAAACTCCAAAGGGCTTGGGAAAGGCCAGAGTAGTGGGAACACCCCTGGTTTGCCTCTCAGGAGAGGAGACCAATGGCTTCCAAGGAAGAGGACACATCTACTGTACTCTTTACCCCCAGCTCCAGGAAAGGCTGAGTTCTTCCCACACCACACAGGGGTAGCACTATGCAGGCCTTGGGGGGTAAGGTGAGAGTGTTCTCTGACGGAGACTTTAGCTCTTGTAACTCATCTTGTTACCCTCTTCCCCTTGCCTGCTTGGTAGCTCAGCACTGAATTTGCAGTTCACCTCTTGAAGCTGCACCAGATTACTCAGTGGCATGTCTTGTGCTGGTGAATCTTCATCTTCTTTCTCCTCTCCTCCCCTTGTCTGGATTTCCTAACTCAGGTGATTTAAAACCTTTTAGTGTGAGACAAACTTTTATAAGCCAATTTGGAGGTAGGATGCAGGTAACTAATCAGGATGAGGAAGGGGCCACTGACACAGGTAAAGGAGCAGGGGCTGGGCTGGAGGTCAGAATGGAGGGGAGGGGTGACGGAGCGGGCATGCTTCTCCCTGGCAGTCAGGGGCAGGACAGGGCTCTGCTCTTCCCGTGAGTGGGACACCACATGCCAACAGTCTGGGCTCTATTGAAAGCAGAGGCCACTGGCCACTGGGAGGGGCTCCGGGTGAGTGTTCCAGGCCATCCAGATGACCTCTGACCTCTTCTCCCGGCCCTGAGGCAGAGCACCTCTATTTCCAACCAGGGGGCCCCAGAGATATTTCCTCCCCTGGCAGGAGCTGGAGCCAGCTCGTTCCCCACTGAGGCTGGCTGGGTGTGGCGCTGCCTGGCGGAGTGGCCCTGCCCGCTGCCCAGGGAAATGATTCCAAGTAAAAAACCCAACGGTGATAATGCCTCCAGATTCTCCCTCTGCTGCTCAGACTTCGTGTGAAGACAAACTGCTCCCCGAGGAGCCCAGGCCACAGGGCCAGCGGTGAGGGGGAGTAAGCGAGGGCAGGGCTCTTGCCGGGGCTGCGGGCGGGAGCCTGCCCCGTGTTTGCAGGGCAGGGCCGCTCAGCTGGGATGGGCCACACTGGTGGGAGGCAGCAGCAGGCTGCTGGGTGACCTCAGCCCTGGGTTCAAAGCCCAGCAGCTTGGTGGTGCAGGGCTGGTGCCTTGAGCAAGTTATTTTCCCTCTCTGAGCCACGGTTTCCCTCCAGTGAGATGCAGAAAGATACTAGTGTCTTGCAAGGTTAATGGAGGATGGGAAGATGATGTGTGTAAGTAGTACCTAGCACATACTGGCCCTCATAAATGACAGATGTGAGCCGGGCGCGGTGGCTCACGCCTGTAATCCTAGAGCTCTGGGAGGCCGAGGCAGGAGGGTTGCTTGAGGTCAGGAGTTCGAGACCAGCCTGAGCAAAAGTGAGACCCTGTCTCTACTAGAAATAGAAAAATTAGCCAGGTGTGGTGGTGCACACCTGTAGTCCCAGCTACTCGGGAGGCTGAGGCAGAAGGATCGCTTGAGCCCAGGAGTTTGAGGTTGCTGTGAGCTACGATGACACCACTGCACTCTAGCCTGGGTGACAGAGCAAGACTCTGTCTCAAAAAAGAAAAAACAAATGAAAAGACAGATGCAGCTGTTATCACTAACTCCTGCGGTAAACTACCGCTGTTACTCTGGGCTGGAATGTGCATCCTCGACATTTCTGTCTGCATCGCCTCAGTCTTAGTCCGTGTCAGAAAGCACCTCCACAGCCACAGCACCCCCGCACCTAGATCTGGAGACCCGACTTGAACCCCCTGTCCCTGCCGTGTGACACTGAGTGGGGCACTCACCCTCTGAAGAGGGGCCTCGGCTGTCTCGCGTGGGGGTCAAACAGAACCAAGACCCTGACAGGGAGCGGCAAAGCCCTCCTACTGCGCGCACCCTGCCACGCAGATGTGCACACTGAGGCGCAGGGTCCTCTGCTGGGCCGGCAACTGAGGCGGGTCACCCTGCCCGCTCCGGCCTGATCTAGTTAGGGACAGGCTGCGTCCGCTCTGGACAAATGCCCCGCAGTGACGCGGCCTGCCTAAGCACGAACCCGGATTCACGCCAGCCCGGTCGCTGTGGCTCTGGCGCTCAGGAGATTCCCACGGAATGTACGATCGTGCTTTCGCGGGAGAGCCGTGCAGGTGGCTTCCTGGCACTGCCACGTGTATTTAAAAACAGTGGTTCAAACCAAACAATGTCTGAGAGGCATCCAGAAAGCTGGCGTGTGACCGCGCGTGAGAGGCTGTCTGAGCACGCGTGTGCCCGAGGGCGCGGCTGTGCAGTGGTGTGCAGACCTGGGCACAGGCGGGCGTGGGGCACAGGCCGTGTGGCACAGGAGTCCACGTGCTCTGCGCCCTGTCAGAGTCCGGGCAGAGCGGGCAGCTCACACAGGCGTCACTGACGGGACTTTCGGAGCTCACGGTGGTTCACGACAAAGCCACGACATGGGACGGAAGACCTAAGTCTGAGCCTTGCCTGGAGCTGCTTCCCGGCTCTGTGACCGTGGGCAGGTGACTTCCCCTCGCTGGGCCTTCCTTTCCTTGTGTGCAACATGGGACTGATGACAGCACCTGCCTCACAGAGTTACGCAGGCGACACGGTGACAGTGGGCACACAGTAGGGCTGTGGCTCCTGTGAGCTGCCGTTGCTGCTGCTGTTATTGCTGAGCTGCCGCCAAGGCTCTGGCTCTCACCGAGGCTGCACGCTGATGTCACCTGGGAGCTTTAATGAGTGTCACTGCCCGGCCGTGACCTGGGGATGCTGAGTGAATCGGGCTGGGCAGGGCCTGAGCCTGGGCCCTGCGAGTCTTAAGAGCCCCCCCAAAGTGTGCAGTGTGCAGCCAGCGAGGGGAACTTGGTGGTGCCCAGGGGCGGCAGCTTCAGTGTCACCTGGGGACTTGTTAGAATGCAGATTCTCAGGCCTCACCCGGACCTACCGAGTGGACACTGTGGGGTGGGGTCCGGCCGCCCGGTGTTCCAAGCCCTCCTGGGTGGTGGGGATGTGGCCTCGGGCTGAAGAACCACTGGCCTGGGGCCACAGGGGAGGATGTTGAGCTGCCAGGGGCTCTGGGCACATCGTCACCTTTGAGCCTCGTAAACAGCCCTGAGACGTGGGGGCTGTTGCCACGAGGGGTTTGCTGGCTCCACAGGGTCCATCTCCTTCCCTGGGCGCTGCCGGCCAGGCTCACCGCCTCTCCGGAGGTGGCCGGGGAGGTTGTAAGGGCTGCAAGCTGAGAAGCCGACAAACCCAGACACTCTGACTGTCTCCTGCAGGTGGCTGAAGGCAGCTGGAGGAGACGCTAGGAATCAGGTGGGGAGAGAAAGGAGACCAGCAGAGGCGGGCAGGTAGCACAGGGCCAGGGGCTCGGCCTCAAGGTCAGCTCTGCGGCACCCTGCCCTGCTCCACAACCTTCCATGGCTCCCCGTGTCCTTTACAGCCATCCAATTCCTGGGCTCACAGTGGCCCCTCTGAGGTTGTCCCAAAGGACTTCTGCTTCACTCCAGCCATGCCACACTTACCTGGTTCTGCCCAGCCACAGGCCCCGCAGTGCCTGGCATTAGTCTGCTCCGTCCTGGCTCATCTGGCCCCCCAGCATACCCACCTCCCTCTGTCGCCTGCCCTGTGCAGTTAGTCTGGAGAGACCCAGATGAGTGTTTGCTACCATCTCCTGAAAGCCTTCCTCAGTTTACCCGGCAATAACAACCTCTGCTTCTTGTCTTTCTTTAATAGCCTTTGTCACGCAGCTCATTCTTCACCGACACCTCTACCGGGCGTCTCTCCTGTGCCAGGTCTTGGCCCGGAGAGATCCCCAGCTGGGTCCTCCTTTGCTGCCACTGCCTTCTGGACGCGGATTCTGCTACCCCTGACGGAGGCTGCTTGCACCAGAGCACGGTGGGCCGAGTACACCTCCCCCCCACCTCTCTGGGGACCAGAGATGGGGATGTGGGTGCTGTAGCTGCCCAGAGGCCCCTGGACAAATGCACCTGGGACAGAGAGACACTGCCTCTGCGGGAAAGTAGCCCGTGCCCTGTCATCGCCTGTGGTCTGGGTCTGTCTGGGCGGTCACGGGAAGCTCAGCACAGGTCTGAGGGGCTGGCTGGCTGTCACCCAGCATGTGTGCTGGGCACCTGTACAGTGCTGGAGTTTGTGGCCATGTCACAGTGCCGATCGATGGCTCCTGACGGGCGGGGTGCGGGGGAGGGGTGTCTTTCTCATTGCTGGTGGCCCCAGGCGGGGCTTTCTAAGGGCCCAGCGTCTCTGTTCCTTACGAGCGGCTGGTGGAGGAGCAGAGCTTACCGGTCATGTGCTCACGTGCAGGCCTGACGTTGAGCCACACCCGTGCACATGCAGACGTGGCGAGGACGTGAATGTGCAGTCGCGCTGGGCAGTTTCTCCGTAGGCACGTGGGCGCAGTGTCCACACATGTAGGCATGGCACAGAATGGGGACGTGCTGTGTGCCTCTACCCTGCCACAGTGCGGACACAGGTTTCCACTGATTTCAGTCCACCCCTCGTGCTCTCCCCCAGTCGGGCTGAGTCCCTGCCCCTCTCTCCACTGTGGGAATTCTTTACAAACCCTCTGCTCAGGGTGCCAGACTTGCCACACGGGCAGGGACGTGGGCATGGGGGCCAGGGGAGTGCGGCGGTGCACACTGCTGACAGAAATTCACTGTTGCTTGCTGCAATCCCAATTCCACTGCGTGTCCTGTGTCTGTCTTTGTTAGGTCCGACCACCCTACCCCTAAGTCCCTGCTGTGCTTCCCCATAGTTGGAGCAGGACATGTCCCGCGGCCAGCCACTTTCACCCTCCCATTTGACAGGTGGGAAAATAGAGGCCCAGAGATGGGAGGTGACCTGACCCAGGTACAGGGAGATTCGGCTGCGGAGCCTGGGCCCTTCCACCACCCCGCAGGGGCGTGAGGAAGGAACGACCGCTCAGCTCGCTCAAACCCAGCCTTACTGCGTGCACGCGAGTTACGGCCGTTTCATTTTCTCTCTCTCTGTCAGCCTCGCTGAAGAGTCATGATTCGGCCCGTCCTGAGATGACCTCTGAGAAGGCTTTGTCTCAGCCCTTTGGAAAAATGGAGGCCAGAAAAGCCACTTCTCCCTCCTTCCGCCGAGAGGCCGCAGAGCCGCGGCTGCAGCCTCCCAGGACGGCTTCCAGTTCCAGCCTCCATCCGCCCTGCCACTGCGTGACGGAGAGGTAGAGAGTGGTGTCCCGCTCTGAGCTTCAGTTTCCTCATTTGCAAATCGGGGCAGAGGGGCAGTGCGGCTCCGGCCACTGGGGCGGATGGAAGGAGCCGCAGCAGGGACAGTGTCCGCACAGCGGCACCCAGAGCCAGCGCCGCACGCCCCTTCTCCCTTTGAACTCAGACGCTGCCCCACGCTGCGCTGCTGGCAGTGGCAGCGTGCTTGTGTCTTCTCATCGCTCTGTGACCTCAAGTGACCCTTCCAGTGACACAGGGCCACCCCCCCCACAGTGTCGCCCGTTAGGCTGGGCTGCGGCTCCTGTAAACGAGCACGTGTGCTTACGTGAGCATCGCTGCACACACGCCTGATTCTCCTGGCCGTGCTGTGAGATGGGGATCACAAGCTTCATTTTATGGATGGACAAACTAAGGCTCAGAGAGGTAAAGAGGCTTGCTCAGGGTCACACAGCTAAAGTTGGGATTTGCACTCAGGTCTTTGAGGCTCCACAACCGTAGTCTTTCCACACCATGCCATGCTGCCTGCTTCAGGACCAAGCACGGAAGCGAAAGCCGACAGCTCTGCCATTTTCCTTGTTGCTCTTGAGACAGCCTCTTGCCATAGACAGAGACTTGGCAGCAGACCAGAGCTAGCTCCCAGGGATGCCAAGCACCTGAAGGAAACTGGGAAAACTTAGTCACCAGGCTGGGTGTTGCTAAATATTTGTGTTGTCACTGCAGTGTGGGTTCCTCCATTAGCATAAATAAAAGTCTTATATTTTGATAGAAAAAAAATCCACAAGTCTTTCAAAAGCTACAACATTTATAGAAAAATACATTTCTGTCTTTGGAAAGCGAGTGGGCTAAATAAACAGTGGTACATCTAGTCCACAGAATACTACACGGCAGTTAAAGAAAATGAGATCCATTTAAATGTACTAACATAGAAGGTTCTCCAAGACTCCTTTTTGAGTTAAAAAAGAGCAAGTTGCAGAACAATATGTATAGCTTTATTCCACTTATGTAAAACAGAAAACTTTACAAAATAATAGTTTATATTTTCTATGGGTACATATATATGTAAATATGTAGCAAAAGGTCTGAAAGGATCCGCTCCAAACTCATGAAGGTAGTATCTCTGGGGAGGGAAAGGGTACTATGTTTGGTTGCAGTGGTCAGGCAAACTCTAGCTTTGATTGAAATATTTTAATTTTAACCAGGAGAATGTGTTCATGTTTTATTTAGATAATTCAAAGTTTAATTTAAAGGGGAAATTGATATGTACTATAAGAAAATAAAGATTTGTTTCCATATAACCTTTAGATGAAGTAGACTTGAGCACAAACATTCCTGGGTTAAAATCTCACTTTCTCTCTTACTATCTGTGTGCCCTTTCTGAGTCACTTCACCTCCTCTATGCCATGGGCTGTGGTGCCCAGCCCAGAGCCAGGTTGTGAAGATTAAAATAATGTAATAATATATGTAACCTAAACATTTGTACCCCCGTAATATGCTAAAATAGATCAACAAATAAAATAACGTAACAAGCGTGGCATTCCCTGGGCACAGAGCAGGCATTCAGTGTGCAAACCCACCGCCTTTTCCTTTCTTCTCATCCTTTCCCATCTTCCACCAGGGTCCTCCCCTGCCTCTTGGCCCTGCTATGCCACCCAGCAAGCCTCAAAGGAAAACGTATCTCAGATCTGATTGTTCCCCTCTGCTGCTCACATGTACAGTGCTGCATCTTAGTCCAGGCCACCTCCTTGCTTGCCTGGAGGGCCTCGGCAGCCACCTCACCAGCATCCCTGTTCCCACCCTCAATCCATTCTCCACACAGCAGCCAGAGGATGTTTTAAATGTGTAAAGTGCACTGTGTTCATGTCAAGCCCTTGCTTCAAACGCTCCAGTGGCCCCCCTTGCACGTGGAGGAAATCCACTCTCCTTACCAAGATCGGCAAGGCCCTGTAGATGGTCTTGCTCCCGCTGTCCTCTGCAGTCTCCGCCCCACCACTATGCTCCGGTGACACCAGCCTCTTTTCTGAGGCTTCAACACAAGTGCTTTCCTGCCTCAGGGCCTTTGCACATGCTATTCCCTCGGCCTGGAATGTTCTTTCCATCTTTTTGTACCTAACTCAGCATTTCCTTTGGCTGAATCTCACTCCTGACTAGGTTAGACCCCTCTTTGAATGTTCTTATAGCTCCCCAAAAAACCATTTCATTTTAATCATTATTTTTATAATTAATGATGTAGTTGGATTTTTTTGTTTTTTTGTTTGTTTTTTGAGACAGAGTCTCACTCTGTTGCCCTGGGTAGAGTGCAGTGGTGTCATCATAGCTCACTGCAACCTTAGACTCCTGGGCTCAAGCAATTCTCCTGTCTCAGCCTCCCGAGTAGCTGGGACTACAGGCATGCACCACCATGCCCAGCTAATTTTTCTAGTTTTAGTAGAGACGGGGTCTCGCTCTTGCTCAAGCTGGTCTCAAACTCCTGAGTTTAAGCGATCCTCCCGCCTCAGCCTGCCAGAGTGCTAGGATCACAGGCGTGAGCCACGCGCCCGGCCTGCTTTTCTTAATGCTTGTTTCTCTTGCTGAGTCTGAGTTCCATGAGGGTGAGGATTGCATCTGTCTGGGTCTGATACATAGCAGATGCTCAGGAAACATGCAGCCTCTCCTGGATACACCTGCACAGGAAGAAAGCAGTGAATAGGGGCCAGAGCTTAACTCCGAAGCAATGTCTGCTATAAGACAGGCGTTTTCAGGCCGAGGACTGGGAAGCAGGGGAGATACCCAGGAACTCCTCGAGTCATTCCCTTCTGTGTCCAAGGCCACACAGCAAGTGCCCCAGTGGCCTCCCATGTCCTTGCCACTGACAGGAGGGATGGCGGAGCCTCCAGCTAGACCTCCGGGGCTGCGAAAGCCACGAAAGGACTTGGGAAACGCCCATCTCCAGCCCCAGCCTCAATCTGGGACGTCCCTCGAACTGTCCATTCAGGTGCCTGAGGCCACCGCGGGGGAAGCTGTCAGTGAAATCGGTATCGGAAACAAATGCCAGGAAAGCAGAGCCTTTGTTTCTGCGGCGGCTAATCCGCTCTTGCAGAAGGCAGCTTGTTTGAGGACCAGGAGGCGTCTCCTAGGGACAGGTGCTCCCTCTGGATGAGAGAGCCTGGGGCAGGAGCGGGGTGGGCGCGGGGGCGCTGGTGGGGAGGCGGTTACGACCCAGGCAGAAACCCACGGGGGCGCGGGAGGCGGAGAGTGAGCCCCATGGGAAAGCCGACTTAGAAGCCGCTCTCACACCCATTCTCAGGTCTGAAGGCGCCGAGGCGGCGTGGAGAGGTCTGGGCTGCGGAGCAGGAAACGGCGGTTCAGAGAAGTTAAGGAGCTGACTCAAGATCACACATCTAAACTTCACAACAATGGTGGTGCTCACAGCGTCACTGAGCACTTACTCTGTTTGGACATTATGTCATTTACTTCGCATGGTTTCCCAGTGACCTCATTCTATTACTCCCCTTTTACAGATGGGGAAACTGAGGCATGGGGCTGTAAAGCAACCTATCCTCCGGATTTCAACTCCATGTCTGTCTGAACCCAGAGTCCAAGTCTTAACCATGGCACTGTGCCCCAGCATGCATCGGGCCTCTCTCTCCGCGTGTCCTGCGCAAGTCCTTCCAGCCAGGCTGAGCCTAATGAAGGATGAGGAAACTGAGGCACCGAGAGAGGGGAAAGTGACTCTCCCCAAGGCGGACTGTTGAATCTGCACCTGGACAGTCCACAGCAGCATGCTGCCTCCTTTGAAGAGGAGCTCAGCACCTCGATCCCTGACATGCTCCCGTGCCCAGACCACCTGGAAGGGCTGGCCTCCTGGGAGGCAGCATGGCCGGGACTCAAGGGGGTCTGTGGAGTCAAAGAGATGAGTTTGAATCCTGGCTCTGTCACTTTCTAGTTGTATGACCTCATACAGTTATATAAACAGCCCGGGGCCCTCAGTTTCTTCATCTGTAAAATGGGGATAAATGGTTCCTACTTCCTGAGTCTGAGGATCAAATGAGGTGATGTGTTCAGCATGCAGAGAAATGCCTCAGTTAATGGAAGCCATCGTCGGTGCTGTTACTGTTACTAACCTCTAAAGAGCTGTGACATCTGCTCTGTGTGCCCAGCCCCTCGGTCCTCCCTGACCCCAAGCGCAGCTGTGGTGGGCGGCTCCTGAGCGTGCTGGCCGCACCCTTCCCTGCACCCACTGTGTCTGTCTTCTGCTTCAGGGCTTTTTTCTGAACTTGGGAGGTCACTAGGTCCCCCAAGCATGGAGCCCAGGAGTGCTGAGAGTTGCCCAGACCCTGCCCAAAGGGAGACGGGAGTCAGGGTAAATGCTCCAGCCTTGTGCCCTGGGAGGAACGGATGTGAAGTGCATCCCACACGCTTCCTCCCACAGTCCCCAGTGGGGCTGAGCCAAACGCCCCTCACTTTCTCACTGTTGCCGTCACTCCCAAATACACTACCTGCACCCCATCCTTGACTCAGGCTCTGCTTTTGGGGAGACTCAAATGAAGATGGAGGCAGGGAGCCACGGATCTGGCTGCCTGGGTTGATATTCCCTTGCTGGGCTTCTGCTTCCTCTGGACTGAGGGTCTTGGATTAGCCTTCTAGGGGCCCTTTTGGCCTGAAAATTCTGAGATCCTCTGGCATGCTTCTCTTGTAACCAAATCATTCGTTCATGAAGCCATTAATGTTTCATGAGGGGCGTCTAAGGCTGCTGGGTCAGCACTGGGGCCCTGGCACCTAGTGGAGGGCACTGGCCAACTGAGCGAGGGAACGGACCTGTGCTGATGTGGGGACACAGAGAGAGAGAGGGCCACACCCAGGTGCAGGCACCCCACTGACAATGTCACTTCAGCGGCAAACCTCTTATGCAGAAGCACCTGCTCCCTTCTCCTCTGCTCTGCCTCGCCGTCGCCTGCCTGGCGCAGAGACGCTGGCTCGAGCCCTGCTCTGAACATGCACAGTGCTCGGCCTCCCTCGCTCATTCACTGAGTGGCGACCGTTCACCTCCCTGTCCCAGCACTCCATGAGCACGAGCAGAAACATCAGTTCCCAGCCTCCCTTGATTTCCACACGCACTTGGTGGTCTTACCGTGTAACGCTCTTATCACATGCTGTCTCAAAATCTTTTGGGAGCTACTGGGATATGCACAAATAAAATATTGTTTAATTTTGGTCCTCTGGGCTTTGAACCATGTGGTCACAGCATCCAGTGACTAACCATGACTCCAACTGTACCATTTTCCAGCTGTGTGACCTAAGGCAAGTTACTCACCTTCTCTGGGCCTTTTGGGCTATAAAATGGGGATATCCTGCAGACCCCAGAAGGCCAATGAGAGGGCCTTGTGAGGCAATGCCTGGTACACAGTGCTTGGCATAGAGTGGGCATTTGATAAATGTTACCTAAAGTCACCAGTTAAAGGAGATATTCTCTCATTTCAACTCCACAAGGACAACAGCCTTGTCTATACTCTATGGAGGAGGAAATTGAAGCTCGGTAAGGTGAAGTGACTTGTTCAAGCTCATGCAGCCATCAGTGGCACAGCTGGGACTAGAACCCAGGTCTTTAGACACCAAGACCTTATGGCCTTATTGCTCCCTGACACCGGTGTGTGTCTCTGGGGCCTGTTAAGCACTCACACCACGGATCGTTTATGTCGATGCTTAACCACACACAGTCGGGTCTTCTTTTGTAATTTAAACGTTCTGTGTGTCTCTCCCACAACGTGGCACCGTCCGCCCCTGCTGCTCCCGTGCCGCGGAGAAGGGCTCGCGTGTCTCTCACTCCCACGCCGGCACCGTGCCTGCCCACAGGAGGCCAGCCGCTCCCCTCCTCACGGCGCCAGGTCCAGCAAGGCGCTGGGCTGAACAGGGCCCAAGCTAACTCGCGGCCGCTGCGGCCAAGGGAACATACTCGGTGAGTCCAACTGAAGCGGGCATTGCCATCACCACACCCACCCACTGACGCGCGGGACAGACCCAGTGACATCTCTGTCTAGAAACTGGCCACATTCTCTCTTTAATTGCTCTTTAGAAGGGCGTTGCTTTGGGAAAGGGTGCTTCTTTTAGCAAACTGTCTCTGCCATTTTGCTAACTCTAAACACTAGAGAGGACGTGTGAGTCTGGTTTCAGGAGTCTAGTTCCTGTGGCGCCCGAGGGCTCGCAGGTCCCTGTGCAACCTGGTGTCATCCCTGCCCGGAGGCGCGTCACCCTCCTGTGGGAGAGAAGGGACGATTCCCCTGCTGGCCAGCCATGCCCTGTGCGTGCAAGGTTGAAGGCAGACACTGACACTGGAAGGCTGGCTCAGTAATTGGCAGGAGACCCCAAACATCCTCTCTCTCTGTCCCTCTCCGGCTGTTCAGCTGGAGTCTGTGGAGGAGGAGAGGTTGCTGGGCCCGGGCACTAGTGAAGCCACAGAAGCTCTGAGGCTGGCTCGTGCGCTAATCTGCCGCATCGCGTGCTCTGTGAGGGTGTTGATAGAGACTGTCCTGTTACCTAGAACACAGCGCAGCACATAGTAGGTTCTCTGTAAGCAGGTGCTGCCTGAATGGCTGGCAAGATATAGATCCTACAGGAAGAGAAAAGCATGCCCCTTAAGGTCATTACCCAATAATGAAAGTGAAATCAGTTGAGAATAGTTAGACTACTCAAGAATGTTATCAGACTGTACACCCAGAATATTATTATTTATAAGAACAAATGCTCTTTCACTAATCGGAATGAATGAACAATAATAGAAAGTGATTTTGCTTAAAAAAAGAGTTCTCTTTTGTTCATGTTTCCCTTAAAAGCTTATAGAGGGAGAAATTCATGGTTCTGACCTAGACCTCAGGTGGTTTACATGTTGATCTGAGCTTCAAGGACTCAGTGCTCACACCTCTGAACCTTCGGCTGCCTGTTTCCCTCTTTCATCTGGGTTTCAGACAGTGGCCCCGTCTGGAGGCTCCTGCTCCTGCCCCACAGACGGAGCAACAAATGAGTTTCATTCTACAAGTCAACTGTGATTGATTAGTAGGGGCTGTCTACAGTTAAGCTAAGAAGGAGTCTGAACATTGGGATTGATTAGTGATGCCTGCCACAGATGTGGGTCAAGGAAGTAGGGATTTATAACACCTCTCATCCGATTTTCTCTCTTTCCTGAGCCAGGATTTCCCGAGGCCTACAAGGTAGCTGCACTTGGTTGCTTTGTCCACGTCTCCAACTCAGCAAGTCTAAGATCAAAATTGTTTCCTTCCAATCTATTCCTCGTTCGGATCCCGTAGATGAGCCTCCCTGGTGCTGCTCAGGTCTGACCTTTCTTCTTCACCCTCCAGATTTCCCATGAGCTTGGGCTCCCAGCACCTCTCACTTGGCTCCTTGGTGCCCTCCCTCCTCCCAGCCACGCTGCCTCTGCCCACGCGTGTTCTTCTGACCTCCCCAGGGGCTGCGCAGGCTCTGACTCCCCCACTCCGCAGACGCTTTGCAGTCAGCACCCAACACCCTCCGCTGGACAGTTAAGCCTAATCTTGCTCATTCATTCATTCGCTGCCCTTTCCTTTCCTCTTGGTTCGTGTGTTTGTTAAACAGACATCTCATGATTGCTGCATCCAAGACGGCAGATACGCGCTGTCCCGTAAGGACGAGAAGACAACGGCACAGAACCCCTGCTCTGGGGTGGCGAAGGTGGAGGGAGATACCTAAAAGTTAATTCCAATCAACGGCGACGAATTTGCCCTTGCCTGCCACCCAGAATGCCTCCCCTCCACCTGTGATTCCTGGCTTGTCACCTCCCCTTGGAATCTGCCTCAGCTCATCCTCTCCCAGTGTCTTTTCGTTCTCTCTCATGTCACCACCGCACTGGTAAGTATTACGGTGACCTGTCTGGGTCTGTCTCCCTCTGACCCCTTCCTGCCAGCTTGAGCTCGTTGCCTCATTTCTACATAAGGTAAATCGTCCAGCACACAGTAGAGCCCAATAAGAGCAGGATTGATTCAACTCCGGTTTTCAAGTAAATCGCTCCTGTGTTTTTTTTCTCCTCACAGACCCTACAACCAATCTTTCTGGCCTGCCATACACCCACTCGCCTCAGTGCCAGGCTCAGGGCCAGACTGCCTGGACCTGCCACTTACAGTTTGGGCATGTTAACCCCCAGCTGCCTCAGTTTTCTCATCTGTAAAATGGGGCGTATAATGGTACCTATCTCACAGGGTTACCATGAGGATGAGACAAATGAACCATATCTGTCAACGTGCTTGGCGTGTGGTAAAGGTGTGGGCCACTATTACAGTCATAAAGGGCTTTTCCCACAGTTTTGGAAAGAGGCTTTTCTCTGTATTTCTTCTCTGGGGCTGAGCCCGTTCGGTGTCGGTTTGGAACTGTCACCCTCTCTTGTCCTGAACCTGTCCTCCTGTGAGTCTCCAGGGCTCTCCCACCTGCCTGGGAGGGGCTGTCTTGGGGGTCTGGGGAGGGGAGGGCGGGTGGACCAGCCACTTCTGTGCTTATGAATCATCACCCTCCCCTCAGTCACACCTGGTTGCCTAGCAACTTGGAGCACACATCTCTGCAGCCACTTGAAATTTTCTGGGGAGACACGATGTTCCCAGCAAACCCTCAAATCACATTCCGCTGAGTTCTGTTCAGCCTGAGGCCCAGCAACGGAAACAATAGGAGCAGAACAAAACACCAAGACTTCCCGGGGACAGAGCACTGTGCCAGGAGCCTGGCGCTGGGGATCTGGGCACGCCTGCCCCTGGCGGGCCGGGCACAAGCCAGTGTGAAGAGCGACAGAGGCCTTCGCCCAGGTCTGGTCTCCAGAGGCACCTGCTCTCCAGCAGCCGCTTCTGCCCGTAGAGCCCCCGCGGCTCCTGACCTCCAAGAGTGAGGATTTGGCACCTGCTCTGCAGGGTCTCGTGCCCCATTTCTGCAAACCCACAATCTTTCAAACCTTTTCTATTATCATCATATCTGTTATGGTGATCTGTGATGGTTAGTGTTACTATTGTCATTGTTGTGGGCACCACGAACCACTCCCGTTTAAGGTGACGGACTTCATCGATAGATGTGTGTGTCCCGACTGCTCCACGAGCCCCGCCCCCACCGCACTCCCCCTCCTCGGCCTCCCTCTCCCCCGAGACATCACAATACCGAAATTAGGACAAGTAATAACCCTACAATGGCCTTTAAGTGTTCAAATGAAAGGAAGAGTTACATGTCTCTTACTTTAAATCACAAGCTAGAAACGAGTAAGCTCAGTGAGGAAGGCAGGTCAGAAGCTACGACAGGCAGAAAGCTAACCTCTTGTACCCAACAGTTTGCCAAGTTGTGAACGCAAAGGAAAAGTTCTTGGAGAAAACTAAAAGTGCTACTCCAGCGAGCACACGCGGGCTACGAAAGCAAAACAGCCTCATTGCCAACGTGGAGAAAGTGTCAGTGGTCTGGATGGATCAAACCAGCATGACATTCCTTTTGGCCAAAGCCTGATCCAGAGCAAGGCCCTAGCTCCCTTCTGTTCTGCGAAGCCTGAGAGAGGTGAGGACGCTGCAGAAGGGAAGTTCTCAGCTAGCAGAGATTGGTTCATGAGGTTTAAGGAAAGAAGCCACCATGCAAAGTGAAGCAGCAAGTGCTCACCGAGCAGCTGCAGCGAGTATCCGGAAGATCTGTCCACTATCTAGCTAAGACGGTGGATAGAGCTGGCTGCACTGAACGACAGGTGTCAGTGCAGAAGAAACAGCCCTCTATTGGAAGGAGATGCCATCTGGGACTTTCCTAGCTAGAAAAGGGAAGTCAACACCTGGCTTCAAAGCTTTGAAAGACAGGCGGACACTCTTGTTAGGGGCTGATGCAGCTGGTGACTTTAAGTCGAAGCCAATGCTCCTTTACCATTCCAAATATCCTAGGGCTCTTAAGAATTATGCTGAGTCTACTCTGCCTGTACTCTAGAAATGGAACACAAGGCCTGGATGACAGCACATCTGTTTACAGCATGGTTTACTGAATATTTTAAGCCCACTGTTGAGACCTACCAATCAGAAAAAAAGATTATTTAAACAATGTTACAGCTCATTGACAAGGTGCCCATGCATGCAAAGCTCTATCAGAGCGCTGATGGAGATGCACAAGGAGATGAGTGTTTCTTTCCTGCCTGTTAGCACAACATGCATTCCGCAGCCCATGGGTCAAGGAGTACTTTCAATTTTCTAGTCTTATTACTTAAGAAATACATTTCATAAGGCTATAGCTACCATACATAGTGATTCCTCTGATGAATGAGGTCAAAGTAAAATGAAAATCTGGAAAGCATTCACCATTCTAGATGCCATTAAGAACATCTGTGATTCATGGGAGGAGGTCAAAGTATCAACATTAACAGAAGTTTGGAAGAAGTTGATTCCAACCCTCATGGATGACTTTGAAGGGCTCAGGACTTCAGTGGAGAAGTAACTGCAGATACGGTGTCAATAGCAAGAGAATTAGACTTAGAAGTCGCAGGAAGATGTGACTGAATTACTGCAATCTCATGATACAACTTGAATGAATGAGGAGTTGCTTCTTATAGATGAGCAAAGAAAGTAGCTTCTTGGGATAGAATCTACTCCTAGTGAAGATGCTGTGAACATTTAGAAATGACAACAAAGGATTTAGAATATCACATAAACTTAGTAGACTGTGCAGTGCAGGTTTGAGAGGACTGACTCCAATTTTGAAAGAAGTTCTACTGTGGGTAAAATGCTGTTAAGCAGCATCACGTGCTACAGATGCTTGGGAACAGCCAACTGATGTGACAAACTTCATAGTTGTCTTATTTTAAGAGACTGCCACAGTCACCTGGACCTTCAGCGACCACCATCCTGATCAGTCAGCACCATTAACACTGAGGCAAGACCCTGGAGCAGCAAAGGGCACAGCCGGCTGAAGGCTGGGATGATAGTTAGCATGTGACCCACTTTATTGTGGTCTCGGCTTTACTGTGGTGGTCCGGAACTGAGTCCCCAATATCTCCAAGGTCTGTCTATGCTTGCTTTTTGGCTTACTGCAAACAATAAATAAAATGAAAAGGTTAAGGTTTACAAGCCCCATGAGGGCAGAGACATTTACTGTTTTATTCACTACTGTGTCTATCCCCTGGGTCTAGAACTGTGTCTAGCACATAGTAGGTGCTCAAGAAACATCTATTAGATGAATGAATAAAAAGAATGGGCTTCCCAGTGCCTGGCACTTGGTAGGTGTTCATGAGCCTTAACTCCCTTTGTTTCATTTTAAGTTTTCTTTTTCCAAAGAGAGGTTGGGCTGACACTCTTAAACCCTGTACTGCTTGGTTTGGCATCTGTGGGAGGCAATTCTTCTTTAGATATTTATAGCAAAAGATAGAAGTATCCCTTAATGAAAAACACATTAGCACAAAATCATCATTCCTGGCACTGTTCAGGGACAAAACTTCAGGATGGAGCTGGCATGACATGTTCTAAGAGGCTCTGAGATAGAGACACATGAAACAGGAAGAGGGAAAAATGTCGATTAGAAAGATCTGAGGTGTCTGGAACGAGTTGGAAGAGCAAGGCCTTGAGCCAGGCAGGCCTGGTTTGGGTCTCACCTCTGCAACCTGTTGGCACATGACCTTGGGCACACTGAGCCTCAGTTTCCTCATCTGTAAGATGGTGATAAGATGGAAATGAGATACCATAACAAAGGCCATGTCCTCTCTTCCCCAGTGCTCAGAATTAAACCCCAGGGCGGGGACCCGTCCGGCCTCAGACAGGGTCTCCATCAGCCTGCCACACTGTGGCTGCGTGAGGCCTGAGGCTTGGCTGGCTCCCGAGATGGAGCTTGTTAGGACAATTTAGGACAGCCTCGTGGTGGCGGTGCTGGGGAGGGTGGGGGCGCCAGAAACGCTGGCAGTTCTAGATGAAACAGTCAGCCGTCCCGGGAGCCAGAACATGGGAGGGATGGTTTTGCAGCCTGGCCTCACATTAACTGCAGCAGTCGAAAAACTGATTATTCCAAACCCTGGCGCTCACTTGCTCAACACTTTCCCTTCGTCTGGGTAATTAGATCTCCCGGGACTTCAAGAGGATGCTGGTGGCTTCGTGCAGGAAGTGACTCTTGTGCATGTGTCCTTGAGGCTGGCGAGGGGCAGCGGGGCGAGACTCTGCCGGCCCGGATCACAGCCCCTGTGAGCCTGGGGTTCTCCCTCAGGTCTTGACTCTCATGGGGGTCAAAAGGACGTAGCTTCCGACAGCAGGGACAGAGGGATGGCAGGGAAGCCCAGCCAGGGAGTGTGCCGGGAGGTGGCAGAGGAGTTGCTGTTGGCTTTGGCCAGGGTCAGATTCTCTGATGTCTCCACCGAAGCTGAGCTGGTCTGTGGGTCCTGCTTGAGGGGTGGAGGTGGACTGGGGGAGCCCTCAGCACACAGACACGCACCCACACCCACAGCCTCACTTCTGTTTTCACTGACTTGCTAGGTGCTGGGGTTTCAGAGGCAAATGAAGCCGCCCTTGCTCTGGGAAGTGTAAAATCCCAAAGCTGGAGCAGTGCCTGCCTCCACCAGATGTGCCACAGCTGCCTCTCTCAAGTGGACGGGAGACTCTTTGGCCCCTAGGAGCTGAGCCAAAGCACGAACGGACAGAGCTATCCCCGCATTCTACAGGGCATCTCTGCAGGAAGCTTCTCTTCCTGCAACCATGCTCACCTAGGGCTTTTCCCACATGCCTATTCCCAGGGATTGGCCACGGTTTGGGGGCCCCTTTTTCCTTATTGAACACTCAGTGGCCCCTCTGTTGGCTGACAGCTCCAGGTTCTAACAGACTGGGTGGGGGGGCTCTGTTTCTGACGCTGATTTCTCTAAATGCATCTCGGCAAGGAAAGGGTGGGCAAGGGGCACAGGACTGGGAAAGTGAGGAGACCCAAAGGTAAGTCCTGACTCTGTCATCCACTTGCTGTGTGACCCTGGACAAGCCACTCAGTCTCTTTACTATAAAATGGGAGGCAAAAAATGCATATTCCCCTGGGCAGCAATGCCATAAAAGGAAATCATGAAGCTTATATGGCCTCAAAGAATACCTGGCAAAGAAATGGACATAAGGGATCTGAAAACATTAAGGAGCAGGGTCCCACTATTATTCACCCTCAGTAATCCATGGAGGGTAGTTCTTAGGGAGCCAGCATGTCAATCTGAAACACAGGTTAAATGTCGCCTCCACACGGAAGCCCTCCTTGATTGCCCCTGTCCAAATCACTCTCAAAGCACTTAACCACCTGATATTTTCTTGCTCAGTAATTCATTTACATATATTTTTTTTCCTGGACTGCTGGAAGCTTTGTGAAGAGGATCTTTGCTGGTTTTGCTCACTGCAATACACTCAGCACCTAGGACAGCACCTAGCACAAAGTCGAAGTTCAATAAATGCTTCTTTAACAGGAAGTAAATGAATTCAGTAATTCTCAGCTAGGGGTGGGGCGCACCCCACTAGGCAATGTGTCAACACTCTGCAGGGAGCAGTGAGAAGCAGAATATTTCTAGTCCTACAGCACAACTTCAACATTATAATTATTATCATTTACTTTCAGTCACAATCTTTAATTTATTCTGGAATCCCGAATGGCATTCCTGGAGAGGCAAGCTCTGCAGTTGTAAAGGAAGCTCTGGATATTTATAGGTTGGGGACTCCGATCTCCTGTGGGGTTGGCAGCCTGTTCTCAAGGACCTCCTGCAACTGGGTGGTGGCTGGATCACACTGGGCCTGCAAGCCACCGTGAGGAGTTTGATTTCATTCTGAGAGCGATGGGAGTCACTGGGTTTTGAGCAGGTGCTGGCTCAACCTGGCTTACGTTTAAGTTTATTCTGGCCACTGTGGGGAGAACAGCTTGGAGGAAACAGGATAGATAAAGGGAGGGGCTTATGCATACATTATTCTCATTTAATTTTTCTAACAACCCTGTAAACAGGCATATCTAGACCCATTTTTCAGATGAAGAAACTGAGGTCCAGAGAGGGGCAGTGACTCACCCAAGACCACACAGCAAGTGAGCAGAGGAGCTGGCACTGGACTCTCAGTCAGTTCTCCATGGCCAGGCTCTGTTGAGTGGCTCTGAGGCTGATAGCCCCCAACCCCATGGTCTGGGATTCGGGGTTCACCTTCTTATAGCCCAAAAGGCCCCGGCCTGGGTGCCCCTGGGAATGCCGCTGGCCAGAAGGAGGTGGATGAGTAAGGCCTGGAAACCTGGACCAAGCTCTCAGCTGCCCTGTTGGCAGATCAAGGGTCTGCCTGGCCTCCACCCTGGCCCCTGGCTCTCAAACGTGGGGCCTGAGCTCCAGTGTGTTTTGGAGCAACTGAAAACTCCCAGGTTTCTGGGCTGGAGTCCTGCCTCCTCTGTGGGGACACAGAGTCCTGGGGACGATCCCTCATCTCCTTTGACACAAGGTTAAGAGCGCGAGGTCAGGCGCCAGGCAGCGCTGAGTTTTACTCCCGCAGCTACATAAATTGGACAAGGCAGTCAACTCCTGTCTCTCAACTTCCTCACCTGCAAAATGGGGTCAATCCCGGCATCTCCCACCTAGGGGCGTGACCTGCTGGCCACTTGTCAACTGGAGGATGGGCAGTTCCTCCCCTCAGCCTCCCTTCCTCAGTCCATCCCCTGGCCCTCTGCCGGCCACCAGACGTTCCCAGGCAAGAGGGCGGCACGCGGATCTGAGGCCCTCGTGTGGGGGCTGGTCCTCTGCCCTGGCCGCTGAGATCCTGCATCTTCCTGGAGGCTCAGTGGGCCTCCCGGGGAATCGCAAGCTCCCCAGGCTCAGGACGCCCGTCCTGCCTGTGCTCCAAGCTGAGGCTCAGCCTTCAGGGCCACGTCCTGCATCGGGGCCACTCCACACCGCTGAGGGCCCCGCTGCCCCTCAACTACCCTATGGGTG
Source organism: Cheirogaleus medius (assembly GCA_008086735.1). Taxonomy (NCBI): domain Eukaryota; kingdom Metazoa; phylum Chordata; class Mammalia; order Primates; family Cheirogaleidae; genus Cheirogaleus; species Cheirogaleus medius. The sequence continues at coordinate 123,495 of VBSM01002363.1, forward strand.
CTGGGCAAGACTCTGCCCAAGATACTCCTCACCCTGAGGTGTCTGTGTTCTCTTGGGGGACCTCTGAGGGTGGCCCCAAGTGACAGGTGAGGAACAGGGGTCTTCCCCTCTGGAGAAGGAGGAGGCAGGTGGGGGCCGGGGGCACACATGGCTGCTCGGAGCCCCGTACCTGTCCTGGCTGGATCCCCTGGTTCTCCGTGTCCAGGATTAAAGCTCTAGACCCTTCTCTAAAGACTCTGGGACTTCAAGCAATTATGAGTTAAGAAACAAAAAAAAGAAATAAAAAAGATATCTTAAAAGAAAAAATACAGCCAAAGAAATTATCAAGGAGAGAAAAGAGCTCACATGCTGAGCTCTGGGTGTCCACAGACCTCCCTCTTTCCTTTACAGGATCTGGTCTCCCCTCAGGAACAGTCTTGGGGGCTGTCAATCAAGATGTCCCCAGCCTCTTGGCCTAGGGTGGGCATGTGGCCAAAGAAGGTCAATCCCCTCCCAGGGATGCTCTCTCCTGGGGCGGGGAGTCAGCCATTTGCCGGAGCCAGCCACACCTGCTTGTGACAGCCAATTGCTAAATTTTCAGGTGTTTTGTGAGCTGGTTGTTAATTATAGCCATAATTAGAATTCAATTACATAAACTTGCAATTATATAGATTATATTTTAAAAGGCAATAAATACCCCAAACTTCTCACTTCCTCATTATTTTACCACGTTCACTCTTATCTATCCCCTCGGACAGGCAGTTGGCTGTGTCTGTGCGGTGGAAGCGTCGTGCGATGGTGTGCTACTGTGCGTCTCGTCCCAGCTCTGTCTTTGATGACAGAATTTTGGCGATCTGGCGGCAGTATCTGCACAACGGGACGTTGTCCCTTGCAAATGAGCATTCCTGCCCCCGGGGAGCCGGCGCCGCCCACTCGCCAACACGGCACGGCTGCACTCCTGAGGCTTACGAGGACCAAAACCAGTTGGAGTGGATTTGTCCCAGCCCCAAATTCCCCAAAGGGACACTTGGTCTGTGAGCCATGCCGCTAGTCCCTGCAGGTCCCAGTTTCCTGGGAAAACCGAGCTAGGTTTTCCAGTCTTTGCTCCAACGCCGCGTGCCCTGGCGCCTGCCTGAGAGTGATCCCACCTCCCGGCAGAAAGAGAAGCCGCGAGGAAAGCCATTGCCCTCAGTCTCAGCCGCAACCCCAACATTGGGCACATTCTAGATGTTTCTTGCCAGCCTCTTTCCCCTTGTGTCTGTTTCCCCCGGCTGCTGCCATTTTTGGAACGTCCCGTGCCAGAGCCTGACTGTTAAACTCTATGTGATTTCTCCAGCTGCATCCACGTCGCTTCATGTTTTCTGTAACAGCTGTTTTCCGGAACATTCCAAAGGCATATGGAGAATCTGAAAGGGACTTAATTGCTCTCCTAATGTTGGGCATTTAGGAATTGTTTGTTACCTTTCCCTGTCCTTAGTGTCACACAGGGATGTGGTTAAAAAGCCTGAGACTATGGGTCGGGAGACCTGAGTTCTCATTTGGTTTTGTGCCAGTCAGATGGCTGCGTGAGCCTGGGCAAGACCCTGCCCTCTCTGGGCCTCTCTGGGGCTCAGCTTCTCAACCTATACGATGATGATGATAACGATAACAGTGACAGTAATAGTAATGATAATAATAATAATGTTGGTTTCCATTTCCGGCGGGCTTCCTGCATTGCACTAGTGTGTGGGACTCTCGCCTGCTCATTAATTCCTCAGGGATAAGAACCATTTCACAGATGAGTGAACAGGCTCTGACAGGTGACGGCATTTGCTTGGCACGACACAGCTAGTAAGTGGCACGGCTGGACTCAAACCCAGCGTGTCTGCCCCTCAGCCCACAGGGCGTCACTGCTCCCTGCTGCCCGCTGCGTGGCGGCTCCCGGGGCAGACACGCCCTACAGCCGTGAGCTTGTCCCTCGCCCTGTTCCTCATGCGGTCCCGTTCACGGCCCCTTCACGGGAGAGAAACTGCAGCTCCGAGTGCAGAAGTGGTTTACTCAAGTGAGAGTGTTCTGGGCTGAATCATGCCGTCCTAAACCCATATGTTCAGGTCCTAATCCCCCATACCTTAAACCTGCGACTGTATTTGGCGATAGGGTCGTTGTAGAGGTAAGTAGTTACTAGGTTAAGACGAGGCCATTAGGGTGACTGGTACCTTTACGTAAAGAGGAAATTTGGGCCCAGAGGGAAGGCGATGGGAAGAGACACAGGAGAAGGCGGCCGCCTGCAAGCCAAGGACAGGGTGCTGGAACAGGTCTTGCCCTCACTGCCCTCAGAAGGCAGCAGCCCTGCTGTCTTAATCCATCTGGGACTTCCAGCCTCCAGACTGGGAGAGGATCAGTTTCCATCGATTAAGCCACTCGGTCTGTGGTCCTTTGCCGCAGCAGCCCTAGCGGCTGACACGGAGAGGCAGGAAAGGATGGCGTGAGTGCACTGAGGGCCTGCAGGGAGCCGGGAGGCTGCACCGGAGACCAGGGAGGGGCCTCTGCCCACTTCACCAAGTGCAGGGATGACTCAGGGCCTGGCCTGGGGTCTGGCCTGTACCCACCGTGCATGGGGCAAGTCCCTTCCCTCCTGAGCCTCAGTCGCCCTGTGCACCCTGGGCTTGCTGGATGAGATGGTACCTGAGGGCCCTGCAGACCTGTGGTCCCATGGATGAGTCCACGAGTCCCTCCAGCTCTCATCCCAGCTGCTCTGACCTGAGCTGATGTGTGGGGCGAGGCCCGGGGACACTCCACTCTGCTGTTCTGCCCAGCGGAGGTTCCCAAGGGCTCACCCGGCAGCCTGCCCTGCTCAGCAAAGGCTGTTTCTCCTTCTTTGTCCTATTTCCTGGCAACACCATGTCTACTGCTGGGCCAATCCACCATGAGATGCCCTGGTCACACCGTGCCTGCAGGTGACACTCTCCTTCCCCCTCTCTGATGGCTCCTCCTTTGCCTGCTCCCTGTTCCCTCAGTAGGCCATCTCCTCAAGGCCTTGTCCTTCACAGGTGCCTGCTGGATCCATTCCTGCACATTTCTGGAGTGGGCTCTGAGGCAGGCACTGTTCTAGGTGCCAGGACAGAGCAGTGAGTGAGACGCCCAGACCCTGCCCTCCTGTGGCTGCCCTCCACCCACTGAGGTTGGGGACTTGTGATCAGAGACAGAACTTCTCCACTGATGTCTTTGTCACTAGATGTCCTGCCTCCAGGCCCAGGCTTTCTAAGGGTTCCACACCTGCCGTCCTTCCCCTGGGCCCTGCAGGTGTGCGGTGCCCATCATCTCACCTTGCTCCTTCCCTCGCTGGCCGGTCTCTGCCACCCGCCACCAGCTGCTGTCTTGAAAACCGAGTCGGCGCTGACACCTCTCCCCCTTGGCCACCAATCACGGGCTGTGTCCTGCTGTTTTGCGGTCCTTCCTCTGCATTGCCCAGGCTGTGCGTTTGCCCTGATGCCCGTGGGCTGTCTCCCATTCTAAACCAAACCCCCCACCAGCTGTCTTAGTCACGATGCTCCTCTGCTTGGGAACCTTCAGGGGACCCTCGTGCCTCTTAATTTAAACCTAAACTTTTTGCTCAACATTCACATCTCTTCATAGAGGTTCCTAGCCTGGGCTCTGGAATTACCTGCCTGAATTTCAATCCCAATACCTCCACTCCTGAGCTGTGTGACTTTGGGCAAGCGATTTAACATCTCTGTGCCTCAGTTTCCTCATTTGTAAGAATGGAAATAATACTACTGTTTATTTCATAAGGTTACTGGGAGGATTAAACGAGGCAGTGCTGCATGCAAAGCTCTTAGAACAGTGTCTGGAACGCCCGTGGTGCTCAAGCACTCTGAGTTACCACTACTACTTCCAGTTATCCCTGCCCCGAGCCCCAGCCACACAGAATAGTCTGTTCTTTCTTTCACATACCCTCCTTCCTTGCTTCTGTGCCCTTGTCCATGCGTCCCCTACCTGGAGTGTCCGCCCACTGCACACCTGCCTGCCCCGGAACGTTTTAGCTGGAGCACCGCCTTCTCCAGGCAGGCCTCCTGAGCCTTCTAGCCAGAAGTGCCGGCTCCCACCTCTCAACTCCTTGACATCTTGTCCAAAGCTGTCTCACAGAAGGACGGAGTCTTCCCAGCCAGAAATGTCCTTGGGGTCATTTGCTGGGACCACAGAAGTTTCCAGGGGGCCCTCACTTTGGGTTGGTGGCTAGGGCAGGTGGGTGCCAGGGAACCTTCGGTCAAGGCACTAATTTCCACTGACTATAAATAACTCCGGGTCTGAAACCACAGCAGAGGCCTGGATTGCACCAGGAGTAAGATAATCGTTGCAGGGTGAGAGGCGCCTGTATAAATAACTCACCCGCCCCGTCTGGGCCTCTCAGGTGACAGGCGGGCTGGAGAAAGAGGCTATTCCAGCTCTCTGCGGTTGAACTTGGGGACTTTGTGGGACCTCGGCTGGGTGAATGACTGTGGTCGTGCTAACATTAGAGATGGTCTAGGCTGCAGTACTGAGAAATACTTCTCGCACCTAAGCCCATGTGACAAACGGGGAAACTGAGGCTCAGGGAGGAAAACTAATTGAAAACTGGGGTCTAGGCCCCTGGGCTCTGGGAGCCAGAGAACCGTGGCCATGGCACGCCCACGTCTGGTGAGCTGCGAGGCCCAGCCTGTGGGAGCCACTGTGGGCAGGGCCCCAAAGCTGCCTGGTAGGGAAGGGCCAAGGGCACTGCCCTGCCCTGAGCCGTGACGGGGCCTTGGCTGCACGCCCAGGTCTCAAGGTCAAGAGACTTTGACTTTCAAGGGTAGAGACCTGGGGTCCGGCTGTGAGTCAGCCACCCTCCGACCCGTCTGATAGCTCACTGCTGGGGACACCGAGGTAGTGAGTCTCACAATTCTATGTTTGAGCCTGGAGGGGCCTCTGATACCACCGGACCCACCTTTTTTATTTTCCAGACGGGGAGACTGGGGCACAGAACAGAGTGCAGGGAGCATGGAGAGGGCCTCAGCCAACAAGGGCTACAGTCAGGCTGGTCCCCCTCCCCAGCCCAGCGTGTCCAAGCACAGGTGGGTGGACCTTGAGTTCTTTTCCCGCACAGCCGCACGTGGTCCCCAAGGCCCACCCGTCTGTTCTCTGTTCAACTCGCAGCCAGGACAGGCCAGGGCAGCCGGGCGTCGTCTGCTCCATTTCACGGCCGTGGCCTCCAAGGCGGCAGGACCGATGGATGCAGCGTGTGCCCCAGCCCGGCTGCCAGACGCTCTGGCTCAGCAGCGCTTTTCTCCAGCACCAGAGCTGTTCAGAGTTTGTTTTCTTTTTCTTTTTTTTTCCCGACTCTTTGTTAAATAAAATATTTTACCAGCTGCTTCATCACGTAAACCAGATAAAGAAGCAGCGGTTGTGGTCCGGGCTGGGTGGGAAGCTCAGAGCGCCACCCGCGCAGCGCCCTGCCGCGGCCCCTCTGTGGAGCCTCGGGCCACCGGGGCGCCCAGTGTGAAGACTGTCTCCCCAAACCCTCAGTGTCCCTCAGTTTGCCGAGTTCTCTGGCTGCCCCGCACCTGGAGAAGGCTGTGCCCAGGGCCTGGCCCTTGCGGGGCTGGAGGCCCGGCCCGCACTCGCAAGGACAGCGCAGACAGGCACAGCGCGCTTGCCCAGGCTGATGGTCTGCACGCACAGCACGCACAAACCAACTAACAGGCAGAGTCTACAAACATCGGTCTGCAGGCGCGACGAGCCTCCCTTCCCACAGGCACATCCCGCCCTCACCGCAGGGCCTTTGCTCATGCCTTTCTCCCACTGAGCACGTGCTTCCGTCCCCGTCTCTGTACTCGCCGCTCCTCCCTGTCCTTCGCAGCCTTGCTGAGAGGAAGCTTCTCCTGGTTCTGTCCCCACACAGGCCAGGATCACTCTGGCTTCAACCTTCAGAACACCCCCTCCCCGTGTGGTTATTTTCGTCCACGACAGGCCGCAGACGGACGGGGTTATGTGTGCACGCTCCGGAGCCAGACAGCCTGGGCACCATGCCCGCCGGGCCACTCGTCAGTGGCGGCACTTCCTGCACTTCCTCATCCGTAAGCTGGGATAAGAACGGCTCCCGCTTCACAGGGGTGACGTGGAGATTACGTGAGATGATGCCACGACGCCCCAGCGGTGGGCCTGGCACGCTCCAGGCGCCCAGCATGTGCTAAGCAGTCTCCATATCGTCGCGAGCAGCGTGGCAGCTGGTATTGCTGACGAGTCCAAGGCTAGACTGGGGGAGTCTTAAGGGGAGGGGTGGTTTACAACCCACCCCTGCACCTTCCTTTCCTGGGGATCTTTGGGGAGCCCTTGGGGGGGGATTAGGAGGCCCTCTCCTCCCCTCAGGCGGGACTGAGGCCCGGCGCCCTGACCCTGATGGCCTCTGTGTCCATGGCGTTGTTTCCAAGAGGAGGTGTCTTTGCAGGCTGCTCCTGTCCCTGCCTCCCCACCCGCCCCTCGTGTGGCCACATCACACGGACTCTGCTCCTGAGGGGCCACGTGGAAGAGCTTTCAGGTCTCTTTACAGAACAGCACACGTGCCCACATCTGCACATAGTAGGCACGCAGCATGCATTTGTTCAACAGACAGATGCGTGCCCACCTCCACTGCTGACTGGCATGAGAGAGGCAGGAGAAGCCACGGGGATGCTCCGTGAATACCTGCAACCATCAGGTCTGGGAGGTGGATGTTACTGTCACACCATCTGCAGATGGGGACACTGGGGCTCAGAGAGAGGAAGTGACTTGCTCAAGGCCCTATACAGGGGAGCTGGGACTCGGAGTCAACTGTCTCCTCATTCCTTCCCTTTTCTAAGCACAGAGCAGGCACTCAGCACTTAGTGCATGTTTATTCTGCAAAACAATGACTGATGTCTTCATAGGAAGAATCAGGCCCCCTCTTTCTCTCCAGGCTTTTGTTTCCTGCTCACGGGGCTGCTGGGGGATCCCAGGGGACCATGTGTTGGAAGGGCCGGCCATTAGTTTGCACACAGAAAGTGATAGCCACCAGGTAGCTTTGGGACCCTCTGCATGGTGGGTCTGCCTAGAGCAAGGCCCATAAATTCCGCCCCCATGATCCACCTCGACACCTCTCCAGGTGCCCAGCGGCATAAAGCACCTACTGGGCCAAGCAGATGTAAAAGCTCCCTAGTCCTGCTGGAATCATCTGGAAGGCCAGCTGCAGGGAGGGCCCTTTCCTACCTGTCCTATGCTCCTCTGGCCACCCCCATGGCCTGCAGAACTGTCTGCCTGCCAGAGACTCTGCTGCCCTGGACTAGGACAATGCATAGCACGCATGGATTGACATGTGGGTTTCTTTTGTTGTGGATTCAGAAAGATGTGCCAGTGGCATTCTGGAAAGTGTCTACATGTGATTCATCAGAAATTCACATCAAACTGTGCTCTTAAAGGGTTTTTTCCATGGTGGTGGAGGGGAGGTGTTTAGGCACTGCAAATCAAATACAGGGATGACATTTTTTTTAACCCATAGCCTCACATGTGTTGCTCAAACCCACTGATCTGCCAGACAAGCTGCCTTTCTCTTCTCCACTAATTAAAACCCAACCCTTAAAGTCACACACAGAGTTTCCAGCAGAGACTAATAATAATAGCTAACATTGACATAGCACCTACTATGTGCCACATACTAAATGCTTTACACATATTACTTTAATCTTCACAGCACCACTATTATCCCATGTTACAGATGAGGAAACTGAGGCACGGAAAGGTTAGATAACTGCTCCCACATTCCCCAGCTCGATAAGCAGAGCCAAGGTTGGTGCGCTGGCTCACGCCTGTAATCCCAGCACTCTGGGAGGCCGAGGCAGGAGGATCACTTGAGGTCAGGAGTTTGAGACCAGCCTGAGCAAGAGCGAGACCCCGTCTCTACTAAAAGTAGAAAAAAAATTAGCCAGGTGTGGTGGCGTGTGCCTGTAGTCCTAGCTACCCAGGAGGCTGAGGCAGGAGGATCGCCTGAGCCCAGGAGTTTGAGTCTGCAGTGAGCTGTGATGACACCACGGCACTCTAGCCTGGGCAACAGAGCGAGACTCTGTCTCACAAAAAGAAGCAGAGCCCGGCTTTGGACCGTGATGCCAAGCTGGCCTCTGCATCGCTCTGACACTAGTCATACACCTAGTCGGCCCGGACAGTCCCAGCGATGCTGTCACCCTGGTGTCACATTAATGGTGCCGAGGTCTGGCTGGTAGAATCTGTAGTCGTGCTATATTTGGGGCACCTGAATGCTGCCCTCACTCCTTGGTGGCCTCCTCAATTCTATCTTTTCTCCCCATCTGGGCCTCACCTGCCTCAAGAGCATAGCACACGCCTGCTCTGCTTTTCCGCCCCAGCACACAGTAGGGGCCTTCCACGCAGTAGGCCCATAGCATCTGTGGTTTACACTTCCATTCCTCTTCCCTCCCCCAATATCCATGTGGTGTGGGTGGGCTGACTCCACCCCTCCAGGTGAGCATGTGACTGGGTCGGACCTATCAGCTTATTCCATCCCCTAGCCACAGGGATTGGTTCAGGGGTGGCCATGTGACTCCAGGTGGCCCAATGAAAGTCTATTCTGAGATATAAGGGGGAGACTATGAGGAAATAGCTACCTTTGGCTGCTGGGGTGGCTGGGATGGGAGGGTGTTAGCCTCAAGCTGCTGGGCTCCCACATGGTGAGACCTGTCTGAAATGAGGCCAACACAGAAGACAGTGGAGGTGTGAGATAGCAGGAGAGGGATGGACAAAGTCCTCCTGAAAGCATCTGAGATCTTGGATCCAGCCACGCCTGAGGCCAGACTTATCCCTGGACTTTTCAGATGCATAAGTCAGAAAACTCCTTTTGTGCATAAACCAGTTTGAGATTTTTTTTTGAGACAGAGTCTCACTCTGTTGCCTGCGCTAGAGTGCCGTGGCATCAGCCTAGCTCACAGCAACCTCAAGCTCCTGGGCTCAAGCGGTTCTCCTGCCTCAGCCTCCCGAGTAGCTGGGACTACAGGCATGCGCCACCATGCCCAGCTAATTTTTTCTATATATCTTTAGTTGTCCGACTAATTTGTTTCTATTTTTAGTAGAGACGGGGTCTCACTCTTGCTCAGGCTGGTCTTGAACTCCTGACCTTGAGCGATCCTCCCGCCTCAGCCTCCCAGAGTTGCTAGGATTACAAGCGTGAGCCACCATGCCCGGCCTGAGATTTTTTTTTAATCAGATAAGGCCCTCATGAATAGAAATACTCTGTAAATATTGGAAGTAGATTCTTTTCTAGAAAACTTTTAAAGCACTTTCAACTCACCGTCTCCAAATGGCAGAGTGAAAGCACAATTCCCACTTCACAGGTAAGAAAACTGAGGTTGTGAGAGTCTAAGTATCTTGCCTGAGGTCACAAACCTACTTAGTGACAGAGGTGAGGCTGGGACACCTCCCGCCTTCATGCCTTCCACTCCTGCCTGCATCCATTTGAGAAGGCGGCTACGTCTCCTCAGCCTCTTACGTACTTGGATGACTTTTTCTCCTCTAGGCTTTATACCTGACAGAGTCCTGGGCCCTAAAATGGAGCATGGCCACTTCATCTGGAGGCCCTGGGGTGGGTCTGGAGAGGCGGTCTCGCCCGTCTCTGGCCAGTCGGTGCGTTCCCCCTGGGTGCACTGTGTCTAGGCACCCACGGCCTCACCCTGCAGGGGCACCAATGAGTTTGGCTGCCCCAATTTCCCCGTCAGCCTCCAGGGGCCCAGCCACCCTCGGGGAACGGGGCACAGGGACACTAGAGCGCGAGGCGAAGAGGAACAGAAGACCCCACTCCCCGCCCCACCCTCCCGGTGCCCAGCTGCCGCAGCTCCCAGGATGACCAGGGCCCCTCCCAGGCCCAGGGGCATTCTTGTCCCATGTCGCATTGACATGCAACACAAAGCCCCCACCGCCTCCCATGACCTGCTCTCCGGTCCTCTCTCAGCCCCGCTCTCTCCTCCGCTTGGGCAGGCCGTGGGATTCATACAAAATTAACCGGAGTTCCGTTTCACAATGCTCCACAGTATCCAGTTCCCGCCCCACCCCTGCTGCGCCCCGTCTTTGTCCACCTTCTCCCCCTTGCCAAGAAACATGCCATGTGGCGAACACCCGACAGGGACCTGTCTACATGGCCCTGACAGCCCGAGGAGCGGGTGTCAGGAAGTGAGGGGCCAGGGCCGTGCGTGCTGTGGCTCAGGGCAGTGCCACGCTGGGCTTGGGAGCTGGAGCCAACTGTTCCACGGGTGACGCAGGGCGTCCTGTGTCCATCCCAGGCCTTCAGCCTCTGTCCCACGCAGGCAGGGTCCCAGGGCATCCCTGCCTTTCTTTTCCCTCCCTTCCTTCTCTCCCTGAAGGAGAGTCCCCAGGCATTGTACCAGGTGCTGGGACAATGGGGAATGACACAGGGCCCCTGCCCCCAGGCTCCCGGACCACCCAACACTAGTCACCCAGGTCTCCACCTTCTCTGGTAGCACAGGGACTCTTCCCTAGCACCACCACCACCTCACTGCCTAAAGCTCTCACGGGCGTGGGGTCCACACGTGTTGTTTTGTAAAAGAAACACTCGGGAATAAGGACAATGATAATGAGCATCACTGGGTAAGTGTCTCAGGTCCGCCTGGCCCCGTGGCTTACCTAATTGCATCCTCACATCGTCCCCACGAGGTAGGTACCGGTATCACCCACATTTCACAGATAAGTCGACTGAGGGTCAGAGAGGTTAAACTGAACTCTCCCTATGTCCCGTGGAGAGGAGGCTCTCTGGGACGCTACCACCCTGGGCTGGAAGGGTGTGGAAGGAAAGGGAAGCACAGGGCCAGGAGCAGCAGGAGTCAGCGGAACGGAAGCAGCAGTGGAGGAAAGGCAACGGGCTCGGAGGGGTGGAGCTGCCCTCGCCTCACAGGGAGCCAGGTTCCCCCAACAGGTGTCACCTAAGTTGGGCCTCCAGATGGGGCTCCCATACCGCTGGGCTGGGGGGCCGGGCCCACACCCTCTGCAGGCAGCAGGCGGTGCCCTGGGTGGGAGTTGATTCCTCCTGGCCTCAGACCCCATTTATCACTTGCAGAGATCGTTTTGCCTAAAATTAGCTGGACGTGGACGGGAAGGCTAATTGATGCGTGGCCTGGAGCGTTTCCTGCACGTGATGCGGGGCCAGCTCCCTGCTCATGCCAGCGGATTAGGGGTAGGGGTGTGGGGAACGGCCGGCCGCAGTCCCCGTCTGGAGCCAGCACAGCGCAGGCCGCGCAGCTCGTAAACGGGGGTGGGCTGGGGCCAGGCGTTTCTCTAAGAGGAGCCAAATGGGGCAGGACAAATGCCAGACATGAGAGAGAACAAGGACGTGTCCCGGTGGCCCCATCCTACTCAGGCCTGTCCGACCATGGACCCTCCAGAGCACCGTTCCCAGGTGGCCATGAGCGGCTCTGCGTGGAGCCCGGCAGCCGCGGTGTCGCGCGGGGCTGTGCTCTGAGCCTGCTCGACGGGAATGGTGGTGGTGGCCGTGGGCCCTCATGTCTTCCTCTGCGAAATGGGATGACAGGGACGCGTGTAAGGAGGATGCGTGACTGTCCTTAAAGCGCACTGCCAGTGTGCAGACACGGGCCGGTGGCCGGAGAGTCGCACTCCACTCTTTCTGGAGAACGTGCTCATCGTGAAAACAAGAGCCGACGTTCACTGAGCACCTAAGTGCTGGGCACTTGGCCTAATGTTATTCAATGTTTGCAACCCATTTTACAGCTGAGGAAATGGAGGTGCACCATCTCTGGGCTGACTCCCAGCACGCGGAGCTACCCACACTTCGGCGCTGTTCTACGCTTCCCTCTGCCCTCGCCAAAGCCCTGTGAGGGAGTCACTGTTGCAACCCCCGTCTCCAGATGAGGAAATGGAGGCGCGGAGAGGTTGAGGGCTTGCCAGGAGTCCCACAGCTGGTAAGTGGCAGAGCTGGGATTGGAACCCGCTCACCGAGCCTAGGTCTGTATCACTGTGCTCTTCTGCCCCTCCCAGCACCCTGGGAAAGCCTTCTAGAGACCAACGAGGCAGAGCTCCAGCAGATCCTACAATGGGCTTTCTTTCTTCTCGGAGATATTTCCCATCAGAGATCTGATTTGGTCCTCACGAAAAATTTGGAAACCAATGTCCAGAGAGGTAAGACAGAAGGCCCAAAGCCACACAGCTGGCAGGCAGCAGAGCAAAAAAGCAACAGAGCTATCATTATTCTTTCCATTTTACAGATGAGAAAACTGAGTCCTTGGTTTGCCACGTAAAGCCCAACTTCTTGCAGCACACTGGTGTTCTGTGGGATTCTCTCTAGGAAACACTGCTCTAGCCCACGCTACATGCTTTCCCTTCTCTCTCCTCTGTAGCTAAGTCCAAACGACTCCTCCTCCAGGAAACCTTCCCGGACTTTCACTGCCCACCTACCTCACCACTCCTGTGAGTCCCAGGGCCCTTACTGCACTCAGTCTCCATTATCTGCTGTTTGGGCTGCTCAGGTGTCTGAGAGCTGCTCCCTATGGGCTGGGACTCCATGGCCAGGCACCAAGCTGGGCACTAGATGTGCAGGGAGAGCAGACAGGGTCCTGCCCTCAGGTGCGCAATGCTCCCCGGCAGTGCAGAGCGGGGACCTGCGGAGCCACCTGGCAACGGCCCTGCACAGAGCTGAAGCCTGGCTGTGTGCCGCTCAATCCCCCAGGGTATGGAGAACCTTTCCTGTGGAACCCGAGGTCCATGGCCTGGCTTTGGGAGGTTCTGGAAACACAGCGATGGTATGAGCCACATCCGTGCATGTGACTGGCTGGTTTTCTGGGGAGAGGGGCCGCAGCTTCCACCAGGTTCTCCCTGGCCAGGGCTCAGAGACATTTAAGAATTCCTGATTCAATGGCATCTCTGGGTCCCTAGTCAAAAGGCAAAAGCCATTCGGGCACCCCTGCCCCCAAGCAGGCCTGGTAAGCCAACCTGAAGGTGGGAGGCAGCATGTACCATTAATAAGGGGTAGGTGACCACACGGGGCTGGGGCCAGAAGTCCCCAAGCAGAGCTGATACCCATCTTAGGGCCACATGTGGCCGTTTCCAAGCCCTGAGCAGGAATCACACTGGGAAGAAAGATTGCTTCCTCTGGTCCCACCTCCCCTCTGAGATCAATCAAGAGCACTGAGAGAAAGGGTTTCTCAATGTCCCGGGCTCAGTCTGTGGGCCGAATGTCAGTGAGAGTGGTTACATGGAAAAAGAGCCAGGCTTAGCTTTTCCTCCTGACCCAGGAGAGCAGACAAAGAGGAACACAGGCACCTGGGAGGCGCCAGGCACAGTGGGGTGTAGGCACGCATGACCCCGCGGGCCCCAGCAGCCTCTGCAGGAAACACACAGGACTAGAGTCCCGCAGCACCGGGCACAGGGATGGGACACATGCAGATGACAGTCCAGACGCTGCTTGCCTCCCAGGGTGTGGTCTATACCTGCGGAAGGGACTGTCAGCCACTTCTTAGAATTATCAAGCCTGCCACTTGTTGAGCACCTACTGTATGCCCAGGTGTGCACTAGGCACTGTCAGGTAGGCACTGGCCCATTTTCCAAGGGAAGAAACTGAGGTGCGGTGCAGGCTCTGCAGAAAGTTGCAGGTTAGGGGAGTGTCAGGGCACAGCCTCACCCCCATGCCTTTGGCTTTATGGAGGGAACTCTTGCTCCTCACGGCGAGAGGAAGGTACATAGGGATGGTGACCAAACTCTGAGCTCTGGTGCCCAAGCTGGGCTGGCTTTCCTCCTCACTGACTCGTAGCAGATCACCTAGCTTTGGGTCTGTCCAGAAAAGCCCCCAAGAGCTTAAACTCTCTCTCTCTGGAGATCCCAGGCCTGCTCATTTTGGCAGTTGCAAGAAAGCCCCCCTCTCATGCCCAGGGCAGGACACCCTAAGGCATCTGTCACCCTTCCCATCACGGTCCATCTTCCTGCCTAGTCTGCCTAGCAGCTCCACGGCCACAGCAGCCCCAGAACCCCGGCGATCCCCACCCAGAGACTGGGTTTGGGAGAGGCAGACATGAGGGCAGCCCAGCTGCAGGGAGCAGGCAGAGCTGTGGCTCCACGTTCAAGCCCACTTGAGGGAATTCCTGGGGTCTGGAAAGAGGGAGGATGGGGCCTGGGTGGCTAGAACCCCTAATCCAGCCCCTGTGGGCTAAGGGAGGAGCCCCCCTGGGCCTGGGTGCAGGCAAGCACGGTGTGGTCCCTCGCTGGTCCCACCCGGTGGCCCTCCTGCCCCAGCCTCAGAGATCAGATGCCTCCCAGATCCTAAGCCCCTGCCCCTGCCCCTGCCCCTGCCCCGAGGGCTGACTGGGCGCACTGTCTCCAGAACGCAGCCTTGGCCCGGCTGCCCTGCTGCTCTCTCTGCAGGTGCCTCGGGTGAGACCCAGCCCCCGACGAGATCCCGCTGGTGCCTGCCCTATCCCACGGGCTGACACCGGCTTGAGCACGTTAGAACGGCTGTTCTGGCACTTCAGTCCTTGCCTGAGACACCCCTGCCATTAAACATTGTGAACGGGGCACTGGGGCCGACTCAGGTGGTGGCCACTGGGGCTTCGGCCCTGGGTTCGAGCCTCTTGCACCTACCTTCGACAGGTGAGGTTTTGAGGCGCCGGCAGATGGCTTCGGTGTCCCCATAAGTCTCTTTGATCTTGACCACAGCCTCTGTGCCCCGCAGCTCCATGAGGGAGCGGAGCTCCTCCATCGTGCACCCGAACTCGCCCCCATGGCTTGACTCATTTCTTTGGTTTTTGGAGTAAAAGTCGCTGTTAGTCATGTCGCCCATGTCTGCTGCAGTCCCTGCCCGGGGTGGGCCCGAGGGTCAGCGCCCGACAAGAGGCTGCCAGGTGACGGCTGCTGTGGCTGTCCTCAGCACGCCTGCGCTGGATGGCTGTGGCTCCCGGTGGCCGACTCCGGGTCCCGGTGGAAGGGGCGGCCAAGGTGGGCTGGCGGTAGCGGTGGTGAGCTCCAGGGGGTGTCCCTGGGCGTGGGGCGAGGTCCAGGGGCCAGAGGGGCTCAGAGATGTAGACCCAGGAGTCTCCATTCAGTGGGGCCCATGCTGCTCCCCGGAGCTGGCATCTACATGGTCAGGGCAGTGGCTCCTGTGGGGACAAGCAGAGTGGGTGACAAGGGTCAGGCACTGGCAGCCTCATGGGACAGGTGCTCGGGGAGGCCTGAAGCGCGTGCGCACACACACGCCCAGCATCCCAAGTAACGCTGCCTACACAGGCACGCTGGCATGGGAGTTTGCTACAACACCCCACACGCGAGCATACACAGCAAATCGGACGGTACAGCACCTGCCTGGGCACCCCACAACACCCCCCGAAGGCACAGCTCATAACACACCCCAGCCCCACCCATCCACTATGCAATGCAACACACCGGCTTCACAGCACACGGCCCGGCGGGCACATGCCTCCCGACACACATGGCTCAGGGGCCTGTGTCCCCACCGGGTGCAGGGCCCTGCCTCGCTGCCACACGCACCCACACGTGGGCCACTTCACACCACTCTGACGGGCACACCCCACCCCCACATTGTCACAGGTGGTCATGCTTGTAAGCATAAAGCTGACATGCCCACCGTGTTCCCTCGAAGATGCCTGTGCTCACAGGCCTCCGCGCACACCCAGACCCCGTTCCCTGTCTCTCTCACTGTCCTCAGCATGCTCACATGTGTCCCAAGCCCACACAATCAGAGACATCTGCCCCTCGGTTCACAGCCCGAGTCTCCCATACACGCCACTCACACCCACACATACACACTCCCTCCCACTCCCACAGGCACGCGGATGGCAGGAAGGTCCCCGCCTTCACCCGAAGTCCCCAGCCATGTTAATCAAGGCCCTCAGCTCACGCACACCCACCAGAACGTTACTGAGCCCAGAGCTTCGTCCTCAGGATGAGCGCTGGTCCGCAGAGCCCTCACCTGCGCCCCATAGACCAGCACCACGGACAGCGGCCAGCCGCCCTCTCGAGCCCAGGCGGAGGAGGGAGCTCCGGCTTCCCCCTGCCCGCCCAGCCACCCTCGCAGAGGTGCAGCATCTGAGGGCTGCCAGGAGAGAACCCGATCTGCCCGGACACCCAACACCGGAGCTGGGGCCCTGGCAAGCGTTGGGTGACAAAGGACTCCTGCTGAGCTCGGCTGAGCCTGGCACGGGGACAGCAGGCCACCCCGGACACAGGGCAGTGAGAGGAAGGAGATGGGGGGAGCGGCACTGAGCCGCTCCAAGCCCAACTCTTCTCCTGCCCTGTCTCATACAAGATCCTTTTGTCTTTCACAGATTTTAGCGCTGGAGGCATTTTAGGGTTAACTTCATTTTCCCACGGAGGAACTGGAAGCTCAGAGAGCGAAAGGCACTGGTCCAGAGCTGTGCGGAGCAAGAGAGAAGAAGCGTGGAGAGGGGCGGTCCCCTGGCCCCCAGCCTGGGCTCTTTCCCCTGACCCTAGGGGCACCCGCCCTTCTCTCTGAGAGCCCAGGCCGGGGGTGGACAGAGCCACGCAGCGCTTAAGAGTACAGGATCTGGAAGGAGAGTGGTTTGGGCTCAAATCTGAGCTCTCCTAACTCCTGGCTATGGGACCCTGGGCAAGTTCCCTCATCTGTAAAATGGAACGACAGCAGCCACTCCCCTACCCACTCCCCTGCGCCCCCGCCACCCCTCCGTTTACTGGGAACTAATTATAAACCATGATCAAATCTGGTGTGTTTCCACCTGATATGGGGCTTCCCGGTCGTGGGTCACGGGTGCTGGAGCCACAAGAGAAACCTAACATGCCTTATAGAAGGGACACTTTCACTCAAGGGTGCAGTGGGAAGCATGCGCCTCACACTGGGACCGCCAGGTGCCTTATGGAGCAGAACATAACATGGACATGATGCCGCAAGAAGATATGAGATGCCAAAGACACTGTGTGCGTGGTGCCACGCCCGCAGCACTGCGAGAGTGTTCCTGCTCCTTGGCCATGGGTGGATCGTACACCAGCCACAGAACCCATGAGTTCCGACCCCAACAGTGTGTTCCTGGGAGGAGCAGTTGAGTCAGGGACCAAGAATGTCTGTATGAACAACAGTGCTGCCCTGACCATTTCTTGAGCATCTACCACGTATCAGGCCCTGTGCTAAGACTTCTGTGGAGTAACATCCATCCAGGGGAAATTGTAGCAGGCGGGGGTTGGTATGTTTCTGTGCTGCTCTGGCTAGAAAAGTGCCCAGCTCCTAGTAGGTGCCTAATAAATAAGTGTTGAATGAATAAATGAATGAATAAAAAGCAAACAAATGATATCTCACCAAGTCCCTACAACCCTGGGAGGTGGATACTATAATTAAACCCATTCTACAGACAAAGAGAATGAGGTTCGGAGGGTTCGCGAAGTCACTGGCCCAAGGTCACACAGCGGGAAGTGTCAGATCCTTTTAACCTTAGGTCTTGGACTCTTGTCCTCTGCCCTGTAAGAAAGGGCTGTCTGGGGCCTGGTCTGGGATGCGGGGCGTCTCCAGGGGGAGTGCTGTATTTGGTT